>LPNX010808051.1:183015-230913 GCA_001517045.1 Pseudotsuga menziesii
TGGAAAACCAAAAGAAGAAATTACATTGTGGAATTTCAAATACCAATGGCGGGATGCTTGTTTTAAACCGCATAAGGATTTATTGAGCTTGCAAACCAATTGCTCACCATCACTAGAGGGGAATCCTTCAGGTTGTTTCATGTAAACCTCCTCCTCCAGATCTCCATTTAGAAAAGCCGTTTTCACATCCATTTGATGCAACTCCAAGTCGAAATGGGCTACTAATGCCATAATAACGCGCAAGGAATCTTTCTTAGATACAGGAGAGAAAGTCTCTGTGTAGTCGATTCCTTCTTTCTGAGTGAATCCTTTAGCAACAAGTCTAGCCTTGTGTCTCTCAATGTTTCCCAATGAGTCTTTCTTTGTCTTAAAGACCCATTTACATCCAATGGCTTTTGCACCATTAGACAACTCAACAAGATCCTAGACTTCGTTACTCTTTATAGAATTCATCTCTTCCTTCATGGCATCGTACCATAATTCTGATTCTTTGCAATTCATGGCTTGTGAAAAGGGCTCGGGATCATTTTCGGCTCCAGCGTTAAAGTCATATTCTTGCAGATACACAACATAATCATCAGGAATTGCTGATCTCCTTGGTCTAGTAGATCTTCTTAATGTTGTATCACTATCTTCTTGAGAAGTATGTGGTTCAACTCGTTGTTCGAAAGTGCTTGGAAACTCTTGAACTACCTGATCTACTAGAATGCCGTCAGCGGCTTGTGGAACTTCAACAATTGGTTGTTCAACACCAGTTTGTACTTGAGGGGTGCTGTGAACAATAACCAATCTATCACTTGAGGTGGAAGGTTGAGATTCTGAATGATCTTGCTCGGAAACTATGTTCCTGGTTAGATCGCTCCCACTAGTCAAGTCATTTTCAAGAAATTTTGCATTTCTTGATTCCATAATACTAGTGCCGTGAGATGGACAATAAAATATGTAACCTTTAGACCTTTCAACATATCCAATGAAATATCCACTAATGGTCCTTGGATCCAACTTCTTTTCTTGTGGATTATATATTCTCACCTCAGACGGGCATCACCAAATGCGCATATGTCGCAAACTCGTTTTCCAACCTTTCAATAATTCAAATGGAATTTTAGGAATGGCCTTGGTTGGAACTCGGTTTAATATATACACTGTCGTCTTAAGTGCTTCAGTCCACAAGGATTTAGGAAGATTGGATCTGCTAAGCATACTCCGCACCATGTCCAATAAAGTTCGGTTTCTTCTTTCTGCTACACCATTCTGGTCGGGTGAATTAGGCATGGTGTATTGGGAAACAATCCCATGCTCTTGAAGAAATTTAGCGAATGGCCCAGGTGCTTGTCCATCTTCTGTGTATCTACCATAATATTCTCCACCTCTATTTGATCTCACGATCTTAATTTGCTTGCCGCATTGTTTCTCTACTTCAGCCTTAAAAATCTTAAAGGCATCTAATGCTTCGTCCTTTTTATGAAGAATGTAGAGATACATATATCATGAGTAATCATCTATAAAAGAGATGAAGTATCTCTGACCATGTGAGTCCATCTCTGGACTACATATATCAGTATGTATGATCTCTAATATGTCCGAACTCCTATTGGCACCTTTCTTTGACTTGTTGGTCTGCTTTCCTTTTATGCAATCCACACAAGTCTCAAAATCAGTGAAATCCAGAGTATTAAGTACTCCTTCATTTACCAATCTTTTAATTCTGTCTATGGAGATATGACCTAACCTCCGGTGCCATAATTTAGAGGAATCTTCATTTATAACACATCTTTTAGTGCCAGTGTGAACATGCATTGAATCATAAGTGACATTGTTTTGTAAATTAATGTAGTAAAGATCATCAGACAAAATACCATTCCCAACATAATCAGATCTATAAAATAAACTGACGGATGTTTCTGAAAAGTTAAAGGAATAACCAAAAGGTACAAGTCTTGAAACTGAAATCAAGTTTCTTGAAAAACTTGGAACATAAAAGACCTTTTCTAATCTTAAAACAAAGCCACTACTTAAGTTAAATAGCATGTTCCTATAGCTTCCACATGCGAGCCCATCTTGTTTCCGGATAAGATGCTTTGCTCACTTCCCACTGGCTTCCTTAGGTTTTGCAAACCTTGCAAGGAATTCGAAATGTGAATTGTTGATCCAGAATCAATCCACCAAGTGTTAATATTGACATTGACCATATTAGATTCATGACAAACAAACGAGATTGCATTACCTTTGTCCGCAAGCCATTTCTGAAATTTTTCGCATTCCTTCTTCATGTGTCCCTTCTTTTTACAGAAGAAACACTTGGAAACCTTCTTAATATTAGTTTGGGGAGGTGCTTTACCTTTCCCTTTCTTATTGGCTTGAGATTTTCCCTTCCTGTGCGTTGCCAGCATTGCACTTTCTCCCAGTTCCATCACCAGTCTTTCTTCCTCTTGAACACACATGGTCATGAGTTCATTTATTGACCATTTATCCTTATGTGTGTTGTATGAGATTTTGAAAGGTCCATATTGGTGCGGAAGGGTGTTCAGGATGTAGTGCACCAGGAAAGACTCTGATATTTCAACCTCGAGTTTCTTCAATTGAGCCACAGTGTCCCTCATTTGCATGATGTGCTCGCGCACACCTTTCACACTGGTGAGCCTTAGGGATGAGAACTTCATGATTAGGGTGCTTGCTAGTGCCTTGTCTGAAGTGACGAATTGATCATCAATGGCTTTTAGCAAATCTCGGACCCTTTCATGCTGATCAACTGAACCACGAATACCAGCTGAAATTCTAGTCTTAATGAACATCATGCTTAAACGATTAGATTGCTCCCATCGCTCATAAAGTGCAATGTCCGCTGCAGTGCTGGTATTGGTGAGTGCTGGTGGTTCATCTTTCCTAATAGCATAATCTATGTCCATCCATCCGAAATGAAGGAGAATTCTCTCCTTCCAGACCTTATAGTTATCTCCCTTAAGTTCAGGGATATCACAACGAATTTCAGAGAAATTTGCAGGTTGTACAACTGCATAAAAATAAAGATCACATGCTTACGTTAAAAGTGAGACCAAATAAAATTTCATGCTTTACCAATGTAAATACATGCTTTAAGATTGAATCTAATGACATAAAAATTGCATGTGGGCTAAATTTTTAATTCAAGCAGATTCAAATATTCTTCATGATAAAACTATTAATTCATAATTCCTGTGGGTAAGTTATGAATAATTCAATATTTTATCCTAATTAATTACATAAATATAATAAAAATTCCCGTGGGATAAAATTTATTATATTTAGTATAATTAATTACAATTAATGTCTAAACTTTCTTTATGTGATCCTAAACAAAAATATAATATTAATTAATTAGAGATGCTGTGGCTATTCTTTAATTAAATATCATATAGATCACTAGACACTATTGTTGTTCAGTAAAACAAGCTTCAAATGAACTAAGAAGTTCTGGAATAGATATAAAAAAAAAATACCATATGATTTCTGTCTAAAGCATCTTCCTTCAGCTAAGCCATAACATAAATATAGCCATCCGAAATCAAAAATTTACCATAAAATTGTACAGTAAAAATAAAAGCCTGTCCAAAGCAAAGTATACAAACTTTGTGCTACAGTAAACTTTATCTGGTTAATTTTATCCCTTTCCCAGATCTGATTCCTCAAAAAACATGCAAGAATGCATATGAATCATATAAAAGAAGAAATTATTCTTTTATAATATATATATAATGATTTTTAATTTAATATTGCAAATAAAATTTCACAATATACTCCATATACATTTATAATTCTGGATCTTTAAAACGCATGCAAGAATGCAGACATGAATTTGATCATCTGTATCCAATGTAGTCAATTGGGGATGATTGCAAGTAGCAGATCTCATACATCTAAAGCAGTCTTGGTCAGAATTAGTTAGATCACATTTCAAGTAAGAATAATTGATCGTAGACGAAGGACAAAAACTTGGCTTTATAGCACCCAATTGGATCATTTAAAAGAGACTACCATTTAAAGGCAAACCCAATGACCCAAAGCTATACAACATTCATTTAAAAAAAAAATGCCATACTCAATGCATAAGAAAATAACCTAACATCGATAGTGCACATTTGTGCGAACCACCTGTGAATGAATGAAACAAAACATGAGAGCACAATATTTCAATTCGGCTTCATAAACCCACGAATTCCACTACGAAGGAAAAAAATTTCAATTTCCAGATCTTACAAAACCAAAACGCAGATCTAGATCTATACTGAAATCACTGGCAATGAAATCAGATCTATATTAAAACCCAAATCACTAGCAATGCATTGGTAAGGGGTTTACAAGTAAATGAAGATTTTCTTCTCAGATCTAAATCACATCCGAGAGATTAACTCCATCAGAGGTTAAAATTAGACGCATGTAATGAATTACATGTATACCGAAGTAAAATCACATAGTTAAAACACAGTTAAGAGTCATAGCTCATAAACAACAACGAAACCCTGCAGTGGCAACTCCAACCAGAACACCAAGGCAGAGATAAATGGCTCTGATACCAACTGTTAGCCAAAATTTTGATTCTGAACAAATGCAGAATAAAACTATAAAACATAATCGAAATGGGAATGCCCAATAGATCATACCTCTAGCCATTGATGCTACTGAACTTACTGCAGAAGAATTTCCCTGTTCCACAAGGTTTAGCTTCCTGTACGGTGCTTCCAAGCTCTGCTATCTCCTTCTTGATGGTGTAAAACTGAAGGGATTGAGATCGTGAGCTTGGGGACCAACAAGGGTTTTAAATAGCCAAGCTCCCATCAAGCTTCTGAAGGCTATGTGTCAAACGTTCCACAAATTCAGGTGATGGACCACTCCAAAAGCTCCCAGGCAAGAAAACGGTTGCCAAACCAAATGAACCGTTGGAGATCTTGAGGAGCTGCTCAAAGGATGATGAACCGTCGGCTGGACTCGGGAGCTTATAGTTTGAGCAATCATTTATGACCCATCAGCCGAGCTCCGTCCTCCTTTTGCTCGTGATTCTTCACAACCCTTTCAAAAATGGCTGTAAAGCTTGGTTCTTAGGGACGGTTACCTCCGGGCTCTTAAGGATAATCGAAATCTGAAACTAATCAGGTATTATTTTCTAGTACTTCACCTGAAGTACAATCTTATTTTTCAAGAAATTGGATACAATCTTATGTTAGATTTTACAGGCTTAATGATTGTTGGATCTTAAACCCATAAATCATTAAGCATACTGCAACCACATTAAATGTTCTGCATCATGCTAAATATTGCTTACACCATAAAACTAAGGCTGATTTTATTAATTATTTTATGGAGAAAACATGGTGTTATGCAAAGATACTCTTTTACTTAAAATGAGGAGGCCAATGTTGGCCGATAGCAATACAACCAATGCCTTTGATCACTTCTTTGCACGGTGACATGAAATATAACTTGCAGAGCTTAAGTTTGAACCCATCAAGATATGTCGCATGATGGACGTGATCACGCATGAGGTGAAAGGGAATCCCAATGTCGATCAAGCAATAGATATCTCCTACAGAGACGCACTAGTGCAGGCCTGGAATTTCAAATATATTGTACCTTTCAAACATAAATTTGATGACGGTTTCTTATTTTTGCAACCTGTTATTTTAAGGTTTTAAAAAATTTATGTATCAATGTTTTAATTTTTATATACCAATTATTTTATCGTTTATATATCAATTTCAATACTACAAATTTTTCTGTTTTCTCTAATTTTTTTTATACAATTTAAAAAAATATTAAAAACAAACAATATTCATTTTGTTTTCTCTAATTTTTTTATACAATTTAAAAAAAAATTAAAAACAAACAACATTCATAAAAATAAACCTTCAAACCAAAATAGAATGAGCCATTGAACTGTAAACCATCAGATCCATTGAGATGTGACGATGTACCTTGTAATCTAATCTATTAATTGCTATCAAATCCTATTAACTAATGTGTACATGGCACTATCCAAATCCAATTAACAAATGCATACAAGGACATCGACTCTATTCAATTCCAAGTTTACCTAGGTATGAGCAATTATGATGGGTTATTGAAATACTCAACCGTCAGATCTAAGTTTTACAATTTTTAAAGGGAGCTGTCTAACTAGGGGACTTTTTAACTTTTTAGGCTGATTTTATGCCGGAATCCGATGAATTTAATCTACAAAATCTGTAATTTTTGTTGTTTGTTGAACAATTTTAAGCTTAAAAATGAAATTAGGAGATAGGAAAACCTTCCAACACTGACACTTTGTAAGATCTAGCAGTGTTTTTGAACATTTTGAAAATTCGACGAAGATTTATGACAAAAAACTCTTAAAAACTAGCCAAAAATAAAGATAAAAAAGTCTCAAATTGTCCCTTCTTTAAACAACTCCTTTTTAAAGCCAGTAAATGTTGATGTGTAAACTTTGAAACTATGTGTGAAATATGTCCCGGATGAAAAAATATGTCCCAAAACTGTCAAATTCCAGGCTTGCGCACTATAAAGATGCAGAGACACTTACGTTATTTAGAAATAAATTATGTCTTGCATGAAACATAGACATTGAGACGTTGACATTTCCATACCGCCAAGGCTTGGGAAACAAAGCCCGAAAGAGATGTCAATCATCATGCACCAATAAATGATAAAATAAATTATTTAATTTAAATAAAATTTATTGTAAAAAATCACTTACTATATTGAAGTGTATATATTTGAACATATTTATTTGTATAAATGAAACTAATGGTGATGATCGATCGCTATATAATCCTCGTCGAAGACATAACAAGGAGACTCCACATTTCTAATCGGGCATACATGTTACCTCTACTCCTCTCATTAATTCCTTGTGCCTATTCATCATTGTTATGCCTCACGCCTCACGCCCATAGTTAGTAAGGGTCAACATAGTATCTTGCACACATCGTATAACTCTACTTACTGAATCACAATGAACCATCACCATATGCTAGTTAAGTAATCTCATTTATTACCCATGGTGGCAATTCATCATCGTACCTTCATAAGGTCATATAACTAGGCTCGTTGGCCTTAGATTCTAGCCAACTTGTAAACTAAGCTTACACTAAATAATCTCAAGCTTCACTTAGCATAAACATGACATATTATAGAGATGCAATCTCTCTCTCTCTCTATATTTATTTATTGTAAGACACAAAGATTACATGGGAAATGATAAGAGAATAGGTGGAAAAATGATGGCACAAAGGCATATGCACTTACATTTATTCATAGAAGGGGCCTCTTTACAATCCACAATGCTCCTCGCTTGAGCCCAGCTCCTCCTTTCGTTACTATTGAGAGAGACAATACAATGAGTATAACTATAACTAACCTTCACCATTGATATTTGGTAAGGATTGGTGATGCTTGAACAATTTTCAATTTGTGATGGTTTAATTGTTTTTTTTTCATGCTTTTAGTTCTTGTTTGTGAGTCAAGTGTTGTTATTTTTCTATGGATATTAACTCTTTCTCCTCAACTATTCATTTACTAACTTTTTTTAACATTTTATGACTATGTTTGTTTAGCCGATTTATATTATCCTACTTTCTGTTGGTTTCTTGGTCTTTGTCATTGGTTTCTTCTATTACTTGCTTGAAATAGAGATTCTTTGTCTAATATGCTTGCCAAAATTAAGTGTTTGCAACTTCTCATCTTATTCTGAGTTATGTTTGAGTGTTTGCGACTTGTTTAAACGTATATCTAAGTGTCTTTGATTTCCATTTCAATTTCCTTTATCTTTTTCTCAAAATTACCATGTTCTTTTATTTGTGCTCATACTTTGTTATTCTTGTGAACATATACTTTGTATTGTCTGTTGATGCTTTAGGTTTTATTACCTCTTTTCGAAAGGCCTTTCCAATAAATACCCTTTCTAGAAGGTGGCTTGATTGGTTTATTCTATTGTACATTGTTATCAAGTTCTTTAAAAGTTTTTTATGAACAAACTCCTTTAAGAACAAGTCCATCTTATGTGTGTCTTAAGTAGGCTTCTATTTCTCATTTAGCTCGAGTCATCCGTCATGTTTCCTTGATTGTCTCTTTAATTTTCTTGGATATGTTAGAAACCCTTGTTCTTGGGTTCCATCTATTGGAAAAGTCTTGCTCATATAGTATTGGTGCTCTACGATGATATGTTCAACTTTGCATTTTAATAACTAACCTAATGAATTTTCAACATGTATAAGATCTAGTTTTTCCCACATATGGAGTCCATCCAACCATTATGCTTTTGTGTACGATTAAAATTAAACTTGCGCTTTAGTTGTTTCTTCTTCTTTTTCCTTATCTACATCTTTTACTTAGTTGATTTAATCATATGATCATAACTAATCAGGACTATGTGGACATATCTTTCTTTGGTGTAGTGTCAGATGAGTTTATTCAACCCCTATGTTGTCAATATGATTGAAATACTATATATAATTATATACACTATTAGGATCTTTATTGGTGTAATGTGTTAGACCGTCCAACCCATGGTCAACTGTGTTGGGCTCCTTAACTGATTTTTCATAGAAGGAATGTCCCTTCCACAATATTTAAGTTATTTTTTGGTGAATTTGATTGACCTATAGCTTGTTTTGTTGGGTCCCTTGCTCATTTTCACATAAGGAATTTCCCCTTAGCAACCTTCAAGTTCTTTTCTAATGGGTCCAACTTACCTATAACTTGTTTTGTTGGGTTCCTTAATGGAGTTTCACAAAAGGAATACCCATTTGAAAACACATTTCGTGTCATTATGCTTTATGGTATACCCTATGCAACTAGTTTCCTTGAATGCCTTGAGACTTTTTCTAACTTAACTTGTTCTTTTATTCCCTAACACGTAATCTCCTGGACACTCTTATCAATTTTGGAACATTTGTGTGCATCCACTAGAATAATCGTGAACACTCTTATCAATTTTGGGACATTTATGTGCATCCACTAGAGTAATTTTCGTTGGCACCTACCCACACCTTCTCGATTGATACACGATCATCTTTCTCTCGTCAAAATATTCGAAGTTTTAATCAGACCTAGGGTCTTATCATTAGCACAGGGAGGGGTTTGATCGTAAGAACATTGTAAACTATGTAAACGTTTTTAGTTTACAAGTATTTCTAGAAGGTTCTAGATAATGTTAAGTGTCAATCTTGTAACTAGATCTGCACTGGGTGGGAGAATTCGGCGGTGTTCAGTTAGTGAGTCATCAAGACATAGTTTTGAATTCTATTTTTAGGAGTTCGGTTACAAAATTGTGGATACTTTTATTTGACTAATTTACTTCTGTATGTTGAAATTGTGTATCTTATGTGAATATTGTGGATACTTTTATTTGACTAATTTGTTTAATATGTATAACCCTAGTTGCAGGAAATCCATGTTTGAGAAATTATCAAATGGGATGAGAACTGGGCATACATATCTCAGTATGAAGTTCTAGTTTTGAAGGATTTGAGGAAGTAACTCTTCAAAGAAATTAGTATTGAAATTATTTGAGAAAGTTATTGTAGAGTGCGTTGATAACCCTAAGATGGAAGAAGTCAAATTCCTTAAGTGTGGATATTTCACTTGCAAGATACAATGGTGAACTGAGAATGCCCATACGTAGGCCAGCAACCAAATGGTGATTAAGATCTTGACCAACGCATGATTGAGTTACGAAATTGGAAATTGATATTTACGGGCAGCTGTTGTCAATTGGAGATACCAGAAATGAAATATTCTTACGAGTAGTGTCTTGGGTTTTTGGAATGATTTTGAGTAAGTAGAAATCACCCATTGTGCTGAATTCCGTATTGCTTTGCGTTGGACAAATTCATATGAGGAGAAAGAAGCTATTTTAGGGGAAAGATTCAAGAACCTATCATAAATATGTGTTTGACAAAATGTAAAGTGTGTTGAATATTGGGGGAATCGTTGTGTGAATTATATGAAGGTAACCAAGAGGAGGTGCTTTATAGCCTAGTGTGGGAGAGATGTTGTAACATAATGCTACCAAAAATAAAATGTAAGTTAAAAAATAGAGAGAAACCAAATTTATTTTAAAAGTAGTCACAGCAAGAGAGCAACTTTTGAAAGTTGTTACAATAAATGAAGAAGAGGTTGCAAATCAGAAACCTCTAGAGGAAGAACTACAATCCTTAGAAGGTTGGCAGCAAGATGATGCAGTTGGTGAAGAAAGAGTGGAGACTTCAAAGTATAAACCTAATGGAATTCATTGATTGGTATGAGGAGGTGAATCTTCCGGAAAGAAGATTGCTTGAACAAAAAGTTAGAATTCAGTATGTCAAACTGAAACTAGAGGAAGAAAAAATTGTTTTGGAAAACAATAATGAGGAGGTTATAAAACAAAATCAGCAGAAATTGAAGCACGAGAGTGAATCAAAGGTTAGTAAGAGTTATGTGACTTGTACACAAAGAAATTGTGCAGCAACAAGTGAGAGATAACAATAAGCTTCTGCAGCCAAAGGCAAGATTAGATGAGGAAGTTAATAAGCTGTGATATTGATGAAGAGAACAACAAGAAAAAAGTACAACAAAAAGAAAAGAACAATCAACAACCAAGTGAAGTTGATTGCAAGGGATTATGTCAGCAAAATGTACGGGGATTAACAAACCACAGTTTGGGATCCTAGAAGATTGAAGATATTGGTAAAGGAAGAATGCAACACAACAAATTGACAGCTACAACATAAAGTTTGGGATCCAGAGGATTCAAGTACTAAAGATACATGACCTCCATGAATTATTTCTACCCCAGGAGTCTCATGCAGGAGCATCTTGCTCTCGTCAAAACAACTTCAAAGTTTTAATCAGACCTAGGGTCTTATCATCAGCCCAAGGAGGGGTTTGATAGTAAGATCAGTGTAAAACTATGTAAATGTTTTTATTTTACAAGTATTTCTAGAAGGTTCTAGATAATGTCAAGTGTCAATCGTGTAACCAGATCTGCACTTGTTGGCAGAATTCAATGATGTTCAGTTAGTGATTCATCGAGAGATAGTTTCGAATTCTATTTTTAGGACTTCAGTAAGAAGCTCTTGTTAGGGTTACGTTAGGTCATGGAAGTGGATCTTTTCTTTTATGTAAGCCTATGTGCAAGATGAGAAAGGAGAGAGAGACCAGGAATGGGATTGTTAGGGTTACGTTAGGTCATGGAAGTGGATCTTTTCTTTTATGTAAGCCTACGTGGAAGATGAGAAAGGAGAGAGAGCCCAAGAATGGGATTGTTAGGGTTACGTTAGGTCATGGAAGTGGATCTTTTCTTTTATGTAAGCATACGTGCAAGATGGGAAAGGAGAGAGAGCCTAAGAATGGGTGAGAGTTCAGTAGAGAGATGGCCATAGAATGTTAAACCAGGCCGTAGAAAGTTAGACTAGGGTTGTTATGCATGTACAACTATGTTCTTATTAATGGAAAGAGGATTTGGCACTTCTATATGCTGAAATTGTGTCTCTTATGAATCTTGAATACCGTGGATGCTTTGATTTGACTAATTTGTTTAATATGTAGAACCCTAGTTGCAAGACAATCCATCTTTGAGGAATTGTCAAGGGGATGAGAACTGAGCATACATCTCTCAGTATGATGTTCCAGTTCTGAAGGATTTGAGGAAGGAAATCTTGAAAGAAATCGGTATTGAAATTGATTTAGCTAGTTTCTGCAAAGTGCGTCGATAGCCCTAAGACCAAAGAAACTCCCTAAAGAGAATTCTTGCAGCAAAGATTAATGGAAGAAGTCGAGTTCTTAAGTGTGTATATTTCACCTACAAGATTAGATGGTGAAGTGAGAATGCCCATATGTAGGCCAACAACCAAATGGTGATTGAGATCTTGACCAACGCATGACTAAGTTATGAAATTGGAGAATGCCCATATTTGCGAGCAGCTGTCAATGTAAACTGGAGATACCAGAAATGAAATATTCTTTGGAGTAGTGTCCTGGGTTTTTGGAACTATTTTGGGTACGTAGAAATCGCCCATTGTGCTGAAAGCCGTATTGCTTTGTGTTGGACAAATTCATACGAGGAGAAAGAAGATATTATAGTGGGAAAATTCGAGAACCTGCCATATATATGCGTTTGACAGAATGTAGAGTGCATTGAAGATTGGGGAAACCGTTGTGTGATTTACATGTACAATAGCGCTACGCCAATGCATGATGGATGGTGGGAACCACTGGTTCAACCTATAAGTTGATCTTATGCAAATCCGTGAGATATGAGAAGGTAATTCATTTAAATGATAATTCATACATTTTATGAACCATATGTTTGCGTGTTTAACCATGACAGAGAACCACTGGAATGTGAGAGACTAAGTGCTCATATGTTACATTATTTTATTTGTGGACAAGGAATTTATGTAATGGTATTTGAAATAACTAATGAATTCAATTTGCTTGGATGACTTTTCATCAAACTCAAGCAATTTGATAATGTCATCCTTACTTAACAATGAAAAGATTTATGGAAGGAAATCTTGAAGAAAGGATCTGGTAGTATATTACTTGAGTGTTTGCTACGTATGAGCGGTTGGTTGAAGATTGCTAGTGCTAATCCATAAAGAAGAGAGCCTGCAGAAATAGAAATGAATTTCTACTCATTGCAGGAATGTTTATTTCCTGTAAGCAGATTTGAGGAAGGATTAAAGGGATTGGTTTAATGCTGGTAGCTCAACAGCCTACCAACATTTTTACTTGGCATCATCAATGCTAACATCTCCAAGTAGGTAATATCCCACGGTTTAGTATGTGTCCACAAGAGAGCACCTTCCATGTGTTAAACATCAGATCCTACCATGCACTTCATGCTTGCTCTTTCCATATGCATATCATGGCTTCTTCCATGATCAACTTCATTGGTGGCAGTTTGAAGGGAGCACCTTCCATGTGTTAAGTTGACCAACTTCATTTATAAATGTGATTGCAAAATCATTTATCCAACTGACTAACTAAATAAATTAGTTTAAAAAATACTATGGTTATGCGTGTTTTGTGCCTAGATAACTATCACCCAGAAACTTACAAGATTATGCCATGGAAAAGGCATGAGCTTTTCTTTGAACATGTTAATAATTGTTCTGAAGAGTTTTTATTTACCAATTTAGTACCTATGATTTTAAAAATAAAAAGAAAAATAATATCTTTTTATTATATTTTTTTTCAAAATAATTTTTTTCATTATATTTTTTTAAATGATAAAATAAGAAAATAATCTTATTTTTCCAATGATACATTAAGACCACTATGTCACAAAATCAAGCAATATTATCAAACCCTACAATACTACACTACACAACTCAACTCCCTTATGAGTGTATTAGTTGAAAAAAGATCGTGTTTATGGGATTTTTTTCCCTCGTGACTATTTTCTTGGCTTATGATCAGATTATTGATAAAGCAAAAGCAACTAAGGTTCCATCGAGTTGCAAGTCAATAAAATCTCATTAGATTAACTTTCAAAGTCTTTGGCATTTTTTCTCGAGCTAATAACATACTTGGAAGTTGGCCAATGACATTTGATCACAAGAGCTTAACGTAAGCTGAAAAGTATATTAACATTTCGTTAGATACCACCATCATAGTGACTTCAACCATTCTTATCAAATCATTATGACACTAGAACAATATGTATTGTGTTTTCTGTCGACATCACTAATTGGATTTAAACATCACACATCTATTATCTCACATGGTCACTATCACGACACTTTATATCAAGCTAACTTCTAAGTGTTCTATAAAAAATATCCTATATATTTTTTTTCATCAACTAGACTAACCAGGTTTTTTCATGAAAATCAAGGAACACTATTCCAATTATTCCATCGAATCAAGGGTCAATTTTCTATGCTGGTGCTTGCTAGGGACCAGATGGTTAGTCACCTTATTGCTGACTGACCAAAAAATAAGAAGGTTTCTCTATGTGCTTGACCTTTGCAAGCTATGCCCTTCTGATGATGAACTTGTTAGTGATTGAGCAAAATATGAAGAAACTTGAACTTTAAAACTTTAATTCATAATAACAATGCATATAAATCTCATCAATAATTCAAAGACATAAATCAAACGATAGAACACAAGATATACCCTGGGAAAACCCTCTACTGATTCAGAGGATAAAAAACCCAACAAACGATCTTAGAGTATGATAGATTATTGACAAAGAATGATTACAACACAATAGCAGATTGCTTTCACCAAGAGCACCAGAGAGAGGAGATCTAATGGAACACCGTATCTAACTTGCCAAGTGCATAGCACTTTAATAACAAGTCAAATTAGGTTTTACAACAAAAATAGAATGGTTGCATGTAGCAACAACTTGTTAACACTTTGAACATTGATATATCTTCAATCATGTGCCTCCATGATCTGGTGCCAAGCTGGCACTCCATAATTATCTCCCACAAGAAGATATGTGTCTTCCATTAATTAAGTAACTCTAACTGAGTTGAACATAATGGTACTACATGCAACAAAATGGAACTGAGTGTAACTGCATACAACTGAGTGTAACTGAACTGAACTGAATGTAACTAAACAGTAATTGAATGTAACCGAACATAACCAATGCTTCTCCATCAATGCTTATTTCCAACAATCACTTGCATAAATTAAGGAGTTGATTCCTTAATCAACTGAACTTGTTTACTAAAACTAATACTCAAATGATATTTAAGAAACCATGGATTTTTTAAAATCCATCACATACAACATTATACAACAAATGTGTAATAACGTGCAGAAAGAAATACCTATATTTTCTTTCATTCTTCAACATTTGTTGACTTCTTGAATCTTCTGTTAACTGGAGAAGTTCTTTGTGAGCATGCCATTCTCTGTAATGTTCTTAAAGTCATGATCAATTTCTCAATGATCCTTCTCTTTATATTTGCAACACCCCAACTACCTCTCCTAGAGCTTGTAACTGTTCTCTAACAGTTCAAACTATAAATAGTCTCTGAGACTTTTGACCATGTCTCTTCTCATGTGGATTCTCTCCACAAGCTATCACAACCCTCGACTGCCTAAGTCATGTACGGTGACTAACTAGTGGGGACTTTATCTGCTGTCACCCATGAAGACACATCAATACTCCCTCTTCAACTAGAGGAGTTATTATGTAGTATACCAAGCTTGTCCCAGACATAAGCTTAATAAGAATGCTGGAAATGCTGCTCATCTATGTATATGTACCATGTCTCAAATATAACTGAATAGAACCTTCAAAAGCTTTACTACTTTTCAACATGCTCTATTTAGAGCAACACATGTGATCTTCCTCGATCACTATATTAGTCAGATTTCATATATCTTTAAAACTCTATTTCACTGATCAAGATATATATGAGTTCACATACACTTGTACCAAGTAGGTACCACAACACATGCTTTGTACATGTCTATGTACAAACTACAAAGTACATAATAGATCTTGGGACCTGTGACTAACCAAATTCATCTAAACTGACTTAAGATCCTCCAAATATGAAATAAGAATAGTTTCATATTTACCTTCATATGTGTGGCCATGGATTTCTAGTCCATCATCCTGAAACTCTTCAGGCTCTTTTACTGCACATTTTCCTTAACTTAGGAAAATCTTTTTCTGGTGACTGCCACACCACTAATCCTAAGAATCATAACAATATTCTTGAATACATTTCCCAGCTTCCTTCTGAATATGAGCATCATGCATATATCTCCTTTTATTTTTTTTTACAGGAGGTACATCAACCAATTACACCGGTTCTTCATGAGCTAGTGAGACTAGCAACTCCCTCTCACCATGCAAAATGTGAGAATCATAATATGGGTTCTCCATCACAAAGACTTATGCTCATATATATATGAAGCTCTTTATTTGACATGTGAATCTAAATAATATAGAATACCTTCAGTAGTCTTCACATCTATCAAAATATAATTAAGCCATCTATTTTGTCTGCTTTCCAAGAGACATAGGAACCTCTCGAACTGTTTTCTTCTAGGCTCAGCCATCAGAATGACTCCACATTCATGTCCTACTTTACTTGTAGGTAATGACATATTAATTTTCCATAAAAGACAAATTATTCTCATGGTTAGAACAAATTCATACTCATGAATTTTATTCACATGAAATACGTTCAATATATTGATAAAGATTTACTTGGTTATGTATAGATATTGACCAACCGATTTATCATAACCCATTATAATCTTATGTACTGATATGCAACCCTATGTCAGTCCAAAAATTCATTTTATGAAAGAAATATATAATCCCATGTTCATATCTCATGAGGTAAGCATGGAGCCCTCTATCTATCCAATCATGTAGTCTTATGTTCACAGTTCATGAAACAATCATGCTACCCTAAATATCATGTCTTATAAATGATGTTTTCAACCTTGTATCATTTCTACATAAGTTTTATATCAATCTTTATATTCGCAAAATTTGGACTCATGAGATTGATAACATTCCAATAAAGATAGGAACAACAATGTATATGCTAAACACATATCCAAGTCCAGGAATACAGATTATAATAAAACATAATCTGATTTTATAAAAGAATATGATAATTAAATAATCATGCAGCCCAACATTCATATCTCATGAATCAATCATGTAGCCCAATATTCATATCTCATGTGAATCAATCATGCATCTCTATATTTATGAAACAAGCATGCAACTCTATATTCATAATCATGCATGCTCTATATTCATATTTTATACAATAATAACGCATGCTCTATATTCATATCTTATGAACAATCATGCATCCTCTATATTCATATTTTATAAAATAATCATGCATGCTCTATATTCATATCTTATGAACAATCGTGCATCATCTATACGACTTTAATGCAACCATTCAAAAGCATACAGATCTAAGTAGCATATAATAAAAAATTTGGGTACTTATCTTTTTATTGTTTTGCATGCTCCCCCTTGATCTCTGCTTCCTTGTGGATATTACTGTAATCCCTTGGTCTTAATCTCTTTGAAAATTTGAGTGCATGCAGGAGGTAGCGAATCTCTGCATGGAGAAGCTAGATCCCATGCAACCCGAAGCGAATGTTCTTATTTCAAAAAAAACTTCTTCCAATGATCATCCTCTTCTTTGGATGATATCTGAACTCTATGACGCTCTCATTATACACAAGATCTAATGAATAATGATAATATCCAACTTACAACTCTTGGGGTTGTTCCATCAATTGGTCCACTTTTAGAAAACAGCCATAACACGAATTCTGAGAATTTTATCTTCAAATACCTAATCGTATCTCCCACACAGTTGTGGATTTTTGAAATATTCTCATATAGAAGCTAAATCAGCCAATTTCGGAAGTGGGTTTTCAACCGTTTTGTCTGATTCCTCACGGATTGATCAAAACTTCTCCATGAAATTTGTCTCCTGAAAAGTGACAGAAATTGTGCATGTTGACTTGCTCTTTAATTCTCCCTGCATAAAGAGTCCTCACTCACTGAGGTCAAGTAAACATCTAGATCATTCTTCTCAAGAATGATTCACTGTTGCAATCAATTTGGAAGTATCTTCAAATTCTTCTTCCGGTTTGATGGAGATCGATGCCATGGCTTCAAGCTCTTTGCTCAATAATTCTCAAGATCACATTGGCTTTAGTTGCTTGCACAAACTAAGCTCTTGCCCGCCCTTGCTCTGATACCATGTTAGTGATTGAGCAAAATATGAAGAAACTTGAACTTTAAAACTTTAATTCATAATAACAGTGCATATAAATCTCATCAATAATTAAAAGACATAAATCAAACCATAGAACACAAGATATACCCTCGGAAAACCCTCTACTGATTCAGAGGATAAGAAATCTAGCAAACGATCTTAGAGTATGATAGTTTATTAGTAGAGAATGATTACAACACAATAGTAGATTTCTTTCACCGAGAGCACCAGAGAGAGGATATCTAATGGAACACCGTATCTAACTTGCCAAGTGCATAACACTTTAATAACAAGTCAAATTAGGTTTTACAACAAAAATAGAATAGTTGCATGTAGCAACAACTTTTTAACACTTTGAACATAGATCCATCTTCAATCATGTGCCCCCATGATCTGGTGCCAAGCTGGAACTCCATAATTATCTCCCACAAGAAGATATGTGCCTTCCATTAATTAACTAACTCTAACTGAGTTGTTAATTGAGCTAAACAAAATGGTACTACAATCTCAACTAAATGGAACTAAGTGTAACTGCATACAACTGAGTGTAACTGAACTAAACCGAATGTAACTGAACATAACTGAATGGAACTAAATGTAACTAAACATAATTAAATGTAACTGACTAGTAACTGAATGTACCTGAATTGAATGTAACTGAACTGAACTAAACGTAACTGAATGTAACCGAACATAACTAGTGCTTCTCCATTAGTGTTTATTTCCAACAATCACTTGCATAAATTAAGGAGTTGATTCCTTAATCAACTGAACTTGTTTACCATAACTAATACTCAACTAATATCTAATGAATTCAAGTTTACTCGGTGGAAACATATGCAATTCGAGTTCTCTCTCTTTCTCCGTGCTTATATTAAATATCTCTGCATGGTCCATGTGTGTTTTCATTAATTAATCATATCATACTCATAAGATCGTTTCCGAACCTATGATCATATGTATTTCCCTAGGTCATATAGTCATATGCTAAAGTAAATCACTCTAGGGGTAGCTAATCCCTAAAGGAGACTTGTAGCACCTCTTGACCATGACTAGCCATACATTACATAGTATATATACTTTACACAGTAAAGTACACCACCTCACAACATGAGGATATTCGTAGGACTACACAAGCCTACTGTCCACCTCAATCATATGAGGATATTCGTAGGAATACACAAGCCTATTGTCCACCCCAATCATATGAGGATATTCATAGGACTACACAAGCCTACTATCCACCTCAATCATATGAGGATATTCGTAGGACTACATAGGCCTACTACGTCACCACCTCAATCATATGAGGATATTTGTAGTGACTACACAATCCTACTGTCTTTCTTGATCTTACTCACAAGACTTTACAACATCACCACCTCAAGCATATGAGGATATTTGTAGGACTACACAAGACTACTGTCTTGATATTACTCATAAGACTGGAGAATGACTCCTATTGTTGTAATCTCAACAGAACTTTCTAGGGTCTGGTCCCCTATACACTCAACCCTTTACTAGGTTTAATATGGGAGATTATATTTGAGTTTTTTATTTGATGATTCAATGGTTTTAAATTTTAAGTTTTATGTTTTGTACATTGTTGGATAAGTTGGAACTAGACAGTTATTTAATGGTTTTTATATGTTGTATTGTTGCAATATGCAGTTAATTTGTAAGGCATTAGCCTTGACGAATGTGGTTTTATTATTAATATAATAAAATTGCTTTTTTTTTGGAAAAAAAGGTTTTTTCATGAAAATCAACTAAACGACTTCATGCATAAAGGTGTAAAGGGTTGACTGAATGCATTGAGTCCAAGCAAAATATATGTGGAACTTTTGATTTGAGCCCTCTCAAGCTATGTACATATTAGATACTCAGTGTAAATTGTAAATATGGTTTTTGGTTTTTGTTTTTGTGTGTTTTTTTCATTCAAGTTCGATTAATAAATGGTTACACATGTAGAGGATGTAAATATAGTTTTATGGATTATATGATAATATTGGTATGATGAACTCAAGCTATGCAAATATTAATGTTGGAACACAATTGTGACATAGTAATTCTCTATTGCCAAGTTTTAGCATAAGATCTTAGATATTTTTCCATCATGTGCTTTAAATGAGTTTGTCCACCTACATTAACTTTGAAATCCTATCATTTAATGCATGCAGAGGCTTGTGTGGAAGTCTACTCATGTATTATTGTAACATGAGTTGAATGCAATCACTTCGAGGAAGTGTAGGAGTACTTCATTTTGATGTCGTAAGGAAATTCATACAACATTCTCTCATCTCATTCTCATTGTCATTCATTTTATCATTTTTATCTTGTGTTAATGCTCTACGTGGCTCATGTTATGTTTACCATTGCTAACCATGAACCAATCTTGGAATTTGCCAAAAATTAACACTATTCAAGAGTAATTTGCAAACATTGGATAGATGGTTGTAGGTGAGCATAGAGGTAGGGAAATTATGGAATTCTTCACCCATTGTGTGATTGTTGATCATTGGATCCTTGAGAGCCAAGCATTATGCTTGCATGCTATTTTCAGAAGGCATTTGACACATTGGGATATTTATGCTTAAATCAAAGAGCTATGGAAGGGAAAAACATCCCTAAAGGACCTAGAGAAAGGAGAGATATTCCTTGTGTTGTGTATGGTAGTGGAAGAGAATTTCATTGTTGTTTGATGACTCATTGATACATGAGAGTAGATTGGTTTGGTTGAGTGAGTGTTCTATGTGATTTCTTGCTCACATGTGCCAAAACCACATAATAGAGGGTTGTGCAATCTCTAGCAGTAGATCAAGATGGTTGAAAGAAAAATAAACTAAGTGAATCATATCATTAAACTTTGTATGGAACATACCTCATAAAACTAGCCATAAGCATGGAATCCAACACATGTCAAGAATGCTTTGGATTTCTTTCCACAAAGAATGGTAGATGGTAGGATACCTTTGCAATTGATCCAAATGGGGGTTCTTCTTGTTTTGCGCCAAAGTCTATAGCCAAGTGATTAGATGGTTGATTTCACAATGGTGAAAGAAGGAAACAATGATGTCTTTGCTCTTGTGTTTTGATGGAATTTCATTAGCATAACCTTACTATGAATATGGATATGAAATGGTGACCACGAGGGCTATATTTATATGTAATATGGTGAACAATTCTTAGTCTTGGCTCCAATGTGAATGATCCCCTATGCATTGATAACTTAGTGGAGAGATTAAACATGGGAAGATCAAATCAACAATTACTTTTGACATTAATGACTGGGGAATGCCCACTTTTAGCCACTTCTTCTTTTGGGAAGAGCGCGTCAATAAATAATAACCAAACTTTAGTTTTGGGTCTAGAACATGTTTTTTGAGGGATAAAGTGCGACGTGGTCATAAAATTTCAAGGAAAAATAATGACATGCTTGATATGGTCAAATTTTGACTTTTCTTTCGATGTTTGGTCATATTGTTGGGGTCTTATGGAGATATGTGAGATGGAAATGAGGCTAAGACTACTAATGATAATGTATGAATGTGATGGAACTTAATACAAGGTAGGTGAACAAAACTAGGTTGTTACCAATTAGCTAGAATCTTGTAACTTGTTTCGTTTGCCCTCTTGGACTCATCTCTTGACTTAGGAGTGACATTTGCACTGCATGCTATAACTAGGTGGAAAATGCATGAGCATTTAGTTCTTACCAATTTCTCTTAAGTCATGCTTTTATGTTTGACTGCGTTTAAATTATTGCACTTGTGGATGCATTTTATATAAACTTGTGAGATTTTCTCTATTAGGATTATGAAGATACTGTTTCTCATGATTGAAGTTTTAATGCCACTTTTAATGCTACCTGCGAAAGTGTTGGTTGGATTGACGAGTTAAACTTGCATAAATGTGCTTGATAAAGCTTATCTAGGCTATCCAAACATTTATTACATCAAGAATAGCTAAATATTTTACAAACCATATCTTATTACATTAAGAGAGTGACTATATATATTCTACCACCCACATCTATATAAAATTAAATAAATAACCTTAGATACAGTATTATCAGAGAACATTTTATTAAGGTCTGATGTGCTAGGGTTGCGATATAATAAGATATTATCATAGTCACATAGTGATTTCTGGTGACGTACTAGGGTTGCGATTAATAAGATATTATCATAGTCATATAGCGATTTCTGGTGCGTGATTTCACTTTGCAGGATTAGTTCAAATTACAATTTCAGAAAGTGGTCACAGCTTGTGATAAGTGACTTATTTTTCCTCAACATTTGTTATTTAAACAAATGTAAACACATTCGATGACTTTTAGTATAAGCACTGATATAATTATTTTAACCTCGCCTGCCATTTGATTGTTAAAAATGCTGCGATTTTTGTTATTGTAAGTGGAGAAAACAACTTGAAATAGATCATTCCCGTTTTGACGTTCAGGAGACGGGGATACTGCAATATTAAGAGATCTGCTTCATTTGTCTATTGGTCTCTATACGAGTTAGCCCTATGAAACTTCTCGGCCTCTGGTATGGAAATAAGTTGCAAAATCAAAATATGGCATCTCAGGTAACTCGTTATTTTTCTTTTTCCTTGGTTGACTTATATATAGTTAAAAAAATATGGCAAACATGTGAACCAATATCCAATTGGTCTAGGCACTAAGTAGCCGGTACCAACATCCACTAAGAAGAAAATGGGTCATGCATACTTTGTATCCAAAGAGTAAAGAACTAACTTAATCCTAGAACTATGATTACCAATTTCACATATCACTATAAAAGCTAAGTTATTCTATAATCCATTGGTGTAGTTATAGAAACCATTAGCATAAATATGAATAACTCATGAAGGCACATCGTAACCAAAGAATCTAATTTATTCAAGGGACTTGTGCCTTAGATTTATTACCACTTATAAGTGTGTGCACCAACACTAAATAAACAAATTGGAGCCTTTGGGAACTATGGAGAATTTAGGAATGCAAAGGTTATTTGGAAGTTAAATAGTAAATACCAGGGAATTTGAAAAAGATCTCTTTAAATCAATCAAGAAATTTAGCAAGTTTTTAAAATGGGTGCCTAATAAAGATTTTAAATGTAGAAAACATGTGAAACCCCATATTTGACCAAGAACCCAATTCCATTTCCTGACTTTATTGTTGCCATTACAACATAGACTACATGGCCACATGTTATGTTTATGATAGTTCCCTTTAGGGGTTGGTTGTAAATTCTATCATCAAACAATTAGATCACAATTTATCTTCTTCCATTTACAAAACTAATATTGTACATAAAACGAGAGTACTTATGTAAGTGAAGCTCTTCAATGTCCTTCACTAAAATGAAATCTAAATTAGCATTGGCTTTTACACCTATTATTTGTTATAAAATTGAAATAAGGTAATGATATTGTTTAGAACCTATAAATTTGAGAAAATATTTCTCAGGGGGCGAAAATGTGTTTGAGGCACCATTTAATATACCTAACATTTTCTTAGCCATCTCAATCTACAACAAGCAATAGGGAAACTCCTACTGATGACCCGGGGGACTGAGAGAAAAAAATGAACATAACTAAAGCCATAAGCGAGGTAGCTAGGAATAACAAAATTGTGATTTGGAAAGAATTAAAATACCTAAAAAACCTTTAAAAGCATGCAAAAGTGAAAATTTCATTATGAACACCAAACAAAGGTTTCTAGAAGTAGATTGGAATTCAAAAACATTTCCTTTGAGACACATTTGCGCCTAAAATGCTTTCTTGGACAATAGGAGCACATGCCAAAGTCCATGGAAAGTGAGTACCTGACAAAATACCTCAACTTGGAATTTTGATGTGTACTCAAATTCACAACTACAAAGACCTAATTTTTAAGAAATTTCAAAAAATCACAAAAATTGTTCAATAGTACAAGATTTTAGCAACCATCCATATACACTCTTGATAAAATAGTTAATAGATTCAAAGAGTTCAGTAGGTCCATGAGGAAATGTTCAAAGAATTTTGTGCTTTCAAAATATTTAAAATGGTTCACAACCGTGGAACATATAAAAAGTATACGTATGGATGGCTCATAAATTAAAAAAAACCATAGAGAATTACAACAACAACACAAAAAATCCATATTCTGGAGAAATTCATGTACATTGTGACAAGTAGTTGTTGATAAAAAACAAATTTAAAAATTTGTCTTAGGAAATTGAGTTTGTCACTATTTATAAACTGTAGAGCTTAATTATACTTTATAAAATTTAAATAAAATACATGTTTCTTTGCTATTTTTTAAAACAACAAGTTTGCCCCAAAACAAAGGTAAAATGAAACCCCTTTCAAACCAAACAATTAAATAAGATACAAAAACATTAGTCATTTATACTTGACAATCACTATATAATGTATCCATATAAAGCCTAGAGTTTGATCGAGGATCTTAGAGCTGAATTCATGGTTTGTCAATTACATAATCGATGGAATAAAAAATACATCTTTGCTAAATTAGTGACAATATATGAAAGGGTAAATTACAAAACTTGGATCTAGCCATCTCCCCTCATTAAAAAAAATAAAACTCAGAAATAAATTAACATTTAGCCCCATTAAAAGTAAGAATTTAGGTAAATTCAATAGTAAAATTTACAACCAAACCTCAATCCCTATGGAAAATATACTTTTTTGGGGGCATAACCCCCATGAATTTCTAAACAATGACCTCCATAGTAAAATTAAACTTCAAAAGTTAAAAATAAATTGGAAAAAATCCCATTAAAAATAAGAATTCTAGGCAAATTCAACATGAAAATCTAAATTCAAACCTCAAGTCCTATAGAAAATCTAAATTTTTAGGGGTATAATCGCCACGAGTTTTGAACCAATTACCTTCATTGTAAAAATAAACTTCAAAGACCTTCAAAAGATCCCATAAATTAAAAAATGAAAGGATGATAGGGTTTAACTGTGAAACCCTCAAATGCTACAACAAAGATTCTATGAACGGACATTTCGTTATCAAATCTCCCCACTCTAGCTAAAACATCTTCTATATATGCTTGTGTTACATTGAGTTCATGATCCTTTCCTTCCACTGCTTAAGAACTAGAGCAATCAGTGATAATGGCAATTCACCAAAAATCAAGGATAGTAAATGAAAGGGTAAATTACAAACCCTAAGATTAGCCATCTATTCTCACTAGAAAAAGGAAATAAAATGAATAAAACACCATTAAAAATAAGAATTTTAGGAAAATTACAACTCACTATGATGGGGTGTCATTGTGCATGCATGCCAAGATGGGAATCTTCGTAAAGGCTACATGGATGGACACGATCATAGATGGCATGTGTCCCTATAGGATGTTTATTGTTGGTATGTGGTAATAAGGGGAATGTGTCGAGCTGCTTAATGAGCCATGTTTCCTGAACACATTCCCCTTGTAGCCACATACCAATATTAAATCTCCTATTGGGATACAAACTATATGTGATGGTGTCCATCCATGTAGCTTATAGAAGGATTCCCATCTTGTCATGCAACAAGAGCAATGTACTAAGCAACAAGGATGATCTCGAAGTTTGTAGACCTCTACTTTGCAATTCTATTAGGAATTGGCGTGGGAATTTACGCATAAAAATGATATTTACATGCAAGTTGAAACTTTAGATACAAGGTCTTAAATATGAAGTTGAACTAGGTTTGATTTTACTCTCAACAATTCTTCTCTTTATTTATCATTGCTCTGTGTCTTCTATGTGTAGCTAGTTCATGCAATTTCTTTGTTCTTATGGGAGGAAGAGTATAAGTTTGGTATTATCCTTTGGATCACTTGACCTCCCAGTCTCTCAATATTATAGGGTTACTCATCCTAAAAAAGACAACATAAAGGATCTCTTTGTCATACATGAGGTATTTCTTCATGATTTTAGGTTTGAGCAGTCGATTTTCCATATTCATGAACAAACTCAACACTATGATGAGAAACGAGCAGGCCACCTCTTTCGGTGGATCACGAGGCAAGATGAAAATAAATGAGGGGGTGGAGGTTGAGCCTACTCACACCAAGAGAGGAAAATCCCATATGCATTCCTAGGCCCAACGAACCCGAGGCAAGAGAAAATAACTCAAGCTTAGTAAGAGGCAATTATGGCTGGCAATTAATATAATCGGGCTCACTTTAACTCAATTAAAGACAAAATTAACAATTTGGAGAATAGGGAAAGAAGTAGGAGGTGGACTTCATTTCTAAGCAAGTTGATCTGGAGGTATTTTAGTGGATGCCTGATATAGGCTTTTTCATTTTCATTCAGGAATTTTTGCTTCTCCGCTTTATTTATATCTTAGCATAATTAGTTTTTTCCAATTTGTTTAATTAGTAATTAGAAAACATTTGATTCAATTGGAAGGAATTTGGATGCATGCTAAGTTTGAAAGTTTAATCATTCATGCACATTGAAAGTCGCTCACTTAATTTCAACTAAAATCAAGCCTAAAGCAATATAAATAATTCCACAATTAATTAAAATCAACTTCCCCAAAAGATGAAACTCTAAAGTCTATCTTCCATAGATTTGTCACTTGTGGGAAAATTCTATAGTGAAGGGGAATCAACTAGGTAGTGACTGTGGGGACTTGTTAGGCTACACCCTTAATTGGTGTCAATGTTGGACATACCCCTATGACTATGATATAGACCCCTTCTTGTGTGGAACCACTCTTGTCTTTATAGACTTGTTTCCACATACAATGAGTATATTAAAAACTCCCTTTCCATTAACAATTTCAACTTGTAACAAACAATCGATCCAAACACCAAGCGAGCTCACAATTCGATGCACCTCCATTTAACAAGTAAAGGTAATCCTCGCCTTGGTGAGTTCACAATTTTTCTTTGCTTCTTCTTTCTAGTAAGTTAGATACCATTTATTTCTACTGGTAAAGTAATCTTTTAGCGTAGCTTGAAAGATTTTTTGACTTCATTGTTGCATATTGTTTAAAGCATTGGTTTATGATTTCATTTATGTAGAAGTATTTGACTAACTTGTTAAGTTATCTTGTTAGGTTACTTTCCTAGTGTAATTTATTAACTCCTAAGTCACCTTTTCCAAGGTGACCATTCTAGATTTTTCATAAGGTCTAACTCCCTTGGCTTGTGTTTAGGAGTTGGCCTAAACAAAAGGGTTCGAGTGTTGTGGTGACAATTGGTACTTGAATCAGTGACTTCCCCCCAAGGACGCTCTAAGTGCATTAATATTTTTCTCATGTTCACGTCTGGATCTAGGTGGCAACATGATTCTCTAGAAATAATGACATTAAGGTTTACATGTAGACATAAATTTATTTCTTAGTGAAGTCTCTCATCATATGATCTATGGAGGAAAGTGATCCTAAGATCCACTCAAAAATTTGAAGGAAGAGAGACCTTGTGGAATCCAAGTATGATTCCCTTGCTCAACTTCACCAGGGCTTTAAGGCTAGGGTCATCTAGGAGGAGGTAATTCCTTAAGGAGTTGAAGGTGAGGAGATGTTGATGGAAGACTGTCAACTCTCCCAGTTGGATTTCATCATCTTGAATTTTGATTTGGATAATGAACATTGGTCTTGAAGCCTATGTCAGTAGGTTCTCCTTTTTTTTTGTTAATTTACTTTCTAGTTTGTAGTGTCTCCTTACAAACTCAAGGATCATGGTTTGTAGGATCATGGCTACCATAATGAACGCTCTGGTAGTCCTTATTTTTGATAGGTAGTTTTGTAAAAATCATATTCGCTTTAATTATAGGCTTAGGATAGACTTTAATAGCTATTTTTTGGCTTTTTGGACTGATAATTTCCATGCTTACAATACAATTTAATTATATATTTTTGGGAAAATTATGAAGGAAAATCCTCTTCCTTAGGAGAACGATCACTTTCACAGTGATGTTATATTCTATGTATAGTAATATAATAACGTTATTTTATTTATTTTATTTTTAATTTATGATGGAATACACATCACAGGAAACTCTCCATGCACTTCCCCTCATTTCAAGGATGGTACTTGGGGCAAACTATTCTGTTGTAGTTTTGGAAACCTAACTTAATGAGGCCATCAAGTGAGTCCCACAATATTCCAAGTGGCACCTATCCCAAGGAATCGACCTTGCGACCTCCTACTTGCAATTCATAGCACTCAACCACTAAATCTAACCCATCAATTTATAAATAGTGATAATTATAGAAAGATATGAAAATTTACAACCAAGCCTGAAGTCCTATGGAAAAGCTAATTTTTTAGGGGCATAATAACCCGTGAGTTTCTAACCAATAACCTCAATAGTAAAAATAAATTTCAAAAACCTTCAACAGATCCCAAAAACTAAAAAATATAAATAATGGAAGGAAAAAACAGTTTAACTGTGAAACCCTTGAATGTTGCAGCAAAAGGCCTATGAACAAACATGCCACTATCGAATCTCTCCACTTTAGCTAAAGCATTTTCTATATTGGCTTATGTTACACCGAGTTAATGATCCTCACCTTCCATTTATTATAGAACCAAAATCATCTCTAATAATGGAAATTTATTCGATAACAAGGCTTAGAGTAATTACGAGCATTTTGACGTTGCTCTAGTGTTGCTATTAGTGTGAATTTTGTATCCTAATTGAATAACACTAGGACAACTATGGGAACTATATAGTGGAGGGATATGTGCACATATTCACAGTCTAATGTTCAACCCAAATACATCTCCACACATATTTGAGGGTGTATGATGTAATTGAAATGCAATATTTATTTTTACTTTTTATTCTTTGTTTAATGATAAAAATGTTATCTAGTCCAATCACATTTTTTTGTTTGCTAGTTTGTGTGACTAGTAGGACTAGATTATGGTCTAAGAAATCGCGCCTCAGGGGCATCTAACCTGTCAAAATCACCTTGGCCAAACCAACCCTTCGCATGGTTGGATTTTAAGCATCTCCTCTTAGCTACCTTGCGGGGTTCAAACTTAGGTCGTCATGCACAATGAGGCATGTTGAAAAAATCGAGCTAAATTTGACTTTATTTCAATAACATTGTAAATACTATATTTAAAAAATAAAATTAAATGCAAATTTCTTATAATTTATAGTTTTTTTTAATAGCATAAACAAGAAAGAGTTCTTATATAAATAAGATGTTAAGCCCTTAATGATGGAACACTACCCCATATAGTGTGGTGCATTTCCCCCTATGTTGTGGTACATTATATATCATTTATGTAAGCTTGGGCCTATTAGTTGTTATTGTACACCTTTATCTCCTATATATAGGAAGGATATATTCTCATTTTAATCATCATTATATATTGTCTTGTCTTATGTACTTAGTACATTGTGTAAGAAGGTTCCTCCCTCGAAGAAGATTTCATATTGATATCTATTATTCAATATTAAAAAATGCATTATTTTCTTCTGGTCTATTTCTATTGTTTGTATGCTCTTTCTAGGACTTGGTTGCATAACATTTGGGGTCAAAGCTCTTTCCTCGGGATTGGCTTTTGCAAAACGAGTCATCTTGGATTTTTCACTACAATTTGTTTTCTACAAGGCTTCAAAGATCTAGGTTAAAAACCCACTTCTAAAACAAGACTATCTATCTCCAATCTCAAATTTAGATCGCGATCCACTACAGTTCAGGAGATATTTGTGGAGGAGTATGGGGTTTTTTACTAGTCCAAAACCTAGTCTAAAACAAGTGTTATGGAGAAAAAGGCCATATATGAGGCATACAAGATCCAAATTGAGTGAGACATTTTGCATCAGAAATATGAAAAACTAGGGTATTTGTGGTAGGGTTTTTAGTTGTAGAAATGAAATAATGGAAATGTGGCTTACCATACAAGTTCTCTCTTCAGGATATGCTAAAAATAAGTAGTGTTGGGCTATTTGTAATAATTTTTTATTAGCACATACAAATTAGGCCAGAAACGAGGACTTGGAAATATGACACGTTATGGCACCACAAGCTGAATTTTTAGACCCAGAGAAGTTGAAATTCAAATTTAACCTCAGTTATAAGTCGACCATAAAATAGTCTTATAATTAGGGCTTGAAAAATGTACGTCATTTTGAATTTGAATAGCTTTGAGTGGAATGATCTATTTGTGGTAAACCATAGGGTGTGATATGTATAGTCATTGTTCAAAATTCCACCAAAAGGAAGAGTAAAAAATCACACCTCACTCAAACCACTGGAGGATTCATCCATGACATACAATGAAATGGAAGACATATCTTTTAGAGTGTCCAAGTTGGAAGATATGATTCAAGGGATGGCTAGTAAAGACTATCTCAAGGGGATGGCTGGTAAAGACAATTTCAAGGGGATGGATAGTAAAGAAGATATTCTAGAATTGATAAATCATATCATTATTCCTCATTCATCTACTAAATAAGAGGATAAGGAGGAAAAAGGGGACTTATTCTAGTCATGTATTGAGAAAATTGAAAAATAGTTAGAGAATTAGAAGTTTGAGTCTTTGAAAGGTGCCCATTCATTATATCAACATGGGTTCAACTCAGGTCCAAGGAACTAATTTATCCCCAATATTGACATAATAAAGTTCGATGGAAAGGATTCAATCACATGGATTTTTTAGATGGAGAAATTATTTGATCTGCACCAGGTTCCAACTTTGCAAAAGGTAACTATTGCATCCTTATATTTAGAACCCGATCAATTTGTATGGTATCAATGGCTTTGTGACTGTAAAAATGACCCTATTATATCTTAGTCTATATTCATATAAGAATTGATTGCACATTATGGGGATATAAATAGCAACACCTTCTTTATCCAATTGGTAAAAATGTCCAGTTACAGAGCACATCAAGCAATTTCAACAGCTAAGTCTCGCAGTGAAGAATATTTTAGAAGATAATTTATAAGATCTCTTCATTGGAACTTTGATGGATAACATTTAACATGAGGTGCATCTCTTTGAACCATCATCCATAGAGAAGGCTTTCATGATGTCAAGGAAGTTTGAAAGTAAAAATATGGCGATGACTAATATAAAAACCACCTCCAACACATACATAGAGAATATTATTCCTTCTTCTAAACCACTATAAAGGTTGACACCCAAAAAACTAAATGAAATAAGAGAAAAAAGATTCTAATTTAATTGTGACAACAAGTATAATAAGGGACATAAGTGCGGCGAGAAGAAATTATTTTACATAGATTGTGAAGAGGAAGAACCAAAAGAAGAGGAACCATCTCAAGACGAAGAAATATAAGAGGCCACTTCAGAAGAAATTAATCCCACCATATATTTTCATAAATTGGCTGGAATTAACACTCCTCAAACTTCCAATATCGAAGGATACATAAAAAAGAAGAAGGTAATAGTGTTGATTGATTCCTGTAGTACTCATAATTTTATTCACTGTAAATTAGCAAAAGATCTTAATTACTTTGTATATCCAACACCAGAGTTTCAAGTAATGATTGCAGATAGAGGAACTATAAATTGCTCAAGAAAATGACATAATATTAATCTTTCTATGGGGGAATATGTATTGAATAGGTGGTGTCGATGTTGTCTTAGGGGTCCAATGGTTACAATCATTGGGAACAATGGCTTTTAATTTTCAAAAACCTTTCAAGAAATTTTCATGGGAAGGAAAAGAATATGAGTTAAATGGTATCACAAGAAAACCATGCAAGGTGATAAGCTCTAATGGTGTGACAAAGTTTCTGAAAAAGGGACATCGAGGTGTAGTTGCACAATTATGCTCATTAAATGTTCAAACATCGAAGTTCCCTATCTCACTAGTTCTCCAAAGGGTCATTAATAAGGATTCCAACGTATTTAAAGATATTCCAAAAAGGTCTTCCACCTATTCGAGACTTTGATCATGCTACCCACTTAATTCCAGGTAGTGTTCCTCTTAACATCATAACTTACTGATATCCCTATGGCCAGAAGAGTGAAATTGAGCATATGGTTGTTGAAATGTCATAGGCTGGCATAATTAGGCCTAGACAAGTTCTTACTCTGAACCAGTGGTAATGGTACCCAATCTAGATGGATCATGGTGTATGTGTCTTGATTATAGAGAGATCAACAAGATCACAATTAAAAATAAGTTTCCCATTCCTGTCATTAATGAATTGTTAGACGAATTACATGGAGTAGTTTTCTTCACAAAGATGGATCTTCGTTCTAGGTATCATCAGATTCGAATGAAGGATGAAGAAATCCCAAAAATGACATTCATAACTCATGAAGGTCACTATGAATTTTTTGTCATACCAATTGGTATCACGAAAGCGTCTTCCACATTTCAAGGTTTGATGAATTCCATTTCAAGCCTTTCCTTAGAAAACTTGTGCTTGTATTCTTTGATGATACACTAATATATAACAAGTCTTGGGAAGAACATGTTCAACAAGTTGACATGGTACTACAACTACTAAAGGATCAACAACTATATGCAAAACCTTCAAATTTTTTCTTTGGGGTAAAGGAGGTAGAGTATTTGGGTCATATTGTATCTCATCAAGGTAGACCCTAAAAAATTTAAAGCCATGATAGATTGGTCGATTTCCAATACCCTGAAGAATATTTGAGGATTCTTAGGTCTGACAGGGTACTACCACAAGTTCGTTGGGAACTATGGAAGAATAGTAGCTCCTCTAATAGAATTATTGAATAAAGATGCATTTTCTTGGACTCCAGAGGCAACTGAAGCTTTTCAACAACTCAAAGAGGCAATGTGTAAAGCTCCTAAGTTTGGCGACACCAAAATTCACAAAAACCTTTATTATGGAATGTGACGCTTCACTAAATGAAATTGGAGATGTACTAATGCAAGAAGGACACCCGCTTGCCTTCAAAAGTCATCCAATCAAGGGAAAGAACTTAAAAAGGCCCATTTATGAGAAGGAAATGTTGGAAATACTACATGCCTTGAAGCAAAGGATCCCCAACCTTATAGAAAGACACTTCAAGGTTCAAATTGATCATGATAGCCTTAAATACTTCTTGGAACAAAGCTTATCTTCAGAAGAGCAACAAAAATGGCTGACAAATATGTTGGGATATGAATTTTAAATCATCTACAAAAAGGGGAAGAAAAATGTTATGGAAGATGCACTCTCTAGGAAATATGAGTATGTTGAAGCATTTTGCTATGCTATCTCTATCATCCAACTAGATTGGATAACTGAAGCAAGGGATGAATGATGAAGAAATATGGACATTCATTTAAAAGCTGCAGCAAGATCCTAGTGCCTCTAATACATTAGGTGGAAAGATGACGTGCTATGCTACAAGGATCACTTATATCTTGTTAAGAGTTCCCAACTCAAGCAAAAGGTACTTTTGGAATTCCACTCCTCACAGATAGGAGGGACTCAGGTTTCTTAAAAACCTACCATAGGGTAACAAAATATTTTTGTGGGATGGTCTTAAAATTGGTGTTCAAAAATTTGTGACAGAATATTTGGTTTGCCAAAAAAATAAAGTGTAAACAATTAAGACCCCGGGTATCCTACAACCACTTTCCATTCCAAGCCAAAGGTGGACAGAGGTCTCGATGGATTTTATCATATGTTTACCAAAGTATGAAGGGAAGAGTGTCATCATGGTGGTTGTTGATAAGCTTACTAAATATACAAACTTCTGTGCACTATCTGACCCCTTCAAAGAAATAATAGCCTCCAATGATTTTATGGAGATAATCCATAAACCACATGGTACTCCAAATATTATAGTAAGTGACAGGGATGCCATTTTCACTAGCAATTTTTGGACCAAATTATTTTCTTTTTTGGGTACTCAATTGACTCATAGCTCATGTTATCATCCTCAATCTGATGGAAAAATGAATATCATGAACAAATGTTTGGAAGGGTATCTTTGATGTTTTGCAGCTGATAAAAAAACATAATGGATCAAGTGGTTACACTTGGTAGAATGGTGGTATAACACTTCTTTCCATACATCAGAAAAAATGACCCCATTGATGACACTTTGTGGATATCATCCACCACCCAATCACATCTTCACTAAGAGACTCCTCTAAGGTTTAAGGAGTGGAATGCCACATGAAGCATCAACAACAAGTTCTTAAACACTTAAAGGAAAACCTGACTCTAGCACACAATCAAATGAAACAATAATCATATCAACACCACAGTGAAAAAAGATTTTAGGTGGGGGATTGGATGTTTTTAAGACTACAACCATACAAACAGATGTCCATGAAGAAAACCAAGAAGGATAATAAATTATCACCTAAATACTACGATTCCTACAAGGTACTACAAAATATTGGTAGTATGGCCTACAAATTGGAACTACCTACATCTTCACAAGTACATCAAGTTTTCCATGTTTTGTGTTTAAAGAAGGTAATCGATGACAAGCTACTAGTTCAAACGATATTACAAGAACTTGATGAGGAAGGAAAAATCATCTCGGATCTTGAAGAAATCACTGAAACAAGAACCATACAACTCTGAAATCGATCAATTCCACAGAATCTCATTAAATGGAAGAACTTACCCATAGAAGATTCAACATGGGAAGATGAGCCCTTTATACAACAACATCCATAACTACTTCAATGTTGATGACAACACTTTTTGAAGGGGAGAGGCATGTTAATCCCTTTATGTCGACTTGGGTCTATTAGTGGGTCTACTAGTTTTTATTGTACACGTTTGTCTCCTATATATACAAAGGATATATTCTCATTTTAGTCATCATTGTATCATGTCTTGTCTTATGTACTTAGTACATTATGTAAGGAGGTTCCTCCCTCGAAGAGGATTTCCTATTCATCTCTCTTATTCATTATTAAGGCGTTGATTACTTTCTTCTGGTCTATTTCTGTTGTTTTTATGGGATTTCTAGGACTTGGTTGCATAACATAAGAAGTACAGATACATACATGTTGACCCTTGCAAATACAAGAGTATTGCTGAGCAGTTAAAACTCCTTGTTCTACAAATCTTCATAAGTTATTTCAAAGGTTCAAACAAACAATGTTGTCTATGTCCTATTCTACCACCTTTAATTGTGTAAATTCTAACATATTGGCCTCCTAGGATTAAAAAAAAAACATTTATCAAAATTTGGAAAAGAACATAGAGAATTCATTCCTGGGTCCGGTCTTCTGATGCTCCTGGCTATACTATAGAGCCTTCTTCTATGGGTGAGGATCCATCCTACTTCATTGGTTCATTGTTGTCCCTACTCCATCCTCTCATGTCCTTCTGGATGTCATTATGCATTTCCATCAATTACACAAACCTATTCGCATTCCTTTTGTTGCTTTCCATGAATTTTTGCTGCTGTTGGTGCTTTAGTAAATAGAGGGCATTCAAGCGCTCTATTCTAGAGGGAATTCAAGCACTTTGGATAGTGGAATTCCAGAGGAGGCATGGACAAGTAAAAATGTAAACTATGAAGGGAGCTATGAAGCTCCAATACATTATGACAAATGAGAAGATAGTCAATGTGTTGACCAAGCCTCTATCAAGGGTAAAGTTTGAGTACCTCAGGGACAAGCTTGGAGTGGTCTAGATGGACTTCCCTCATGAGAAGGAGTGATGTGTTACATATGTGATTTTAGGAGGCAGTAGCACACTAAGTGTGGTAGTAGCGGTATTCATTCACAGGCATGATGCGCAATATTCAGGACTTGTATATGTGCAACTAGAGTTTCCATGTGATGTTTTCAAACTAGAATATGTGCAACTTATAGAGTTGTTATTCACATATTGCAAAGATGCCAGATGCACAATTTATAGAGTTGGCATGCACAACTTATAGAGCTGGAAAATGCACAACTTGTAGAGTTGGAATGCGTAGCTTGCAGAGCTTACAAATGGATTAGAGAGAAGTATCATGATGACATAAGGTTCGAAAGGACGTTGAGACCTAAAATGTATGAAAGGATAATGAGGTTTCACACACTAGTGAGATGTGATGTTGAGATCCTAAATGCATGAAAGGGATTTCTCGTACAAAACTTCTAATGATGAATAGATTCATGAAAAGGTCAACAAGTCAATGGTCAAGTACAAGATAACATAAGTAGTGTTGAAGATTGTGGTAGAAGAATACCTTCCTCCCTAAGGGGTAGTGTTGAATTAAGATGTATCTTCGGAAGATATTCTTATTGTATTTTTCATGTAAAACCCTAAAAAGAACAATGTTATGTTGTATTTGTAAAACATGTAATGTCAGGTCTAGAAATAAAATGATATTGCATTTTATCCTCACAAAATACAAGTAGGCCCCATGAGGAAAAGTAACCCATTAAAAAAGTATAAATAGAGGGGCCGCCCTCCTCATTTGAGACACACACTCACAACAAGAAAGTTCAAGGAAGAGGTTCACTCCAGCTAAGAAGAAGACTGCTTTGGGTTGTAGAAGACTTGGAAGACATCTATCTCTTAATATAAGGTTTGTCTAGAGTTTGATCTCTATCTTTTTGTAAGAGAGTTCTAAGCTTCTTGTGTACACTGTGACATTGTACTTGGTTGATGAATCTATACTGATAATTTCTTCTAGGTTTTTCCCGTGAGAGGGTTTTCCCAGGATAATTTTTTGTGCCTTTGTGTCTACTATTGCATGTTTTTTATATGAATTTTTAGGGGGAATATGGTCTAAATTCGGATGTATAAGTCATAAAAGCATTAAATGGAGAGGAAACCCTATTCCATTCATCATAAAAGCATCAAAGGTAGATGTCACCCTCTTCCATTCATCATAAAAAAATTAAATGGAAAGGCTACCCTTTCCCATCCATGGTATTTGGTATCCCATGGTTTTGTTCCACGATATGGCTTCAAGGCAAGTTGTCTGTGGTATTTAGTATCCCATGGTTTTGTTCTATGGTATGGCTTCAAAGAACATTGTAATGATATTACATAAAGGCTTTATGCCTTCTTAATAATGCAAGCTATTATTCTTGGCAACCTATTTTTATTTTATTCTATTGATTTATCATTGGGTTATGGGCTTTGATTGTTTTTCTTAGTATAGTTTGAGAGGTAAGGCTTAAGGAACCCTGTTTCAGCCTCACTCCTCTATGTAGTCTATTTACTCTATGTTACTCTAGGGATCAAATGTTAACAATTTGGCAGTTTTAATCTCCTCCTCTCTCAGAATTCAATCCTCTTGGGTTTGATCCCCCAAGATTTGGATTAGTGGTATGTATCAGCGCAGGTAACCATTCCATGGGAATGAGGGATTGAGCATAGTTCAAGTTCAAAGATCTGCATGAATTTCCAACCTCCTTTTGACACTCTTAGAGTGTATTTGTTGGGACATACACTAGTTTCTATGTTGCATTCGGAGGTTCCTTGATCTCTACAACAAACCATGTTGCTCTACAATTCCTTGGCATTCTACACTCATCAATCTATGGAGAACAATCCACTTTTGCAAACTTTAGAGAGATTTCGCGATATCTACAAGACGTTTAAGGGAGTCTATCATAGCTCATTTGAACGTTTTTTTTCATCAACTAAAATGGGTATTTCATGTTTTTTTCATTTTGTTTTCTCGCTTGTGAGATATGCTTGTTTAAAGTAGCACATGTTTGTACACAGTGCAGTTGCACATACAAAAAATTTAAACATGTTCCATGGACTCTATAAAATGTATAAGAGGCTCTACCATAGCTCTTTTGAAATGTATTTCCCTCATCTAAAATGGGTATTTTGTGGTTTTTCATTTGGCTTTCTGGTTTGAGAGATATCATCAATTGAAACAACATATGTCTACAAAAATAGTGCACGCGCACCGCATGATCTTCAACAAACATTTTCTCACTCCTTGGGCCACCACCAAGAGAGTATGTTATATGTACGGAAAGGTCTATTTGAGATATCAAATGGATCTTCAACGAAATTCAAGTTCATCACCCACAACAGAAGCTATGGATAAATTTGCAACAATACATCAACTACACCAAAGACCATGAATTTTTCAATTTTTGAAATTTTATTAAATCCTATTGTAATCATGGTTATGGGTTAAACACAGAAATGCCATGGTTATGGGTCAACTACATAAAACCCACGGTTATGTATTGTAATCATGGTTATGGGTCAACCACACAAAACCCATGGTTATGGGTTAGCCACACAAAATCCATGGTTATGGGTCAACAACACAAAACCCACAGTCATGGGTCAACCACACAAAACCCACAGTTAGGGGTTAACCACACAAAACACTTCTCTTCATTGACAACTGACACATTGTAATCATGGGTCTCTGTTTAGCATGAAATGATGGGGACCGTCATTTTCTAAGGGTGGAGGAATGATCCGAATTTTAGGGGATATATGGTCTAAATTTGAATGCATAAGTCATAAATGCATTAAATGGAGAGGCCACCCTCTTCCATTCATCATAAAAGCAGTAAATCGAGAGGCCACCCTCTCCCATCCATGGTATTTGGTAGCTCATGGTTTTGTTCCACGGTATGATTTCAAGGCAGATTGTCCATGATATTTGGTATCCCATGGTTTTTTTCCATGGAATGGATTCAAAGCACATTATAATGATACTATATAAAGGAATTATGCGTTCTCAATAATGCAAGCTATTATTCATGGCATCCTAGTTTTCTCTTATTCTATTGAGTTAGTATTGGGTTATTGGTTTTGAGTGCTTTTCTTAGTATAGTTTGAGAGGTGAGGCTCAAAGAACCCCCTTTGAGACTCACCCCTCCATGTGGTCTATTTACTCTATGTCACTAGTCTATGGATCAAATGGTAACAATTTTGTAGTTTTAATATCCCCCTCTCTCGACATTCAAGCCTCTTGGGTCTTAGCCCCCAAGACCCAAATCATTCTTTCTTTCAGTGATCCTTATGCATGCAATTATTATGATGTAACATGTTAAATGAATGAAATTCTAGCATAATTTCTTATAAGTCAAAATTCTAACAAATAAAGAATTGGTTTATTTTATATCATAAGAATTGCAATTTATATTTGACTATAATGTGCATTAAAGCTTGATTTTTATAAATAAGCATACCAAATTAAGAGCCTATTTTCATTGTTGATAGTAGTAGAATAACCACATAAATCCTAGTGGGAATATTCCACTACTATTGAAATATTAAGGCTTGCAAATGCACATCAAAGTAGACTTTCAGATTGACACAACTTTTCGTGATTTGGAAAGATTTGGGTGTGGACATTCCTAGTAAACCACTACTATCTCAACAAACTATTAGGGATACCCAATGCAAATAAATTTCTTTTTTCTTTCTCTTTTTGACCAAGAAATTTACCCACAAATTTATAATAAAGAAGTGCAAAATTACATTCCTCCATTGTAGTTACACCTTTGGAATCAGTGATGTCAACCTTCTAACTTCATGGTTTAGTGAGAGGAGATCAACAAGAGCAACACAAACGTCGTGGAATGCTTTGTCTTTCAGCATATCACTGATTGAATGTCTCCACTGTCTCATTCCCTGATCAATATCAAAGCATATATTAGTCTTGGAATGACTAGAATTCTCCATCTTTCTTGACTTTTTCACTTTTCACTGCTATAGAATGCCTCCAATTCCTTGTTCCCTACCTCAAATATCAAAGCATTTATTGTTCTTGGAATGACTAGAATTCTCCATCTTGCTTGACTTTTGCAGTTTTCACAACTACAAAATGTTTACTTGAAATCCTTGTACCTCTTTCAAGCTTCTCTACCTCTTCCCCTCGGCTTCCCCTCTTGTCACTCACCTAATTCTGCAACTCAATTTAAAAGAGAAATTTTTTTCGTTAATAAAATCAGCAGTAACTTTTTCAATGAGTAAAAATGAGCACACTCCCATGATTAAAGTATTTTCAATCTATTTATCCCACATTTTTTACATGGCCATAAATATTAGCAAACATAACCCAATTTTCAGATTGGTAATAAATTATTCATATGATATAGTACATGTAATCCTTAAAGTCCACCTTTTCTTTTCCTTCACTACAAAACTTTGTGATGTACTCAAGTTACTAGCCTAGGTCTACACCACTAGCAAACTTTAGTCCATGCACTTTCTTTTGGGATTTTCCCCAAAAACATCAAACCAATTTTAGTTTCCTCTTTTTATCCATTTCACCCTCCAACAACAACCTTTCAGGGTATTATTTCACCTTCCTGGAGTATTTGCTAGTATTTAAGGAGTAAAGTGGGTCCAACTACTTTAGCGACATTTTATTTAATGATGTATTTGTGCTTTGATCATTTTAGAAGTTTGTTAAGGAGGTTTAGGAAATTGAGGCTTTTGTATCTCATGCATTGTATTTATGATATTTGATCATCATTATTTTAAATAGTTAGTTAGGGTTTTAGTGAAGTTAGTTATTTCACTCCACCTTAAGTTAGATCTAGGGCATTAATAATATTTTATTGTAATATGAGATTGAGGCTAAAACCTATGTAAGGGTTGGTTTCCTCACTCGTTTCTCATGGTCGGATTGTAATATCTCTCATTCTGTAAGCTTCGATGTCATGTCTTTAATGGTCAACATCAATGCCAACAAGTAGTTTTAACATAACATTCACCATTTGTACTCCGTTTACAACTCAAGTAGCCACACTGATCATAAATAGAGCTTAAATGAAAACCAATATACAATTATTCATGAATAAACTACAAGTATCCAAAACCCAAGCATTCAATACAATAGTCATACCGAATGCTTATCATAATTCAAACAAGCTCGATCTTCACTTCTCTTTCAAACATTCAAGCTAGCAATTAAAAATCTAAGTTAAAAATACATTATTATATATGAACTCAACTCACTGTAACAACTAACATAGTCTAGGCGCTAGTAACATATGCACCTACAACCATCATTGCACACATAGCAAAAGAAAATATGCATACAACTTCTATAACAAAGTATAAATAAACTAGCTTCATGAAGTCAATAATGGTCATCACATACTTCGTAGATGACACAATATCACCAATAAAAATATGTTCATATATATACACTAGTAACCAATCAACATAAATATATTGTTGTGCATCCATCATCATCCATTCATGGCATATTTATTATATTACAAGGATATTATATCCAACAATAATATTAAATAACCAAGACCATGTTTGTTTTATAGCTCCACGAACCACCATCGAATACCAAGATATGAATCAAACCTTAGAAACCATTTTAATGATATGAACAATTCACCTTCATCGCATCATGGCCTGCACTTTCTTCCATCAAATGAAAATCCTACCACGATACAAACTCAAAATAAAAAACAAAAAAGCCATGTGAATGCCATGAAAGTGGTAGGCATAGAGCCGCTGAACCATCGAATCACCATAACAGAACAATTGTCAACCCATATGAAAATGCTATCGGTAGCTTTGTGTTAAGGCTAGGTCAAATTCTTATGAAAGAAATCAAAATGAGCAAGGGATTTGGGGCCTTTCACTTCCGTTTATCGAAAAAAGATACAACAAAAGTTTTGATTAAGGTCAAAGCTCAAAAAACAATACACGGAAAACCCACATATAAGCAAGCTTGAGTATGAGACTTTGGGCTTAGGCTTGAATAAATAGATTGCAAACAAGGGTAGGTAATGAAAGCACATAAATAAAATATCTAGAATAGAATGCATGTAAGAGGTCAAACAAAGTTTGGCCTCTCTGTGTAGTGTTTACATTAACAAATAACAAATAAAGCTAAGATTCATGGGTTGAAACCACAACAGGATGGAATGATTTGCATTTTGGTTGAGAGGGAAACACACAACTAACACCCATTACCACATTCACCCAACCATGTAACACATACCAAATGAAGGAAATTATCAAGTTAATATGATTTTAAATTAGTTATAATTACTTAAATTTAGGCCACTGCGAATATATCTATGTATGCCCATGAAAATAGATAAACCTAATATGTATTAATAATTCAAAGAAGGAATCAATGGTACAATAAATCAAGTAGGATTAAACCACGACCAATAGATCTATATCACTAAAAAATATATGCTTGATAGTATGCTTGAGGTTTCTCATTCAAGAGACCCGAAGTCAATAGATTTAGGTGTTGCTTTGGTTCTTAACTTTACATAATTCCAAGAGAAAACTACTTTGCAACATGAAATTGATCTGCTAAATTCTATTTCACTTAAAAGCTATTTAAGATGTAATCTACAAGGAAACAACTTTATGTTAAAAAAAGGAAACATGATAATGTTACCTCGTGAAAAGAGACAAAGAAGAAGCCAAGAAGTTTCCATAAGTTGCCTACAACAAACATAATTAAAACAATAGACCATTATGCTAAAACCAATAATAAGGGTAGTGGCCTATATGAAGCAAAGTTTGTAAATATTGCGGAGCCAAGTTATGCTATACTATAGACTGAGCCATAATTTAGTGAAAGATGGTAATGTTGGCTCTCATGATTCTCTCTCACATGGTATTTGGAGATACAATAGAATGGTCAAGGTAGAGTGAATACTTTATAAAAAGGGGAAGGAAAAAGAAGAAATATGTTGAGATATCTCATAACGAAGTACAAGAAAAAACTATCAAGGGAAAAAATTCTTTGGTTATGATGATCACGGTCATATGTGCCAAAGTAGGATTTGGTTTGTGGATTTGATGGAGAATAGTACATTGAGTCAAATTATTCTCATATATATAGAACACCATCTAAATGGAGAGTTGTACAAAGTAGGAGTGGTTGTGGCCATGTAATTGAACTTAACTTCAAAGAAACCCATGGAAATGAGATCCTTCTTGTTTATGTCGAAAAATTACTCTATCATCTTTTCTTTTCATTTTTATGGTAACGAGTACAATATACAACATAAGAAGTATAATATAGAGCGATTCATTTCTTTCATTAATAGAAAAACTTAGTCATTCACAAATTGAGTTTGTATGTATATCCAGTAATTTGAGTTTGAGCATTCAAGGTTTGGTGACAATATGAGAATTTAAAAATCAATGCAGCATAATGATTACATGGAGGACCATGCTTCAGTAGATTAGTTTATTATATAAGTTTTAATTATTTTCTTTACACACTTCTAGATAATTTGTAATGATTTGACTCATGCAATTGCCCATACCAATGGCAAGGTGACTTTAATCTAATGAAGTTGATTCTCTAAAGGAAGTATTATATTATGGTGGTATGTTATATTTACTTCACTCACGCAATAACTTATGCTCAGATCACCTTATCTGCTTACCAATGTGCCCAGACTAGCATCATGGTTGGAGGACTAGAAATCCATGCCTTTTATGTTTCCATTGGTTATAGATTCTATCTGATCAGGCACAATCCTTATTTTGTGATCGATCGTAATGAAGAAGGCGATGCTTCCCAAACATTGAAGCTAGAATACAGCTTTGAGCTGCAAACATTGAAGTTGAAATATGACTTCGAGTTGTAAGACGATATGGTGTATACTGAATCCTTTTCGGTGTATTTTACGAATGAGATGATGATAAAATTTTAGTTACGTGTTCTTGTTATGTTGGCAAAAACCTGGAATTAATCATACCACCAAGGGAATACTAGAGAAAGTTCCTTTCTTAGTACAAACAAATTAAAATTGTAATTGAGAACAAAATCGATACCTGTAATAGTCATGTCATGTCATCTTTGTCAATTATAGATTGTGTATAATGGTTGTTGCATTGGCAGTGGTGGTTAAAATTTTGAATATAACTATTGTTTGAATTTTGTTTGATGTTATAATGATGTGAACCCATTTTCACTTTGTTTTCTTGTTATTGAGATAAGCTAATGCCATTATCGTGCATTATATTAATACTCATTTTATATACTTGACATTTTTCCTATTTTTAAGTATTTATTGTACTTGTTATAACTTCTTGAAAATTCATAGATTTACATGGGGAGCCCTTCAACATCCAATATAAATACATTACACCTTCCAATGACTTCACATATCATCTATATTTTAAGTTTTCTCATAACTATATCACTTCCACCAAACCCCCTCATTAAAGCATGCCTTTTAGACCTTAAGTGGAATTGCTAGTTTAGTTCACTTCATAGAGGTATAAGTGCTAACCAAAACACCCCTAACTAGCATAAATTAAGTAGACCAATTTTTTAATGAAATCACAATTTGGAATGCTCAAATCTCAATTTAAATGATTTATGTAGTTTTAAAATAAAACATTTAGTCTAAGATAGACCATTACAATTGCTAAAATAGCAAAATTGCAGACATAACAATTTGGAGGAACCATTTTGATGAATTTTTATCGAAAATTGACCTAAAAAACAAAATGATTAAGTTATCATTTATCCTACTTGCATCACTTCAACCTAACCTCTTTTCCTCCTTATTATGTCCCCAACAAGGGATATATATGAATCACTTAGGTGAATTAATTTAGGAGGTAGATTCAAATATTTTACATTTCAAATGTTTTTGCTATAGTTTGTATCACTTTTTTTTGCGGGATTATTTAAATTTTGATTTATCTTACTTTCTATTTGTCTATATAGATGACGTAGGTGTAGGACTTTGTGTCCCAAGACCTGACGGCTAGTTGGCGTAAGCAAAAAATAATCATTTTGTGCCAAATGGCATCTCGGTGACCAATAGTCTACACTTCCATTATCCAAAAAAATAATAATAAATGTCTTTTCAACATGCTATTGAGAATATTTGAATTCTTTATTATTATTATTCCATGCAAGCATGGAATAATGTATTCGATCAGCTTTTGATAGTTGTGCCTATCTATTACAATTTTTTAGGATATGTTTTTTTAAGCTAATAAAGTTGTTTCCCTAACTATTCAACATATCACCTCTTATTGTGAAATCTGCTTTTCATTTTCTAGCAGCAGTCTCGACAACTGACAACACTCACAACTCATGCACCCATTCTTGCTCCCTAGAAATTGACAACCTTGACCGGTCATCCTCGAATGTGCAGTCAAGGTTAGCGTGGTAGACTTGTAAACAAGGAATGCAACCTTCCATATGTCAATGTGCATGCTTATACGGGTGGATACCTTCTACATGTTCACCGGCCTTAGGAATTTTGTTGTGAGGTTGCTTGACAGTCTAAATGAAGGGCATCTATCACGAATACTCGGAGCATTTGCTATAAAAATGTGCATTCGATGTTGCAATACTTCCTTTCAGAACAATATAAGCTATTCCTATTGAGCTTTGGTAAGCATTCTCTTGTAACAATACTGTTAACATTGATGGTGTTGCTGCTTACATAAATTATAATATGCTCCATCTTAAATGGTAGAGCTCCATCTTTGTACTAATATTTGTTCTCTTTATTAAAACATGATTTTCACAATTTATGTCATATACTTCCAACTTTCGGGATTCTACGTGCAAAACCATTCTCCCTCTGTCGCATAGGAGAACGCATTTTGGGTATTCTTCTTCACTATACTGTGGGAGAATTTTTTTTTTAAGTTGTTTTCAATTGCGTTTGGAATAAATTTTGAATACAAATAATTTCTCGGAGACTTCTCCATAAATCGCCATCTTTGTATTTCCTGGACTTCCAAATCTTATAGAAATTATATAACTAAGTCTAATATTGTAAATATCAGTAGACTTCTCCATAAGTCGCCATCTCTGTATTTCCTAGACTTCCAAATCTTATAGACATTATATAACTAAGTCTAAGATTGTAAATATCAGTTGGATGGATATGTTATTCTAGTATTGTAAACAACTGACTGTAATATTTTAATTCATAAATCTTGAACACTCCATCATAGCTATTAGAAATAATGCCCATGAAATTTGGAATATCAAAATTCCAAATAACTATCTAGGGCTCGCTTTGAAATAATTGTTTGTGGGTTGTAGTGGCAAGCTTCATGGCATGTAGAGAATGAGGCCAAGGTAAGTGCTATGCTTCTTCTTTGTTGAACTCCCTCTAGAAGAGGAGGGGAATGCCTTGGAAAGCGGTGGACCCTTATGTGATCCGCAATTCTGTGCAAAGTAATGCATTCACAAGCTAAAAGGGTGAGAGAGAGCATCGCATAAATTTCTTTGATCCACAACTCTGTGCAAAGCAATGCATTCACAGGCAACAATGGTGAGGGAGAGCATCGCATATCTCTCTGGTACTCTAAATTATGAATCATATTAGTTAAGCTTCCATACTCGTTCCATAAGAAATTGTATTGTATTCATGGACGTCATCGTTCGATAATAGAATCGAAGTTGTCTAACGAGGGGATTTTTTAATTTTTAGGTTCATTTTTTTTGTCGGAATTCGGTGAATTTAATCTACAAAATTTGTATTTTTTGTTGTTTGTTGGGTGATTTTAAGTTCAGAAATGAAATCAGGTGACAGGAAAACCCCACATCCACACTCTGTAAGTTCTAGCAGTGTTTTTGTAGGTTTTTAAAAATTCCATGAAGATTTATGACAAAAAATAGGTAAAAACCAGCCGGAAACAGAGGTCAAAAAGTCCCCTCTTTAGACAACTCGAATAGAATCACATGGTACATTAGATTTCTAACAACACAAAATTTGTATGCAGATCCCAAATGTGAAAGTTGAGTCAATGCTCCTCCGAACATTACACTAGATGAAAGGTTCCCTCGTGCAGATTTAACTTATTTTGGAGTCCACACCATCAATGGCTTCGAAACATTTGAACAAATTGAACAGCTCCACGTTCAAGGATTCCAGGTAAACCATTTCCTTCTTTACTTTGTCACAGTAGATGCTTACAATGTCTACAAGAATTGAATCGGGAATAATATAATCAATAGCATGAGCGTTCATCTTCGATGATGTTTTTTATTCAGGAAACTAGTTGTAATAACAATTAGAAACATATGATTTTTTTTAAAGAAAACAGTTCTAATAATTATTCGTAATTGGTGATTTAAACGAATTCCTTGAGATGTGAATGACTCACCTAATTGAACAAGCTTACTTATACTTATGCATGTGAGTTGACACTCAAAAACAATGATTGAAATACAAATTATTTATCACTTTCATTTTTGCCATAATTGTTTTTGTTATATGCCATCTGTTTCCTTCTCCATGGCATCAGAAGGTTGTGTAGGAAAACCATTGTGAAATTTCTTAATGGATAGTTTAATTTTAGGTTAAGGTATGTTGAGAAAACCTATTTTGGGTTCTCAAAACTTATTACTAGGAGATTTTAAATTTTTTTAATGGGTAATTTAATTTGAGATTAAGGTATGTTGAGAAAACCTATTTTTGGTTCTCAAAACTTATAACTAGGAGATTTTAAAATTTTAATTTGAATATAAGATACCTCTATGAATACAAGCTCCATCAACACTGATAATTTATTGCCTAAATAAATTATGTCAAAAAATGCCATGGCTTCATACCTTCTATTACCATTTCAGTTTTTTATATGTAAACAACCATTTCAGTCATGTGAATTTTGATTCAAGAGTTTATATTTCCTTTAAGGACTTAAAATCTATTTTATATCTTTGAAAACTTGATAGATAAGGAATTTATATTTTCGAAAAAAAATCATAATTAAAAACAAGTGGAATAAGCAACAAAGTTGCTTAGTACCTGCCTCGTAAGAAGAGATTGAAAATATATAGCAATAGGATAATTTTGCTATAAAAATATATGATAAAACAAATATAATTACAATTTGAAAGAAATTAAAACAAAAATGAATTAAAAAATGTCTATTTAAATACGATATAGGTTATTGCAATGTAGCATAAAACAAGCATATTCAAGCTTCCTTACATACTTCTAGTAATATTCTTGACTTATGTTATAAAAATATGCAAGTTTCTTTATAGACTAGCATAAATAGGAAATGAAAAATAATAGCTTATAAGACTATAAATTAATATCATTGTTGTGAGAATAGTTTATTTGTATTTTATTATAAATTTATAATGTTATACAAATATGCAAGTTTTTTTTATAGACTAGCATAAATAGGAAGGTATATAATGATCAAATGGTTGAAAGATAGTTGCGGAACGAAAGCATTTGGAAATATTTTTTTATTCATTATATTCTTCTAGTTAAATGAGTTCAACTCTAAGTTATCCATACCTAGATACATGTTATCCATTTATCAACT
>LPNX010808098.1:0-64019 GCA_001517045.1 Pseudotsuga menziesii
AACTTATTTTTTAAGATGATCAACATCATCATTTTGATTGTACTCATCATAATTGTCATCATCACCATCATCTCCATTCATTTCATTGCCATCATAATCATCGACAATGTCGTCATTGTCATTATCCTCATCATCATCATCATCATCATCATCATCATAATCGTCATCATCATTATCATTGTCATCATTCTCCTCATTACCAACAACATTATCATCATCATCATAACCATCCTCAATATCATAATCATTATCCTCATTTTCATCTTCAACATCTGGGTGTAAAACTGGATGCAAAAGTGGATAAAAACATGGATGCAAAAAAGGATGCAAACATGGATGCAACAAAAGTAGGTGCAAAAGTGGGCACATAATGGGGTGCACGAAAAATGGATGCAAAAGGTGATGCAAAAGTGGATGCAAAAAATGATGCAATCATGGAAGCAAAACATGATGAAAAAAGTGGCGCAGAAGTGGATACAACCATTGATGTAAAATTGGATACAAAATTGGATGCGAAAGTGGATGCAACAAAAGTAGATGCAAAACTAGATGCAAAAGTAGTCGTAACACCCAACACAAAACCCGATGCAAAAGTGGATGCAAAAATGGATGAAAAAAGGGATGCAATAACTGATGTAAAATTGGATGCAAAAAAAGATGTAAACGTGGATGCAAAAGTTGAAGCAAAAGTGGGTGTAAAAGTAAGCGCAAAAATGGGTGGGAATTGGGATGTGAAAAAAGTGGATGCAAACGTGGATGCAATAGTAGATGAAAAAAAAGACGTAAACATAGATGCAAAATGGGATGCAAAATGGGATGCAAAAAGGGATGAAAACGTGGGTGCAAAAGTGGACAAAAAAATGGATGCAAAAGTGGATGCAAAAATAGCTGAAACAAAACGAGATGCAAAAATAGACTCAAAATAGGATGTAAACTTTGATGCAAAACTTGGCGCATGAAGGGATGCAAAAAAAGAAGCAGAAGTGGATGTAAAAAAGGATGCAAAAGCGGATGAAAACAAGGGCGTAAAAGTTGAGGCAAACATGGGCGTTAAAGGGGGCGCAACAAGAGTAGATGTACATATTAGGTGCATAATTAGGTTCAAAACTAGGCTCAAAACCTGATGCAAAACTTGGCGCATAACTAGGTGCAAAACCCGGTGCAAATTACGCCACAATTTGCATCAGATTTAGAAAAAGGACGCAAAAAACACCTAAAATAGCACCAACTCGTGAAATTGTGCCATTTTGTCCAAAAAATGAAGAAAAATACACTGAAAGATGGTCTAGACACAAAAAAGGATGCAAAAAGAGATGCTAAATCCAGTTTTTGTTGTAGTGTGAAGGAGCATGAGAAGAACTATGCCACTCATGATCTAGAGCTTGCGGCCATAGTACATTCTCTCAAGATGTGGAGACATTACTTGATGGGCAGAATATTTGAGCTCAGAATAGACCATTGTGGTTTGAAGTATCTATTTGATCATCCTACTCTGAATGCTAGGCAAGCAAGATGGCTGGAGTTTTTATGTGAGTTTGATTTCTAAATCAAGCACATAAAGGGAAAATAAAATAAGGTAGCTGATGCACTCAGCAGGAAGGTGCAGGAAATGCATGTGGCATCTCTTAGTATTTTCCAATCAAATTTGAGACAGCAGATTGTTGATCATGCTGCTGGAGATGAACTGTATGAGCAGGCAAAAGACAAGTTGCAGTAGCAAAGTCTTGAGAAGAGGTATGAGGGATATAAATTGGAAGAAGATGGACTTCTCACTTATAAAGGCAGAATTTATATTCCGAATGTAGCAGATTTGAGGAGAATTGTCATGGATGAAATCCATCAAGATCCGTATTCTGGTCACCCAGGATATCAGAAGACAATTGCTACGGCTAGAAAGCAGTAATTTTGGCCAGGAATGAAAAAGGATATGGCTGAATACATTTCAAGGTGTATGAAATGTCAACAGGTATAGGTTGAGCATCAACATCCAGCAGGTTTGTTGCAGCCTCTGCCAGTTCCAGAATGGAAATGGGAAGTTATTTCCATGGATTTTATTACAGGATTGCCAATGACTTGGAGACAACATGATTCTATCATGGTTGTGGTAGAAAAGTTGACTAAGGCAGCACATTTTATACCAGTTAAGTCTACGTATGAGGCTGGTGACATTGCAAAGATCTTCATGAAGGAGATTTTCAAATTGCATGGATTGCCTAAGGAAATATTCTCTGACCGAGATGTCAAGTTCACTTCCAACTTTTGGAAGGGGTTGTTTGCAGATTTGGGTACAAAGCTAAACTTCAGCACTGCATACCATCCTCAGACGGATGGGCAGACCAAGAGAGCTAATCAGGTGCTTGAAGATATGCTTCACATGTATGTGATAGACAAACCAACCAAGTGGGAAGATTACTTGCACTTGGTAGATTTTTCTTACAACAATGGACATCAAGCATCCTTGGGGATGAGTCCATATGAAGCTTTGTATGGAAGAAGGTGTAGGACACCAGTGACTTGGGATAATCCAGTGAACAGGATTGTGCTTGGACCGGAATTTCTCAAGGAAATGGAGCAAGAGGTCGTAGAGATCAGGCAAAAGCTGAAAGCAGCACAGGACAGACAGAAAATCTATGCAGATTACCATAGGGTGAACAGGGAGTTCAATGTTGGGGATCATGTTTACCTCAAAGTGAGGGCAAGGAAGAGTTCCTTGAAGCTCGGAAGTTGTGCCAAGTTGTCACCAAGATATTGTGGGCCGTTTGAAGTGCTTGAAAGAATAGGGCCGGTTGCATATAGACTTGCATTGCCTGCTAGCACTAGAGCTCACAATGTTTTTCATGTTTCTTTGCTTAAGAGATATGTACATGATCCTAACCATGTGATAAATTGGGATGTGATTCAGGTGGAACCCGAGGGAGAGTTCCGAATCGAGCCAATGCGCATCCTCGACAGGAAGGTCACAATGCTCCAAAATCGAGCCATAGGTCAGGTAAAGGTGCAATGGGAGCACTTCGGACCTGAAGAGGCTATGTGGGAGCTGGAGGATGCCATGCGATTGGCACATCCATTTTTGTTCAATTCTGCGGAACACTGAGGCGATACAAGTGTAGCATGTTGTTCAAATTTTGTAAAGCACTGAGGACAGTGCTATTGAAGGGGGAGGGGAATGTAATGTCCCCATTTTGACCCCGTTACATTAGATGTATATGATGTATAAATTGTAAATGATCAGGGTATGGAGCTAAAGGCCAAGGCCCCACCATTGATCAGTAATGCTATGTTTTGGATTTAAATTGTCACCGATGGCGTATCGGGGCATGCGGCATATATATTATGTTGGTCATCATGTAAATATGCATCTATGATTAATTGAATGAACATAACCAGCTACGGTCATGACAACTAAATCGAAAGGGGCATGATTTTCACAAGGATAAGGATGTGGGGAAATTGTCAACCTTGGCCAATGAGGGAAAATACCCATGTGTTCTTTTCCTTTTGTCTCACCCAACCACTGCAATTAATAATTATTGCTGGTAGTTTATTTAGTTATTGTTTGGGAGTGGGTGTGGCAGGACTGTCAGTCCTTGCCCACATGCACACTCCACCCTCTGTTGCCTTCACGAATTGCAATTCCACTCCAATGGGCATCCTCTCCACTACTTGTTCACCTCCAGGATTTTGTTTCTTTTCTCCTCACGCACAGGCTCTTAGCGGTTTTGGTCTCACACAGACATTCTCCTTCTTCTCCATGAGTTGTTGAGCACCCACGCACTGCAAATTCACGTCCTCCTGGTAGATGTTCACCTTCACACACTTCCCATTTGGCCGCTCATTGTTTTCACGCACAGGAATTTTCCTGGGTTTTACCCACGCGATTTTCTCTTGCAAATTCGCGTCCTCTCCCTTGCTGTGCATTCTCACGCAGAGGGATTCCTTCCCGTTTTTGGTCTTCACGCACAGGATTTTGCTGGATTTACCCACGCAGCAGTTTTCCTCTATGGATTGGTGAATAGTGTGGCCGTATCCTGTACTCATAGGACGATTGTGGGTTCTGCATTGTTGCTCATGCTCACCCACAAGCTGGGAGACTGTAATTTCTTCCCCAGCTCGGTCTGTATATGTTTTCTTGGTGATTTCGTTGCCCAGGACGTGCTGTGTTTTCCCACATTGTTGGTTGTGGTTGTTGTGGTCTTCCTTACATGCTGGGGACTATTGTAAATTCGCCTGATAGTCATTTTGGCCATGATAGGGCCAATAATGACTCAGAAGTCGTTTTCCTGTTTAGGCTGTGACAGGTGACTTAGTTGCTTGTGTGCAATGGTTGGTCTTCGAGCCGTGAGAGGAGCAAGGATGTTGGCTTAGATTTGCTTAATAAACCTAGTGGCTGGAAACCACACAGACAGAGCTAGAGGGCTGGCCTTCTTCTCCATCTCCCCTGAATAGTACTGGAAGGGAATGCAAGGCCTGAGGGACTGTGTAGTAGAGAAGGGACTGATTCCTTGTGTTGGGTGTGTTTGGGTGTCTTAGAGGTCAGGCTAGTTCTGGTGTAAGTGTTCTTGGCTCTGTAATGATCTCACCAACTTAGCAATATACCTTCTACAGCTCCTTGATGGCTTGATAAACCCAACTTTGTTGGCTTGGCTATGCTTGAGTATGCTTACCTATACGTTAGCCTGCTAGTTCCCCTATTCCTTGGAGAATCATGCCCAGCTCGGGGGTGGCAGCGTTGCTGAGAGATTGAGGAGCACGCTGGCCTATGGTTGGGTGGAACGTTACAGCGACGTAGCTGGTTGCGGAAGGAGATTTCATAAGATAAGTGATCTTGTTCATTTTACTTCTGCAACCTTATTTTCTGTCAATGATATGAAAATGATGAACATGTTGAATGAATGCTTGCTTAAATGTATGATGTTTCCGCTGTGCCTGATAGGTGTTTGAATATGTGCATGATAAATGCTCATGTGTGTATGTTTAAGCATTTTGTTTTAGCAATTTTGTGAATGCACATGTTCATGGGGCTCTTAGCCTGGGTGCTTTAAGCTTGTAGTCGCGTCCTCTTTGCCGGCCAGAGGGATGGGGACGTGACAGATTAATTCATACAGAGTGCCCGACCGGGAATAAACCAAGTCAAGGTATTGAGCACAACGAATGGATTGTTCCTTAGTAACAAAAAATCCCATGGAAACATCCCTAGAAATGGGTGACAGTAAATATTTGGTAACCCAATCATCGATCAACTGATCAGGAATGGGCTCTTTTATCAACCTACCTTGTTGTCCCCACTCATGTATATTATCTGAGATATGGGTGGAAGTGGTTTCTCTAAGTGCATTTTGGAGATCCTTACCCATTTCATATTGTATTTTTAATTGAAAATGTGTCAAAAGGACATTTGTAAGGTGTTGAAATCCCAAAAGGAATGCTGAGGAAACTCAGTATACCACTTTACGACAACCCCGGTGAGAGTTCTCTGAAACAATCTCAGAAAAATGGAACCATCCATTAAAGAATTGGATAAGCACCATAAATGATATGTCATCACATGGTTCTTGGGGTATTCATTTGGATTACCATCAAATTTGTGTATATCATAGATTAACTTGACAGTGATAGCTTACAGTTAGCGATCATGGTTGATGGGGTCGTTGATCAATCTAGATAGGTCTGGAAGATCTAAAGAAGCCATAAATGGTAACTGATGATTAGATTAAGGGTGTTGATAATATTGATAAGGAATTTGTGGACCAGTAGGATCGTAATTTGATTGATAAACAAATGTTGATGTTTCCCCCATAACCGGTTGATTGGGTGGTTGATTAACAAATGAACCTCCTAAGCTTTCTCCAGGTGGTGGGACATTGGGGGGAGGTGGAACTCCATTTGGTGGGACTTTGGGTGGTGTCCCTCCAAGTGGGGGTGGTTCTCTAGGTGGTGGGCCTCTAAAAGGTTGTCCTCTAGAAGGTATACCTCCAAACAATGGACCTCCGGAAGGTGGTCCTTTGAAAGGAAGAAATATAGGTGGTGGGACTCCTAGAGGTGGACCTCCATATCCCCCAATAGTATTGACAGGTGGTCCCCCAGATATAGGGAAATTTGACCAATTAGGTTTCCCCCATGGGGTATTCATACTTCCAGGGTAAGGAATTCTAGGGTAAACAACTCCTAGTTCTATAGGTTAACAATTTTAATTGACTATAGGTGGTTGATTTACTAGAAAGGTGTATCCCCATGATGTTTGGATAAAGGTAGGTTGAACCCACATGGTTTGTCCCATACTAAAAATAATCCTTGAGTTGATAACTACTTCTATGCGAAAAATAGGAAAATAAACTACCTTATTACATTTTTCATTTGCTTCCTAACAAACTAACTACTCAGAAATTTATTACAATTTGTAAAATAAACTAGTCTTCAACATTCCTTGAGATTCCTTCATAAATGCATCTTGTATTTTGTCCTTCCAAACTTATCCACTATCTTCCACCAATCCATAGTTGGCAGTTCAAGAATGGCGATTTCTTTAGCCAATACTTGTAACTCTACAAGATCCACATGCGAAATTTCTGGCAATTGAGTACAAACAATTATGAAAGTGTTAATTATTTCAAATTCTACTTCCAATTTTTCTACCACAGTTTTTCCTGACAATGAGTGGTTCATATCCTCAAACTTCTTATGATATAATCTTCATTTCACCAACATAGCTTAATATTCCACCCGATAGAAGATTCTACCACCTTCTTCCCAAAAGGAAGTAAAACCCTTTTGAGAGAGTGACACAAATGAACCTTTAAACACCTTTACTTGATGCTTCATAATGTCAATTTTGTCCTACACAGTGTCTATATGCTAATGATTTCCCACTACCTTGCTGGCACAGGTGATCAATTTGATTTTTTATTTTATCCCTATGGTTCTCAAGTCATCCTTTGATCAATCATTCATGAAATTAATTGTGTTCTTGTATGTATATACAGGCTTCTAATTTAAGGCTTCTTTTACTACTGTGCAGTTACTCTTGTTGGCAGCATTTATGACCATCTCTTTGTCCAAAATGTAGTTCAAATATGGTCTAAGCTTAACAGCCTCAACAATAATCATATCCCAAATGAGGTGTCTTTCTCACTGTATCGTCAGTTGTCCAGTTAGTTGCGTTTCCAACTTATCATTTTTATCCAACAAATCTTTACATTTCATTTCCAGTGTTTTTCTTTCTTCCTCATTTTCAAAGCTGCATCTTCTATACTTTTTGGGGGGGTTTTCAAACCAACAAATTTTAAATCCTTTAAACACACCTAGGAGATAGCCTGCAAAATAGATTTCGTACTTGGTTGTGCAATGGAATGAATTACTTGTACCTCATTCTCTTTGTTTTTATCCTCCATCTCTTTTTCTAGAACAAATTGTTTTTATTTTAAAAGGTTAACCTTTTCAACCAAAAGAGATTTATCTTTTTCCCATTATTTCTTCTCATCACCCATCTTCACCAATTTTGCTTTGCTCTCACTTAGCTCATTATCTATTAGCTCTTTTTCCCACTCCATTGTAGCCAATTATAAATCCTGAATCAATTGTGTAGTAGGTATCCTCAATTTATTCTTCAACATTTGAATTATATTTTCCTTCTCTATAAGTATTTTTGTGTAACTTCTCCTTTTTTTTCTTCATTATCAATGGCGATGAAATATCCTTGAATTTTTTTGATTTGTTGTTGATATGCCTTATTTTCCACATTTTCCTTCCTTAGATGATTTTAAATCTTGTTCTCTATAGGCTGCAATTTGGATACTTTTGAAGTGGATTTCAACAAATTACTATAAATTACATTCGTAGTCTGCTTGTGTAAGTGTATCATATCTGGCACTAGGATATTTTATAAGCTTAATCTCATTTCAACTACTTTATTCTTGGTGTCGACTGCTAAGTTGAAAGTGTTCGAAGCATGACCAGCAATAGTCATTAAAGAAACATCTTTGTTGGAAAAAATTTCTGGCATCGACATACAACTTTAAAGATTCATCTAAGTATTTCTCTCTATCATTCTTATATCTATCATACAATTGAGCTATGGATTTAAACTAGTCAGTGTATGCCTCAGAAACTTCTGAAAATTCATATTGTTCCATTTCAAACAATGGTCCCTTGATTATTACCTGGTTTTTCTTAGTTTTAGTTTTGACAACTTCAACCAATTCCCCCTCAACTTTAATCTTTTGCTTCTTTGTTGTCTCTGAACTTCTGTCTTCTTGTTTTTCCATTGCATCTGAAAAGGTCCTTTTACTTATTACCTATGAACTGGCTGCAATAGAAGTGACTAGCTCGATGGCCTTCACCAATTCCAATGGATTTTTTGGTGAAGCTTCTACACTCTCCATTGGTAGTGGATAATCCAACCAATTTTTTCTTTCAGCTAACTCTTCAATTTCTTGGTGTTCAAAAGGTTTATTCTTATTCACTTGTCTTCTTGTTGAAAAGTTGTTTACCATGTTTTAGATCATCATTCACTGCAAAAGTTGTTTTAAAATCCATCCCCTTTAACAAACTATCCACCACATGAAGTGCATATTTATTCTTTATAATAAAATGTCTAATTACCCATGGAAAATTTATTTCTGAAGCTTTCTTGAAGCTCTTGAAATGTTCATTTTCCACTATAAATTTATGTCTTATTAGATCTAGAGAAAATACTGTGGGAGTTTGGAAAGCTAGTAGAATATATGGATAATGATTAAAGACATATAATATGATAATGGTATGCTCTTATAATATGAAACAATCTCCTATTCTCCTCTTTCATCAGTGGAATTACTCTAGGTAATTTATTCTGGAAGAAAAAATTATATACCTCTTCCATCAACAAATTCATATGCTTTAAATTTTCGGTAACTCTATAAGAACCATTTTTAGTAACTCTAAGAACCATTTTCGGTAACTCTAAATTTTCCTCATTAAACAATAAGAACATTATGATCAAATAGGACTAAAATATGAAGTGTCTAGAAAATACTTTCATCTAGGAATTCATCAAAATTAGGACATGGAGGTGGAAGAGATTCAGAATCACACTGACTCATATTGACTCTAAACAACAGACTCATAAAAACTAAGGAATATACCTGTCTATGTCCACACCTAAAAACTGAATCATCATTGTAACAATCATTTATGTTTCATCACTAAACAAGTTTACATCTAAGGGAAATGGTTGGTTATCAAGAGATACATCTAACCTGAAACACTTTGAAAATAAGGGTTGTTTTTTCTCAATGGTAGAATGCATGAAAGGCTAAATTATGTTTTCTTCAATGAATTCTTCTTTGGTTTGGGTGACTTCAGGAGGGACAATAAGTGATTCTCGGACAACAAGTGCATTAACAAAACATATAATATTGGAATTGGATGCATACATAATTATTCTTTTGGAAGAATAATAATTAGAGGCACTCAAGTCGATGAAATTCATACAGTTATTTGTTTGTTATGGATAAAAATAATATAAATGAGACTGGAAGGCATTTTGCAACTCACTACCCTATTCTTTGAATGCATCCAATCTTGTTTTTAACTGGCTAATGGGGCCTAAATATGAAATGGTTTCAAATATTTCTCCATCCCTATATTCTAAGACTTCATCAATTTTATGAAATTCCAGGGCCTGAGCCTCTACTTCTCCTCCACTATCCATGTTTAAATACTAAGAGGCAGGTAAAAGCATGACCTACCTAGGAAACTAACGACCTACATTTCCTTTATCTTTTATAGTATTATCCATAGTTGTTTTAAGATAAAAGGAGAGGTTTTATTTTCCCACTAGTAGAATTCTCTGTTAAATTTCATGCACTTCTCACAAGGGAATTATCCTATGTCCATAGATTTAATACACCCTTTTTCTAGGCTATATATCTTGATCTCCCATTAACCTTATCCTTTACCTACTTCACTTCCCGACCTGCCACTTATCATATTTTCCATTTCCAATAGAGGACCCTCCTATTATCATAGATATACCAGATATTTATTTTCCACTGTATTTATTATTTCCTACATAATCCTATTCTTTGATTTCTGTTGTCCATCCAAATTGTAAAATAATGCGTAACTTCCATCAACAGGATATCTGAAAGCTGTTGATTTCATCTTCTTCGAATCATGACCGTTGATTGATGCCTCCTTTTAACAATTCCGACAAACTCCAACTAAAAATCTAGTACGAATGTTCTCGCAGCGGAGCCCATCTCCATAGTTGATATTAGTAGTCATCAATCTCCATCGTTGATTAATGTTGAGTTTAAAACATTTCGTTCATCCTCGATCTAACTTTCTCCATGCATCTTCCCACAACAGAATCCTTTTGCACCATATATATATATTAATATTTAAATATCCTCTATATATTTAGGTGGGCCTTTAAACCTTCTCGCTAATTATGAAAATTCTTTTTTCCTCGCATCTTTCATTAGAATATTTATCCTACACCGTATATTTCCTTTACCTTTTTCCTTGACTGTAGATCTAGGCTATTTTTAAAACTCCTCTGTCGATCATCAATTTCACTTCTACCTTACATATTTTGAGAGAGGATTTTGATGTTTGTCATATATCTATCTGCCTAATGATCTAAACCATTTAAACTTTTTATCATATACCACAAGCGCAAATTTTGATTTTTAGCCTCTTTCGGAAGGTTAGCCCATGGTTTTTCTAAAGAAATAAAGACCTTGGTCATGGATTTAGCACATTTTGATCATTTTCATCAAAACGTATTATAACATAACATTATTTATTCTTAGTACTTGTCATCTCAAATGCTAATAAAAATAATGCTAACAAGTGGCTCCACCTCGAGATGTTATCCTCTCTACGAGGTAGAAAAGAACCCGCAAGCAAGTACTAATTTATTCTCTTATATGAAACCTTTCAAAAAATTAACAACTTAATTTTTTTAATAAAATAAAGAAAACACAAAATTTCAAGATCTTAGGGCCTTCTCTTGAGGATTCAAATCCTTCAGTTTGTCATCTATACTAATTTTGTCAATTAAACAAATATGTACAACTACTATACAAAATTACCTTCCACCTTAGGACAAGTAATGTTTCAAAAATATTCCATTTATAGGCACCCCTTTAAGTTGAACCCCATCTTGATGTTTCGAAATAAAGTAATTGTCTCCCCTAGAAGAAGCAATGGTGTACGGCCCCTTCCACATATGATCAAACTTCCCCTGTTTGTCTTCTTTAGGTGCATCCCATTTTAAAACTAGAGCATCAACCTGGAATTGTTCTTATTTAACCCTCATGTCAAAATTCTTCTTCATTTTCTCCCGATATACGTACACTTTATCAGAATATTTCCCCCTTACCTTTATTGATGTAATTGTAACTTTGGAATGTATTCATCTATGTATCTTATGTATTGTAACTTGACGTTTATTCCAGAATGTATCTATAATTTAATTGAGTCATGTTGTCACGCCTTGATGTTTCGATCGAGAGGATCAATAATGTAAACAAGTCATGTCAAGTCATTGTGGGTAACCCTCCTATTGTCTAATGGTTAAAGTCCCCGCAGTTTCGGGGCACTAGGGTTATTAGACTCTCCTAGTAGAGGTCGACCCTAGTAGGGTTTTAGTCATGTTGAGGTTGGTATAAATAGAGAGCTGGAATATCTATTTAACACACATCACTTACACACTCAAGTGTAGCACATAGTTGAGGAAGGAGAAGACACTGGGGCTAGAGAAGAAGAAGGTTACAGCTGTCGGGAGTGCATCTTACTATTTTGGGGTTTTAACTTTTGTGTCGATTCTATCTCTGAGGAAGTTGTGGGGTTTTCTCCATTTATGGTTTCCCCAAGGAAAAAACATTGTGTTCATTGTCTCTTGTGTTTGATTGTTGTGCTTGTTGTTCTCTGAGTTAAAGATCCATATAATGCTAGCTTAAATGTTGAAAAACCAACCTGGTATTAGAGCTAAGATGATAAGAAGACACTGTGAAGCTGCGGGAACTAGGGCTTCCTACTTTGTGGATCTCTCTCCATAGATTTTCAGCAAAAGTAAGGTGGAATAACTCTCCTCCTTAGGGCGCATCTTTCTGTCAAAACAGGAACCAATTCTGGGGTTTTTTGGTTTTGGACCTGTAACTACTGCCGAAAATTAGGGCTTTTCATAGAAGAGGAATTTTTCAGTGATCCCAGGCCTGGATTGATCTCCTCCCCAAAATCGAAGTTAGGGATAAATTTCAAGGAATTTTGGTGGACAGAACTCTAGAAAAATAAAAACCCTAATTTTCTCCTGAAGCAACTCTGTAGGATTTCAGCTCAAAATTCAGATCCGACATCTTGACCTGGTAAGATCTAAAATCTTTTGTATTTCCATTTGAGGTTCTCAGTTAAGATGTCTCATCATACCAAGCATGATGAAAAGCTTAAGGGAGCTGATAAATTCCAAGCCTGGAAGTATAGGATCTCCCTGGACCTGGAAGAAAATGAGTTAGACTCCTACATCCATGAGGAGGTTCCAGTTCCAGAGGGAGATGAGGCTAAGGCCTTGCATAATAAGAAGTTGGTTATGGAAAAGAGGATCATTGCTGATTCTATCAAGGATCACCTTATCCCACAGGTGTCCTCTCTCAAGACACCTAAAGCTATGTTTGATTCCCTAACCAAATTGTTTGAATGGAAGAACGTAAACCAGAAGATGAATCTAAGAAACCAACTGAAGATTGTGAATATTCAGAATGCAAAAACAATCCAGTCTTACTTCACAAGAGTTTCTCAGATGAAGGAACAACTAGAAGTAGTAGATGAAGAAGTGGAAAATGCAGAGATTGTGATGAATACCTTGAATGGCCTTCCTAGGTCATGGGATTCTTTCATCCAAGGAATCTATGCTAGAAATAAGTTAGTCAAATTCAGCAGACTATGGGAAGAGTGCTCTCAAGAAGAAGCTCAGGTAGCAGCTCGAGAAGAAAAGATGGGAAGTGAAGATCAAGCTCTCACAGTACACTCCAATTCACACTCCAAGACAACCAAAAGAAGATCTCATCACTTCAGAGGTAAGCACTCTCACAAAGATAACACTAGAAAATATTTATCTAGGATCATATGTTATACATGTGATGAAGCAGGACACTATGCAAGGAATTCTCCTAAGAAAAAAAAGCTAACAAAGAGGAGCAACAAAAGAAGACATCATGCTCATGTTGCAGAGGATGATGAACCATCCAAGAAAAGAACCAAATATGAAAGTGAAGATTCTTCAAGCAAGGATGAATATGTTTTGATTTCTTCTCTCACAGGTAACATTACTCATGGAAGTGATGATTGGATTATAGACAGTGGGGCTTCCAAACATATGACTGAATTCAAGGAATCCTTTGTAAGAATGTCAGAACATGAATTAACTCACAAGGTGAATCTAGGAGATGACTACCAATATCCAATAAAAGGTAGTGGGGAATCTTCCTATAAGATAGACTCTGAAAAGTATCTAACAATGAAAGAAGTGTTGTTTGTACCAAGACTCAAGAAGAACCTCCTCTCCATATTGGCATTAGATGAAAAAGGAATGCGGGTTTCATTCATATATGGTCAAGTCATCATGTGGCCAAAGGGAAAGACTATCGATGATGCGGTAGTGATTGGAGAACAAGAAGGAGGATTGTACAAATGAAAGGACCATCCAGAACAAGCCTTGGTCCATGACACAATAGAGCCAAGTGATCTTTTGGCATAGAAGAATTGCACATGTGCATTACAGAGCACTACCTCATTAGAGGAAATTTGGGGTCTAAAATGGGCCTTATAAGAAAACGCACCAACAATAAATTTTGTGAGTTGGAATTCAAGAACCAATAGAATTTCAATAAAATGAGTCAACCATAATGGTTGAATTGACATATTTGTCATAAAATAAAACTACTTTTTTTGTTTGTATTTTCGACATATCTCCCTATTTTTTTTACTCAAAATCTAAGTAGGAGAGCTCTTTGGATGTAGAATTTAATTCCACATCCAACGAGTACCCACACTGCATACATTTGACAGACCCACTACCCCAAAAACAAGAAATACCTGAAAAAACATGATGATGATGTCATCATCACATTTTCAGGTATTTCTTATTTTTGGGGTAGCGAGGTCTTTCAAAAGTATGCAACATGGGTGCTCGTTGGATGCGGAATTAAATTCCACATCCAATGAGCTCTCCCTCTCGGAATTTGAGTAAAAACACAGGGAGATATGTCGAAAATACGAACAAACAAGTAGTTTTTTTAATTCTTCCTCCAAAATTAATAACTATTATTTTATTATTTTAACTGTTATTTTATTGTTTTCCTTAGGAGGCCCATTTTAGACCTCAAATTTCCTCTAATGATTGCAATCAAAGCTATTGAAGGTGTTCCAGAAATCCAAGAAAAATATGATGGGGTCTGCAAATGATGTGTGAAAGGAAACAATACAAAGAAGACATTTCCAAGCAACGAAAGCAAAGCAAAAGGAATCTTGGAAATCATCCACTTCGATGTATGCGGTCCTATGTCATCAAACTCACTAAGCGGGTATGTATATCATTGTTTCTTTTATTGATGACTTTTCTAGGAAGACATGGGTTTACTTAATGAAGAACAAAGATGAAGTATTCCGCAAATTCAAGGAATTCAAAGCCTTGATTGAGAACCATACTGAAAAGAAGATCAAGACCCTTCGATCCGATAATGGTGGAGAATTCACTTCAAACGAATTCAAAGAGCTATGCAAAGAATCAAGGATTAAGAGGGATTTGTCCACTCCTTATAATCTACAATAGAATGGGATTGCAAAGAGGAATAATAGAACTATCATGGAAGCTGCAAGAGAAATGCTTCATGATAAAGACCTTCCTATGCATCTTTGGGCGGAAGCTTCCAGAAAAGTGGTGTATGTACAGAACTGTACTCCACATAGAGAACTCGAGAACAAGACTCTTGAAGAAGTCTTCTCTTGAAAGAAACCAGAAGTCATCCATCTCAGAATATTCAACTGTCCAGTGTACATACACATTCCAAAAGAGAAGAGAACAAAATTAGATCCTTCAGGAAAGAAGGGTATATTTGTGGGATACTCTGAAAGCTCGAAGGCNAAGAATATTGACATCAGCAGGGATGTAAAATTTGATGAAGACATAGCTTATAACAAATCCAGAAAGAGACCAGCTGAAGAACCTGAAGACGTAGAAGCACCAAGAATTCATGATACAACCATGATCAAAGAAACTTAAGAAGAAGATCGAGAATTTGAAGAACCACAAAGACCTGTAGATCCACCTCTGGAGAAGAATCCTCATAAGAGGAAACCTGCTTGGGTACGAGAATTTATCCAATGTGTGGAAAGATATGGGGCTCCATAAGAGAATCACAGAGAAATAAAGAGGACTAGATCCTGCTCCAGGTATGTAGCATTAGTATGTGATTTCATTGATAAAGAACCTTCTAGTTATGAAGAAGCAGTAGAATGGAAAGAATGGAAGGATGCTATGATCGAAGAATACCAATCAATCATGAAGAATGATGTTTGGGATGCTGTCACAGGACCAGACAAGAAGTCAGTTGTGACTTCCAAATGGATTTGCAAGATCAAACATGCTACAGATGGTAGCATTGAAAAATATAAGGAAAGATTTGTGGCTCGAGGTTTCTCTTAGAAAGAAGGAATAGATTATGAAGAAACATTTGCACCTATAGCCAGATACACTTCCATCAGATCAGTACTTTCTCTAGCTACAGTGATGAAATGGAAGATACACCAGATGGATGTCAAGACTGCTTTCTTGAATGGTGTAATGGAAGAGGAAGTGTATGTAGAACATCCACTCGGTTTTGAGACACATGACAGGGAGTCTCATGTATGCAGATTGAAGAAAGCCCTGTATGGTTTGAAACAGGAACCTAGGACATGGTACGGCAGAATCGATAGCTTTCTATCCAGTTTGGTCTTTACCAAGAGTACAGCAAATTCCAACCTTTACTACAAGGTTGAAGATGGAAACCCAGTGATACTTCTACTATATGTAGATGATCTGTTTGTGACATGTATGGATGGGTTGATTGCTGATATGAAGAGAAATAATGTTGCTGAGTTCGAAATGAAGGACTTGGGTATAATGCATTATTTTCTAGGTATGGAAGTGTGGCAGAGTGTAGATGAAATATTCCTTGGACAAGGGAAGTGTGCAGTAGAGATCCTGAAGAGGTTTGGGATGATGGACTGCAAGACTATGGCCACACCTATGGAATCAAACCTGAAGCTATTGAGCGATGCTTCACCAGAGTCGGTTGATGCTACGATGTATCATCAGATGATTGGGTCATTGATGTACCTGACAAACACAAGACCAAACATTTTCTTTGCTGTGAACACCTTAAGCCAATTCTTGAAAGATTCGAGAAATGTTCACTTGATTGTTGCAAAGCATATTCTGAGGTACCTAAGGGGTATAGTTGATTATGGGCTCAAGTATGATGTGAATCAGAAGATTAACCTAGAGGGTTATGTTGATTCAGATTTGATGGGAAGTGCCATCGATAGGAAGAGCACTTCAGGGTGTTTCTTTAGTATGGGATCAGGTGTGATCTCTTGGTTTAGCAGGAAGCAATCTTGTGTGGCACTGAGTACAACTAAAGCAAAGTATGTCGTAGCTTGTTAAGCTAGTTGTGATGCAGTATGGCTGTGAAAGATACTGTCTAATTTATTTGATCTCCAGATGGATGCTGCTTGTATACATTGTGACAACCATAGTTGCATGAAGTTGTCAGAAAATCCAATGTTCCATGACAAGTCAAAGCATATAGAGATAAAGTATCACTATATCAGGGATATGGTGCAAAGGGGAGCAGTGAAGCTCCAGTATGTTGCAATGGAGGAATAGATAGCTTATGTGTTGATGAAGCCATTATCCAGAGTGAAGTTCGAGTACTTCAGGGAGAAGCTTGGTGTTCTCCAGATCAAGGTTTCCTCCAAGCGAAAGTGATGAGTCCCATAGCCATTCTGACGAGCAGGTCAGATATAAGGGATGAGCCATTATTTCATGGTGAGAGGATTTGGTTCCTTCCATGTCAGATATGAGTGCTAATTTCCATTCTAGGAATGGAGGTACCTAGTCAGTTACTAGGAACACTCACTCTAGGACTGAGAGAGCCATTCTGATGAGTAGATCAGATATAAGGGCTGAACCATTCTGTCATGGCTAAAGGATTATGTTCCTCCCATGTCAGATGTGAGTTTGGGCCATTCTGTCGTGTAGGATAGATGTAAGGGCAACTGCCACTCTCCAGGAGAGTGGAGGCACCTGGTCCATTACCAGGTAGCTCAATCTGGGATTAGGGTCCATTCTGGCGAGGGTGTAGGATTTGGTTCATACCATGTCAGATGTGAGTGCATGCCTTTCTAATGAGGGTGTAGGATTTGGTTCCTACCAGGTCATATGTAAGTGCAGAGCCCTTCCATCACTGTGAGCAGGATGTGTTCCCACCTGGATGGATGTAAGTGCAGAGCCCTTCCATCATTGTGAGTAGGATGTGTTTCCGTCTGGATGGATGTAAGTGTAGAGCCCTTCCATCATTGTGAGCAGGATGTGTTCCTTCCTGGATGGATGTAAGTGCAGAGCCCTTCCATCATTGTGAGTAGGATGTGTTCCCTCTTGGATGGATGTAAGTGCAGAGCTCTTCCATCATTGTCAGCAGGATGTGTTCCAGCCTGGATGGAAGTGTGGAACCCTTCCATCATTATGAGCAGGATGTGTTCCCTCCTAGATGGATATGAGTGTTGTGCCTTTCTGATGAATAGGTTATATATAAGTGCTGAAGAAGACATACATGGAGGCTAGGACTACAACCAGCATGGAAAAGGGCTAGCTCTGTAGAACTTCCTATGATGAGAAGAATCATGAGATATCACATGTGATGATGATCTAGATTGAGATATGATCCAGATCTAGTTATGATGACTTCGAGAGATCTAGATCAAGTGATGATCCAGATCTAGCAGTGATGATCCAGATCGAGTGATGATCCATATCCAACAATGATGATCCAGATCCAGTGATGATCCAGATCTAATGATGATGATCCAGTGATGTTCTAGATTGAGTATGATCCAGTGATGATGATCTAGATCGAGTGATGATTTAGATCCAGATGAAGATGAATTGAATATGCAATTGATGAGAAGATCTAGAGAAGAATACCAGTGATGAAAGTTGTGTCAAGAGAATACCTTCCTAGTTAAGAAGGGGTGTTGATGTAATTGTAACTTCAGAATGTATTCATCTATGTATCTTATGTATTGTAACCTGATGTTTATTCTGGGATGTATCTGTAATTCAATTGAGTCATGTTTTCATGCCCCGATGTTCCAATCAAGAAGATCAATAATGTAAACAAGTCATGTCAAGTCATTATGGGTAACCCTCCTATTGTCTAAGGGTTAAATTCCCCGTAGTTTCAGGGCACTAGGGTTATTAGACTCTCCTAGTAGAGTTCGGCCCTATTATGGTTTTAGTCATGTCAATATTAGTATAAATAGAGAGCTGGACTCTCTATTTAACACACATCACTTACACACTCAAGTGTAGCACATAGTTGAGGAAGGAGAAGACACGGGGACTAGAGAAGAAGAAGGTTACTGCTGTTGGCAGTCCATCTTACTGTTTTGAGGTTTTACCTTTTGTGCTGATTCTATCTCTGAGGAAGTTGCGGGGTTTTATCCATTTATGGTTTCCCTGAGGAAAAAACACCGTGTTCATTGTCTCTTGTGTTTAATTACTATGCTTGTTATTCTGTTAGTCAAAGATCCATATAATGCTAGCTTAAATGTTGAAAAACTAACAACCTCATTCAACTCAATGATCTAATTGATCCTCCTCTACATGTGATTTGGATTTTCCTCTTGTTCTCGTAGCAGCTTCATTACAGGAAAACCTAAATAAATTGGAAATACCACTTCTTCTCCATATACCAACTGAAAAGGTGACATACCAATAGCTCTTTCATTTCTTATTCTGTTTGACCACAATGCATACTTCAATTTTGTGTGTCAAGCTCTCTTGTTCTCTTCCAACAAATTCTTGATTATTCTCACTAATTTTTTTTTAGAAGATTTTGCAAGTCCATTCCCATGAGGATAATATGCAGTAGAATGATTCATATTGATATGATATTTATCACAAAAGATGATCAGCTTCTTAGAATTGAAAGATGGTGCGTTATAAGTCACAAGTCTTCTAGAACACTCAAATCTTGACATAATACGATTCTTCATAAAATCCATGATAACAACATCAATATCCCTCATGGTAGTTATATCTTCAACCCACTTGGTAAAGCAATCAGTTGTAGTCAGGATCTATCTATGTTGGCCAGAATAGTTTGGGTTAATTTCTCCAATGAAATGTAACCCCTGCTGCTAAAAATGAGCTTGTACTAAAATAGGATTAAGTGGAAAGGGTATTAACTTTCTCTTCCCAACAAATATTTGACACTGATGACAGGTTATGATTTTTTTATAAATATCAGAAAACATGGTGGGGCAATAGAAACCATCTCTCAATATTTTGTTTGCATTGACTTTCCAAGAGTGATTCCCTCCACATACTCCCTGATGAAACTCCTTCATAGTCTGTTGGGATTCATTTTCTTGTAAACATTTGAGCAAGATACCTCTTGGATGTTTAAAACACAAATATTGATTCATGATACAAAACTTTTCTTCTTTTAACTTCATTGATCTAGATATGGTTTTACTTAATGCTGGAGGTGCTTGTAAGTTTTGCACATACACAATATCACTATACAAAGGAGATAAAGTGATATGTGATCACCTATAATCCTGAGTCTATCTGATTTGAATGATTATATAAAAAATTCAATTCCAAGTTTTCACAATTTGAATCAGTCATCAGTTTTGATAGTCCTTATCCTTTGACAAACTTTGTAGGCCTGATCTCCAAATGATATTCTAATATGAATGTTATCCATTTTTCTCTCTTTCCCTTTGGATCAGGTTGAGTAAGGATGATATTAACTAAATTGTTGAGCACATAAGATATAATATGGTAATGTAAAATATACACTCTAAAATATTTCAAGGACTTTACTAAGACATAATCTTGTTTTTCCATGATATCATATTTTAACTCTCCATCTTTCAATATCTTGCTAAAAAAGCAATGGGATGTTCAACATTTTGTTGATTCTTCTATAGAAAGAATCTAGTTATTGTATGTTCAAAGGAATAAGACAAGATCATAAAATGTGTAGAAAAATATGGACTCACTAGAATAGGGGCTTTTATGATTTTTTTTTTGATATCATTAAACGTTTTTCTAGATTCTACAGTCCATTTGATTTCACTATCATTTTTCAAAATATTTGTAAGATTCCTTAATATTTATGCAAATTTAGGGATAAATATCCTTAATAAGTTTACTTTACAAATGAATGATTGAACCTCCCTCTTATTCCTTGGTATTTCCCCTTTCAGAATAACTTTCGCCATCTCTCGATCAATCCTAATCCCATATTTAGAAATAATATGGCCCAACAAATTTCCCTATTTCATGGAAAAATTAGACTTTCTAGGATTGAGAGAAATGCCATACCTTTTGCATTTTAAGAATACCTTTCGAGATGTTTTATGTGATCCCTATCATATTTTGAGTAGACTATAATATCATCCATATATACCACAACAAACCTACCTTTTTCCTTGGAAAAATCTATGTCCATTACTCTCTAAAAAATTTCTCCTATGTTCATCAACCCAAATGGCATTTTGGAATTCATAAAGGCCCCCCATGGTGTAGTGAATGTTTTTTTTCTTGATCTTCAGGAAGAACCTTTATCTGCTTGTACCCAGAAAAACCATCCATTGTATAAATTCTTCCATCTCTAACAACTTTCTGCAGTATGTGATCTATTTTGGATAAAGGATAGTTATCTTTTAGTGACACTTTATTCATGTTTCTGAAATCCACACATAAAATTATTTATAAATTTTTATTTCTTACAGAAATCAAATTAGCTACCCATCTAGAAAATATGAGTGTTATAATAATCTTTTCATTGAATAACTTTCTCGCTTCTTTCTCAATCAAAGGAAATACCATTGGATTTATTCTTTTGAGATTTTGTATAAAAGGATTTTCTCTAGGTCTAATAGGAATAGTATGTTGTATAATGGAAGTATAATATTGTTTTAGATATTTGTATCTCCAACCAAAAAAATCAGTATAATTCTTCATCAAATCTATATATTTCTTTTTTTCTTCTGGAGGGAGATTTTTGAAAGTTTCACAATTTTCGAAGAATATTTTGTTCCAATATTTTGATCTTGAATATCATTTCCATTTGGATTCATTTTAGGATCTTTAGCTACATCATTTTGGTCAAATATTTTTCTAGAAAAATAAGTCCTTTGGGAATGTAATTACCTTTCAACTGAATAATGTCTTTTCCTCCAATAATATTCTTCAATTTTTTCTATTCAACTTCTTCATCTGCAAACTTCCCATCATCCTTGAAATTTTTTGAATTTTGATTTTCTATGTCAGTATGTGCATTTACAAATTCATCTGACAGCTCCAAAAAATATCTTTGCTTATAGGTCATATTCAAACACTTGCCAATATTTGGATTTGTCAAGGATAAAAGGTCTATTTACAATCTCTATTTTACATGTTTTCTTAGAATAGATAGGAGCTTTGAAATTTCCAGCAATAGTTGCTAGAGTGTCAACTACTTGATTTTGAATTATGAGAATTACTCTAACTCTTTGTTCGATAAAGAAATTTTACATAATATCCCACACTTCATTTATCTAAGCTCTAATTCTGGGGTGTTTCTTTTGATAGCTATCATTCACCTGATTTACCACTAACTTAGAATCTCCAAAAAGATATATTCTTTTGGCTTTTAAATCTTTTAAAGAATTCATTTCTAATAGAAAATACTCATACTTTGCTGCATTATTGGTACATTCAAATGTCAATTTATAAGAATATACTTTGAAATTCCTATTTAGATAAATGATCCAAATACCAGTACCAATTCCTTCCTTAATAATGGATCCATCAAAATATATTGTCCATAATCCTTCTTCATTTTGTTTATGTTCTAATGCTTCCTGTCTTTTAGAAAAATCTTTTTTTCTTCTTTTAGTTCAGTGACTATTGGAGAATTTGGTTCAATATGAGCATCATTGAAAAATATATAAGAACCCAGGTCAGTATATACAACATATATGGGATGGTTGTTGGGTTTATATTGACTGCTAACCACATATGCTAATCTCTTCTCCTTGTATAATCTTCTGCGTTCTCCAAATAAAGGAATAGTTGCATAAGACATGTCCATTTGAAAAGTTCCTTTAAGTTTTGAAGCCCATGACCTTGATAATAACATACCTGATTTAGGAGGAATATAATCCACTACTACATCCATGATAATGCTATTGGTAGGGATCTATGCAAGAGTTACTACCATATCTTTAATCAATCCCAAACATTTTACTTTCCTAGAATCAAAGGGAAAGAAGTATTTGTAGGGCCTTGTAATATCTAATCCTAGACTTTCAACCACTACTCTTGGCATTATATTATGTGATGCACCAGAATATAGCATACCATTATGTCAAATCATTTCCTGAACATTCAAGCTAACATAGAATGGTGGAACATCCTCTTAATCAATATATTCAATTCTAGGACAAAGAACTATTGTTGGAGCATCATCTGTCAATTCTAGTGTGTCTGGATGGCACTTTCCATATTTTCTAACCATCTTGGTTATATTTTCTATGTATTCATTATTTCTCAACAACTCATTGAAACGAATGGAAATATTTATTTTGGACAATTCAGGATGTAAATTGAAGGAATAAGCTACTATGTCAACTTCAATTATCATTTGTTGTTTATTTTCTTTTGAAATTTATTTTTTATTACCTAGAACCTTTTTTATAATATTTTCTTTTTGTTTTTATGAATTTTGCTTACTACTACAAGGGTGATTTGGAGTGGACCTTCCTTTATTTATAACTACATCTCTACTTCTCAATTTTAATTTTTTATGAAAATCATCTATAACATTATGATATCCTCTCTGATATTGCTTTGATTCTATCTCAAGTGTATTAAAATCATCTTCCTGAGAAAACATATTGTGTTCTTCTTCTATGAGATACATTTCAGAGTCCAAATCATAAAAATGATGTATCTGATTATCCGTTGGGCCATTCTTTTCTTCCTCATCAACATAATTATATGGAAATGGAGGCCTTATTTGTTCGTCCTCAACATTTTTGATATTTCTTGGATCTCTTTGCCTAATATGAGGGTGAGGAGGAGGTCATTTGAAATTGGGATTCTTGATTTATGGCTAAAGTTGCTCTCTATTCGCTGGTCTATTATCGAAATTCTAGTATGTCCATCATCCTTTCCATTTTTTTCATCATTATATCAAACTTGGCATCACTTGAAGAAGAAGTGGAAGGTTGATTTTCTTCCTATTTTTCTTCCTGTCTACCTCCACTCTCTCTTTAATTTTTTTTGAATCCATCAGGTTAGTTTCTACCTCCAAAGCATCCTTAAAAATGGTAGGGAGATTAGTATATTTCCTCTCTCTCAATAACATAGAAAAATCATTATCAAATGCAGCTTCATAATGTAATTTAGAAATTCCTACAAGGGGTTTAATATCATATGGTATTGAATTGTAAACCCTCATAAATATACTAGATAATTCATGCACCCAGTCAAAATTGCCTTTCTTTAAATTATTGTACTGAGCCAAAACTCATAGAGGAGTCTTTTTGGCTTCCCAACTATGTAAAAAAGGAGTTTCAAAGGCCTCAAAGGTAGAAATAGACCTTGCAGAAAGATATTAAAACCACATATAAGATTCCCCAAATAAACTTTATGCAAATAGTCTCATTTTAGCATCATCATAATTCACTTCTTCCAAATCAATAAAATCTCAAACCTATCCATATGCTTCCTAGCTGTGAAATTTCCCTCCCCATCAAATAATGAAATTTTCTATGAATAGTTCTTTGGTAAATCATGTAACACAACAATTAAGACCAATGGACAAAATCTGGCAGCCATGGGTCTAGGAGGGTTATGAAGAACATGAGTATTTTGGATAATGCTAAGAATTTGAGGCTAGGAAGTTTGGATTAGAGGATTTATTTCTTATGTCTTTAAATTATTTTGGAGATTTTTCCAAAGTAAATATAACAAGTAATAATGAATTATGTTAGGATTAATTTCAAGCTCTTTTAAATATGATTCAAACTTAGATCTTAAAAGATACTTTTCAAAATTTGTTTCCATCTCGAAATATTGAAAGCAAATAAATTATTCTTGATTTTGAGAAGACGACCTTTCAATTTGAGAAATTCCTACTTGTCCTTTAGCACATATTATCCTAATTAAGATTTTTATTTTTTCCACACTATATAAAGTTTTAGAATCAGGGTTACCTCTTGTTTCTGCTATCCTAAAATCCAGGATGTCATCTTTATAATACCCTCCTTAAAATCAATGTGGATTCACCAAGGGAAAAAATACAACCGACTTGAAATGCAAGAATGGTTGTCATTCCTCCCATGGTTTCTTTCAAATCTCTTTCCAGGGAATGAAGCCAAGATGTTAGCACTCAGAATTTACCCCTAGTTACAAAAGGATAATCCCAAGGTAACCACAAAACCAATCTTTAGGAAGAAATTTGGATTCTTTCTTTCTACGGAAAGATCTCTCACTAAATAAACTCACAAGACATAAATATTTGAAAATAAATAAATTTTAATTGTAATTGTGGCCACAAATTGTGCTCATTGGGAATGGAGTAATATATGATAAAAAATAATGACAATGATTTGCAATGGAATTTTAAACATAGGCAGTGAAGCTACTCCTTTATAGTGAAAAAGTTGATTGTTTGGTGATAAAGAAGAATAAGAAAGAACCATTATAATGGGCATCTAACAAGGATGAATCCAATATTAACTTTAGAGGAAAATATTTGTGAATGCTTGAAAGCAAAGGATTAGAGCATATGATTATGAATTCTAACCCAATATAGACTCATTCAAGCATGAAACAATGACATAATGGAAAGGTAAACATGAAACACATACACATAAGGATATGAAGTACATACTTTAAATTAAATAATACAAGAATCTCTACAAAAATATTCTTAGGTATGAAATCTTTATTAATGTTTAAAACTCTCTTACAATACTTGAGTTTTTCTCATGGGTTCCAACCGTCAATACATTGAAAAATATTTCTTCAATACATAAAAATTCTCCTTGATATGATAACTACTTCTATGCTAAAAATAGTCAAAATAAATTCCTTATTACATTTGTCATTTGATTCCTAACAAGAAAACTACTCAGAAATTTATTACAATTTGTAAAATATACTAGTCTTCAACATTCCTCAAGATTCCTTCATTGATGCAGCTTGTATTTTGTCCTTCCAAACTTCTCCATTGTCTTCCACTAATCCACAGTTGGAATTAGAATGACCATGTCTTTAGACAAAACTTGTAACTCTATGTGATCCACATATGAAATTTCTAGCACTTCAATACAAACAGTTGTGAAAGTATTAATTATTTCAAAGTCTGCTGCTAATTTTTCTACCAAAGTTTTCACTGACAGTGACTGGTTCATATCCTCAAACTTCTTATGATCCAATCTGCATTTCACTAGCAAAGGTTGACATTCCACCTGAGAGAAGAGTATACCAACTTATTCCCAAAAGGAAGGAAAACCATTTTGAAAGAGTTACACAAATGAACCTTTAAAAACCTTAACTTGATGTTGCATAGTGTTGGCCTTCTTAGTGTCTATATGTTGATTCTTTCCCACGATTCTGTCTTTTATCCCCATGGTTCTCAAATAATCCTCTGATAAAGCATTCAAGAAAATAATTGTGTTCTTGACTATATCTATGGGCTTCTTATTTAAGACTTATTTTACTAGTGTGTAGCTCTACTTGGATGCATTTGTGACCATCTATTTTTCCAAAATGTAGTTCAAATATCGTCTGAGCTTAACAGCATCAACAATAATCATATCTCAAATGAAGTGTCTTACTCCCTGTATTGGAAGTTGGGTAAAAGCAGGTAATGTGTCTCACTTTTTCCCCTTTTGTGGCAATGAACTCTTATAAAAGATAATGAACTACATATCTACAAATCCATTAAGAATTAGATAATGGTGTAATGAAACAAAAGTTTTCATTGTGAATGACCTTTTATATGGTATTTTTTTCAAATTAATTTTTTTTTTTTTTAATCTTATTTATTTCATTTTCTTTAAAGGCCATTTATTATTATTCTAACATCTCATAATTACTCACAAAACTGCGACCCCCCATATCTATCTTCATTTATTTTTTAATTCCAATTTTTTTGAACAAGTTTTTTAGAGACACTTTTAAGATTGCTGTACAATTCTTTTAATTTTATTTTATGATATATTTTAATTATGATTAAATTATTAATATAAATAATAATTTTTATGTGTACGTAAAAGAGCGACCCAAAAAGTTGTCATTTTAAACCGTCAAAATCAATATTTTTTATATGAATACGAAAATAATATACATATGATTGTTAAAATTATTTTTAAATCTTTTTAAATACATTTTGTATATTTTTTAATTTTTTTTTAATACATTTATAATAATAGAATACATTTATCTTGCCTCAAATTGAGACACATTACCATGCTTTTACCCAGTTTCATAGTCAACTGCTTTGTCAATTTATCATTTTTATCTAACAAATCTTTACACTTGTTTTCCATTGCTTTTCTTTATTCCTCTTTTCTCAAATATGAATCTTCCATATTTTTGTTTTGGTTTTTCAAACCAACAATTTCTAAATCCTTTAAACTCATCTGGGACATAGCATTCACATTAGATTCTGTACTTGTTAGTGCAATGGGTTGAATTACCTATACCTCATTTTCTTTATTTTTATCCATCTATCTCTTTTTCCATAACATATATCTTTTCTTTTAAAAAATTAACCTTTTCAACCAAAAGAGATTTCTCTTTTTCCCATTCTTTCTTTTCATAAACAATCTTCAACAATTTTGCTTTGTTGTACTTAGCTCATTAGCTAGTAGCTCTTTTCCCCTCTCCAATTTAGTTAATTCTGAATCCTGAATCAGTTGTGTAGCAGGTATCTTCAATTTGTTCTTCAACAACTGAATTATATTTTCCTTCTCTGTAAGTATTTTTTTGTGTAACTTCTCCCTTGTTTGCTTCATCATCAATGGCTAGCAAATCTCCTTGATTTTTTTTTATTTGCTACTGATATGCCTTATTTTCCACCTTTTATTTCCTTAGCTAATTTTCAATCTTGTTCTTTGTAGACTGTAATTTGGATACTCTCAAAGTGGATTTCAACAAATTACTATAAATTACTTCCCTAGTCTACTTGTGTAAGTGGATCATATCTGGTACTGATATGTTTTCCAATTTTAATGTCATTTCAGTTACATTATTCTTGGTAGAAACTGCTAAGTTAAAATTGTTTTTATCATGATGAGTAACAGTCACTAACGAAAAATGTTTACTAGAAATTTGTCTAAAATCTACATACAACTTTAAATATTCATCCAAGGATGTCTCTCTATCATTCTTATATTTATCATACAATTCAGCTCTGTATTTAACCTGGTTAGTGGATGCCTCAAGAACTTTTGAAAATTCATATTATTGTATTTCAAAAATTTGTCCCTTGATTTTTACCTTTTTTTTTCTTAGTTTCAGTTTTGACAACTTCAACTAATTCCCCCTCAACTTCAATCTTTTTTCTTCTTTTTTGTCTTTGAACTTCCCTCTTCTTCTATTTCCATTGCATCTAAAAAATTCCTTTTACCTATTACCTCTGAACTAGTTGTAACGGGAGTTACTACCTCTCTGGCCTTCACCAATGCCAATGGATTTTCTGGTGAACCTTCTACACTTTCCATTGGTGTAGGATAATCCAACCAATTTGTTCTTTCAGCTAACTCTTAACCTTCCCGATGTTCAAAAGGTTTATTCATATTCACTTGTCTTCTTGTTGAAATAACATGTTGTGGATCATAATTCACTACAAAATATGTTTTAAAATCCATCCCCTTTAAAATCTCCACCACAGGAAGTGCATCTTTATTCTTTATAATAAAAGGTCCAATTACCCATGGAAACTTTATTTCTGAAGCTTTCTTGAAACTAATGAAAACTTTATTTTCCACTATAAATTTCTCTCTTATCATCTCCATATAAAATACTCTAAGAGTGATGATAACTGGTAAAATATATGGCTAATGAGTAAAACCATATACTCTCATGATGGTATTCTCTTCTAATAGGAACCACTCTCCTATTCTCCTATATGGGGAAATTTGCAAAGCCTCTTTCATCAGTGGCATTACTCTAGGTAATTTATTCTAGAAGAAAAAATTATTGACACATATGATCAACAAATTCATATACTTGAAGAAATTTCAAATGATTTCATCGGTAAGAACCATTTCTCGTAAGTGTAAATTTTCCTCATTAAAAAATAATAACGTTATGATCAAATAAGACTGAAATTTGAAGTGTCTAATACTGTGGAAATTCACTAGCTGAGAGTGAATACTTTCAACTAGGAATTCATCAAAATTAATACATATAGGTGGAAGAGATTGGGACTCAGACTGACTCATACTGAATTTGAACAACAGACTCATAAAAAACTTAGGAATATACCAGTCTGTGTCCAAACCTAAAAATCGACTCATCATCGTAACAATCATCTTTGTTTCATCATTAAACATTTTTACATCTAAGGGGAATGGATAGTTATCAAGAGATACATCTAACCCGAAACACTTTGAAAATAAGGGTTGTTTTTGCTCAATTGTAGCATGTCTTAAAGACTGGATTATGTTTTCTTCACTGAATTATTCTCTCCTTTGGGTGAAGGTAGGAGGGATGGTGAGCGAGTTTCGAAAAATGAGTGCATTAACAAAACATATAATCTTGGACTTAGATGCATCCATAATTAGTCTTTTAGAAGAAGAATAATTAGAGGCACACCAGTTGATGAAATACAGAAAGTTAAGGGTTTGTTCTAGATAAAAATAATAGAAATGATACTGGAAGACGTTATGCATATCAGTACCTTGGTCTTTCAATGCATCCAAACTTGTTTTTAACTGGATAATGGGGTTGAAATATAAAATGGTTTCAAATTTTCTTCCATCCCTATCTTCTAATACTTCATCAAATTTCTGAAATTCTAGGGCTTGAGCTCTACTTCTCCTCCATTATACATGTTCAAATACCAAGAGTAGGTTAAAACACATCCTACCTGAAAAATTAAATTCCACATAGAACAATGCTTTCTTCTCCTAATGCAAAAATACAAATAATATTCAACCATATTCCCTTTACCTTTTATAATATTCTCCATAGTGGTTTTAAGCTCAAAGGAGCGATTTTATTTTTCCACTAGTAGAATGTTCTGTTAACTTTCATACACTTATCACAAGTGAATTATCCTTTGTCCATAGATTTAATATACCCTTTTTCTAGACCATTGATATTTATCACACATTAACCTTATCATTTCCCTACGTCGCTTCCTGACCTGTCGCTTATCCTATTTTCCATTTTCCATAGAGGACCCTCCTATCACCATATATCTACCAGATATTTATTTTCTACCGTAGATATTATTTACTACATAATCGTCTTCTTTACTTTCCATTATCCATCCAAAATGTAAAATAATGTGTACCTTCCATGAGCGGATTGTTTAAAATCCATTGATCTCATCTACTTTGATTTCTTACCATTGATCGATGTTGCCTTTTAACAATTCCTCCAAACTTTAACTAAACATTTAGTGTTCATCCTCTCCCAGCAGAGCCCATCTCTGTTTTCTACCTTAAAGGTCATCAATCTACTTCATTGATTAATGTTGAGTTTAAAACATTCTGCTTATCCTCGATATAAATTTCTCCACGCATCTTCCCACAACAGAATCCTTCTGTGCCATAGATCTCTTGATATTCAAATATTCACCACATATTTAGGTGTTCCTTTAAACATTTCCATTGATTATGAAAATTATTTTTTCCCAACATCTTTCATGGATGGATTTATCTTGCACCGTATATTTATTTTACCTTTTCCCTTGACTCTATATCGAGGATGTTTTTAAAACTCCTCTGTCGATCATCAATTTCACTTCTGCCTTGCAAATTTGAGAGAGGATTTCATGTTTGTCATAGATATATATTCCTAATGATATAAAGCATTGAAACTTTTTAACATATACCACAGGCACGAATTTTCATTTTTATCCTCTTTCCAAAGGTTATCCCATGTTTTTTCTAAATAAATAAAGACGTTGGTCATGGATATAGCACCTTTTGATCATTTTTATCAAAACTTATTATACCATAACATTATTGCTTTTTATTCCTGCCCATCTCATCTGTTAACCAAAAATGTGCTAACAACCATGTTGGAATTAGTGGAAGGTACATTGACTACTGGTTTCCCTACAAAGACATTTTTCCCCATGATGGAAGTAGTTCCCCTATTTGACAAAGAAACTTGGGTTGGGGGATGCCCCACACTCGTGGAAGGTACAAGAGAATTAGAAACAGATGGGAAATTTTGATCCGATAGGGCGAGGATGGAGGGTTGACTTGGATCATAAGTAACCGCATTTTGAACAAGTGACCCTGATTTAGCATCCACATGAGATGGTGAAGGAGCATGCTATTCCAAACTGGTCATTATTCAATAAGAAAGGAAGGAATACATGATTCTTTGTCTTATTTTATACCTGATTCTGCGTAAATGAGTAAGGGTTTAATGAACAAGCCCAAGGATCTCATCCTCTGCAGTAAATCTAGTTTCACAAGGGGGGGTAATATAAGGTAATATAGTGGTTCCATATTTAGAGATTCCATTTCCTAAAGAGGTCTCCAAAAATAAATTAGTTGGACCAAATTATGATGTCACAATATCATTTGATGGATGGGTAAAGACCCAATCTCAAGCACCAGATTGAAATTTTGTAGGAACACAAAAGGTTGTATCTTCTGTAGAATTTTGTTGAACTATCATTGGAGTGGGTGTATTTTCAAGGGAATAATGCTGTTCCCTAGATTCAGTAACCAAAATTCCTTCTACATAGGAATCAATCAAAGCTAGTTGGTCTGTGGTTTCCCCTTCTCTTTATTCCACAGCTGGAGGGGAGTTAGGTGGTAAAGACTTAAATATGTGAGATCGTCTCACTGGTAGCTCATCTAGGATGGTGACTAGACTCTTTTACTCTATCGATTTTTCAAAAGAATATATCACACACAAAGAATCCTGCGTATGCTAAGGCCACATGAAAACTTAACTAATAGGAGGGGATGATGAAATTTGGTTCCTCACTATTATTTTCAAGCTGTTGTAACTCGTGATATACAAAAAGGTACAACAATAAAATGCAACAAGGAGGATTGGGACTATTCCCTTGCTTGAATACCCGAATACATGGACGACACGTGTGTAGTAGCTCCTCGAGTGTTTTTCTCATTGTATTGATCCAACAATACAACCAAAAGGATTTTCTCAGTTGGTATAGGTTTCCTAGAGGGGTCTCCCAATATACTCAAGGTATGTGGGAGCTCAAATGCATTTTATTCCTACCTAATGCACAACCTTTCAAAAGGGGCATTCTGATATACTACCGAGTACATGAAGAACCTTTAGATATACCTCAAGGGTACGTGAAAATCCCTTTGATATACCAGTTGGTACATATAAGAACCACATGATCCCCGGATGTAGTCCAAGCCAGAAATGATAGGTCCTATGTTTATAGATGTTAGAATATGTCTTATAACCTATCACTCAAATTACTAAATATTTTAACCTAACCTAGCATCAAATTTTATCTAGAAGGTTAGTGAATGTTTATGGAATGTGAAACAATTCATAAGATTAAAAGATCTAAATGCAATGCAAGATTTTTCTCTTCTATGAACTCTACCTAGAGAAAGAGAGACTTTTATATTTTCAAACAAGAGTACTATGTGACTTTTAACAATTCACTTTCAAGATTTTGAAATATTTCCAAAACAAATAACAGTTTCCAATACCAATCCTAAGATATCCCTAAGATGAAAAGGAAATAAATGTTTCTAATGTCTAAATTCTTATGATTTCTTAATCAACTCCAAGAAAGAAAACTTATAATCACGCAAGCAATCCAAAGAAATCAAAGATAACAATTTGTGTTTTGTTTTTGATGTAATTCAAAAAAGAAATGGTGAAGGAAAAAATAACACACCAAATAGAGTGCAAGAAACTACAACGCTTTCCTTTCATAAATATCTAAGAACATATTTCAAGAATTCAATGCACAAACTATAAACCCAAGACTGGATTCCATACAAAAGATTTCAATTTCAAAGTTTTTTACTAGAAAACTCTTGAGATATAAATCCAAAGAGGAAATTCATGATAACACACTATCAAACCTGTCAATAAGATACAATGCACATTGACAAAGACCAAATAGAAACACAAATTTTCAAAGATAAGCCTTAGATATGGAGATGGCCTACCTCGACGCACTCTGAAGGGTTGCAATAGGGTTTCATCTACCAGTTGATACACCATGTTTTATACTGAACAATGTTAGTGACGCACTATGATTGAGAGTAAGAGGCATCAACGATGCATGATGGAAGTAGGAAGCAGGTGTCTGTAGGGGTTTAGTTCTTTGTCAATCACACCTAGGTGCGTTAATGGATCTAGAGAATAAAAAATTCAAATAATATCTAGGATAAACCAATGTGGTTCAAACTAGAATGAAGGTAAGAAAAAACACAAACTAAAGAAGGAAAATGAAAGTGTAGTAAGGTGGATCACTCACCTTAACTCTTTAAATGAGTAAGAAAACAAAATTCACAATTTTGTAATCAAAAGTGAAATGAACAATTCATCGAGCTGATGTGATTTGCTCCATATATAACTGGATCTAATCCCCAATATGGTTTCCAATTTTGTTACTTGGAATATATCAATCAATGCGAACACAGTTTGTTCCCCTAGCTTGCATGGGGTAGATCTAGAATAAAAGGACATAGTGATGTATCTTCTCCCTAGATGACTGAACTAATTGAATGTTAAGCTCTCCTTACCATGAGTTTGGAAGGTCATCCTTGTGTTGTATATCATTACACGAATGACTGTACCTACAAAGAACACAAAAAATAAGACAAAATATGAGAGCAACAAGACAATTCAGTAATCTATACTAATGATTAAGGAAACTAGTAATAGACAATCAATATCAACATGAATCATTTATGGGAAAAAGAAACATGTTTTTATTAAATATGATAAAAGAAATCTACTACCAAAGCCTTGATGCCGAATATTTAATTTTACAAGATCTTTTTAATCACTTAAACAAACACTACAAACTATGCAATATCTCACTCACAACCACTCTCTCCTTTCCTCCCATACCAAACTTAAATGCAACATCATAAAGGTGCTATCTTGGTCTCCTCCTCACATGGTCCATCTAGCTTGCTTTTATAGGGCAAAGGAAGCTCAAATGGGTTGAGATATTTTTGGAAGAAGGTAGGTAATGATCCCTAGGGATTAGGATCTTGAGTGCCACCTATCCCAAGTAGTTAGGATCATCCTCCATGAGAGCTTTCACCTAGAATATTCTTGAATCTTCTCTTTTCCCCCTTTTTAGACTATTAATGGTCTCTGCAAACAAGTTAGGTGCGCCAACGATCCTTGTGATCAAGCTATAGGCACCATCGATGCATATTGTCAATGAACAATAAGAATCATACTAGTATGATGCTCTGTTCCAAGAGGCAAGGTCTGTCAAAATGCCTAAGAATGAGCAATAAGACTCTAAAAAGATAGTTTGGCCAGATACTTCAAGGGATTTAAGCGTTAGGAGATTTTTTGGGTGTGACAAGGGGAATGGTTGTTACTTGTAGGCGGAGGAGTAGGTGTGTGTGCATGTGTTTGTGTGTGAGAGAGAGAGAGAAATAGAGAGACATTGGGGGGTGGTAATGAGTTAGAGGTAGAAACAAAGGGAATGCTATAAAAATAGGATCACAGAGTAGTAACAATAAACAAGATGCAAATATAAAACACACTAACACACTAAAAGAGAGACACCAATATAACATGGTTCACCGGACATGGCATATGACCACACATAAATTTCCAGTCTGTTTATTATGATATTGTCCAACAAAATGAAGGAATACAACCTGCAAAAAACCTTTTGCACTTCCTCTTCACTCTCTCACGGTCTCTCTCAAATAATCAAAGAGATCATTTTATAATGCTACAAAATAATACATAGTTTTATTACAAAACTCTCCTTTTATAGTGTAATTACCATGGGTCACCCAATACCATGGTCCCTTAAACTATAGGCCAATAAAAATCCCAAAAAATCTTTCAGGGGAAAAACCCCCGAACCCCCCAGTTGGGGGGGGGAATCCTTTGGATCCCCGTGACTCCCTACTAGTACAAGTGTATAATAAAACTAGCATGCAAACATGAATTAAAATAACATCTATGAATAAGGTAGATCAGGTTCCACAACTAACAATCTCCCACTTGGAGACTAATGACAACAACTCCAGCGCTACTGTACTTGTTGGACTATGCTTTGAACCTTGGACCTTGAAAATTTCTCATATTTATTTTCATACTTGAAGGCTGAAAAAAACTTAGTAGGAACTTAGTTTCTCCCTAGCTACTACCTTTTTCAACATCTCTGTAGGATTCTGGCTAGTGTGTATCTTTTCCAACTCAACAGTTCATATTCCAAAACAGATTATATGAAATTTTGCTTGAGTTGTATATTTTTAGTATTCAAATGGATGGATGATTTCTTTTCAAGATGAATGGAATTATGACTGCCACTATACAACATGTTATTCTCCTACTTCTTACTCAATTCCTCCATGAACCTCTATAACAAAGTCATCCCATTACTATCCTCTATAGAAACAATATACCATGTTTCCATTGTTGAAAGTGAAACAACCTTTTGTAGTTTAGAAATCCAACTTATTGTTGTTCCACCTATAGTAAAAACATACCCTCTAGTGCTCCTCCTTCTATCTTTATCACTTGTCATATATGCATCAACATATCCTTGTATATAAGTGTTTGAATCTCCAAAACATAATGCATGAGAAATGGAACCTATCAAATACCTGAGAATCCACTCTAATACCCTTCAATGCTCGTTGCTTGGATTTTTCATATACCTTTTCATAACTCCCACTGCATGCGCAATATCTTGTGTTATGCACACTGCGGTATACATAAATATGCCAACTAATTATGAATAGGGAACCTTGGATGTCACATACCCCAATTTTGCAAAAAAACAATTTTGTATTATTTGATATTATTTGAGGACAATATGTTAAATTTTATGCTAAGCTGTAATTGATGACTCAGTAGGGTCAAGGATATTTAATGTAATTCTGAATATTTCATTTATAATAAATAAAGGAGGAGAAAATAGGTTAGGAGAGTTGTTAAAAGAGTGTTTACTAATCAAATTGGTGGAGGAGACTAGGTGGAGATCAAACTGACATGTGGCAGCATCCTCAAACCACTTCCAACTGTTGCTGGTGGAAACCTCCCTACATTTGGGGTCATGATTCCCCAAGAAAGTGGAATTAGAGTAGGTGGCTCAATTAATAAAAATTGACCCAAAAGACCTAGGCAATCTTTATAAAAAATCCCATTGAAGAGAGCTGGGGCTACTCATTCTAGAGAAGTTATCATTCAGGTTGAATGAATGTACTTCAGAGAAATTCAATGGAAGGGAAATTTTGGAAAGTGTTTGAGGGGATAAATGTTGATTGATCTAGTGTAGCTTTTAAGCTGAATATCATACTACTAAGAGAAGAGTATTTACTGAGGTATTGAACTAGTTAGTTGACAGAGGGTTCTACTGTTTGCATTCTCCACCATTTCTCAGCCAAGAAGACCAGGAACAGGCTCGGGGGTCCTGAGGAAGCATTTTTTGAGCGCTGTCCAAGAGATTGGTAGGGAGGAACAGCCTCCTAAAGCTGTTGTCGTCTGTCTTCAACAGGTTCTAAGTTATTATTTTACTATGTTAGTTAAATAAATCTTAGATAATTGCTATGTGAATGTTAACAATTTAGTTGTGAAATGTTTGAGTTAGTATTTTTTTTAGATTGTTATAGAAATGAAATGGATTTAGAGAATAATGTGTGAGAATGAAAATAAATTTCTAAACTGAGTTTTTCCACACCTGGAAACTAGGTCGTACTCTAGCACAGATAGAATGCTTTAAGTAGATAAGAGAATGTAAATAGTAGATAGAATTGTGTAACTATAGATAGCATAATAATTCTATTTCAATGTTAAAAATATTATGGAGGAAAAACAGTGTTATGATTTATTTGTGTTTACTATTTTTACTTAGTATAACTGAATAAAATGCAGAAAGGAAACATGAAAATACATTAGAGTTACAACAATAGTATATAGTTAACTATATAAACAAGCTACTAACCACACAGTTTATCTTCTAACATTATCAACTAAATCTTGGACTATTATTTAATATAAACTACATAGGGTTATGTAAAAAAAAAAATCCTTAATTTATAAAGAGTAAACAGAGTTACAGAGCTTTACTTTTTATTTTTTATAGAAATCTGAATAAATTCTATGTGACAGAATAGTAAATAAAAACAATGTCAATATAAACAATAACTAATATAAAACTAAATATTTACATATCTAGAAACTATTTTACATGTACTAGACAGGCTTATACCTGTTAAGGAAAAACCTCAGGGTGAAAACCCTAATAATTTAATTATCTATTATAAATTAATCTATTTAAGTTGTAATCCATTTACATTAATAATTATATAAACGTTACAAGAGGATTATAGTGTATACTATAGACTGTTTACAGTCTATTTTTACAATCAATATATTTTATAAACAAGAAAGATAAGTTATAGTTAACAAGTTAAAATACTACCACACACCTGTAATAGAAAAACCAAAGTAACAAGTAGCAGATCCTAATTAATAATGAATTCAAGAACTTATTTAGACAAGGATTTCATTTCCGGAAAACCCTAGCTTGTATATTCTAGACAAGTAAGTTCAATATTATAAATTTCACATTATGATTGATCTACAGTCCTCATATTAACAATAATTTCTTACAAAAGATAGCTTAAACAGTAATTATCTTCATTGACAGTGAAGAAGGAAAGACTCTAATTACACAGAATCATAGATTACAAGATTACAAAAACCATTGCAAAAACGAGATAGAGATCGAATTTAAAAATATTCTCAAAAACCAAATGTATTGCATTGACAGGCCGTAAGGATAAAAACTTAACCAAAATACATCACACAGATCAAGGCCAGTATAACCCAACATCATAGCAAGGGTTTATAACATTAAACTGAAAAACAACTTATTAAAACCTCCTATTAAACAAAGAGACCAAACAGGCTTCCAAGCACTGAGTTCTCCTTCAACAACCCCCAATACAAGTAGGGCGAAACCCATTTGAACACAAGGCTTACTAGTTAAGAGCCACAAAGCCCCTGAAGACGGTTGCCGTGTATCTTTCACCAAAGCTTGGAACAATCATGGGTTCCTCTACAAGAATTTTTACCGAGCATTAGTTCAAGGCTCAGTTCAATCATATTAAAAACCCTAACTATATTCATAACTTGACAGAGTTTACATAGAAAAAACTGAGATATTTTTACCTATAAATAAAGAGTTATCAAGCAACGAAGGGACTATCACTAGCTACGAAATGTACACACAAGAATTTTCAAACCCTACGTCGACTGTGGAGCACAAGTAGTGACAAAGAAGCTTTAGCTTCATAAAGTCGTGATAGGCCACGAGGAAAATAGGACTGAGCTATGGACAGGCCGAGAGGCAAACACAAAACAAGAAAACACTCACACTGTATGGTTCACAACCACGAAGGTTTGCAATCAAATACCAAGTTCTAGAAAACTAAAGTCACTTTAAAAAAAAAAAATTGGAGCAAGCAAGAAGAGGAACATCCCTCATGGCTGCCATGGAAACTACACAAAGTAGTCTATAGGCTAGCGAAAAATTCAGAGGAAAATGACAAAGAAAATAGGGTTTGCAAGTCTTTTATATCACCAATACGTGGACAGGAGGCACCACATGCCATCAATTTATTTTAACCATGCAAGGGTTGAGTCCATAGTCTTTCTGGAGTTTCAATCATCCAATTATTAATGCAATAATATAAACAAACCAAGAAAAAAACTATGGAGTGTGTTTATTTATATTAATCACCAATGATAACACATAAACTATATCATTGTGTATGACAGCTTCGAGATTCACGTGTTTGATTAACGATTTTTTCTTAACGTTGACCCTAGTGAAAGGTTGTAACAACTTTTTCATATGAACAATCCCAATGTCAACCATGCATTAGGACCTTTACATTTAACAATGGATAGCTATACTTGCAAAATGATGATAAGTATTCACATAATATTTTGAAGTTCAAACTTTATCACTTGTAAACCGACGTTTTTGGGTGGTTATAATATATGGATTTTGACTAGAATAGTAAAAGTATTTAAACCATGACAATTACAAGGCTCGACCTTGGTATAAGCTCTCATAAATAAAAGTTTGCATACTTGACTTGTCAATAATAATAATAATAGACCATATCTTTATTGGGTAAATATAGTATGGGATTGTTATGTTTGCTTGTTCTTAGCATAGTGTAAGAATCTTGGTCATATTAATGTCACTTAGGGTAAAATTCAGATTAAAAGTTCTAGGTAGAAAAATCTACCATAATAGTTAATATAAACATTAACTTGTTATAAATCCCGCATGGGTGTGGCTCATTGGCGGTTCCCTTGTTATGAAGTCACTTGTTGTAAATTGGAGGTCACGAGATCAATCCCACCTAGGTTTACGTGTGTCCCATGTCTTGCGGTGGATGTGGGGAACCTAGGGTTATAGTGGTAGCGGGAATGGATCCCTGGAGCCCGTGTCATGCAAGTACCAGCCCAGCCCTAGTTTCCGATTCCCCTAGTAAAAAAAAAAAAAACATTTACTTGTTATAAGTGAGGCAATATGATAATAGTAAATTTACAATGGAATAAACCATGCTCAAGGTCTATAATCATTGGAATAACACTAATAATATATTTACCTATGACTTAGACTTATGAAAGTGATGATAGATAGTATTCCATCATGCAGTGATGCATTTAATTACAATAACCAAACTTATAATGACAAAGAGATTTCTAGGCAGTAAGATTCCTACAGAATGCAAGTAACAATCAGATTGGTACATTATAAAATAATATGGTAATGTAGGTTGTTACAATAGTACATGCAACAAGGCAATAATGTAAATATTGAAGTTTAAAACTTGATTGATGAGCATATTACATACAAGCAACAGGTGGATAATTTCCATAACTAGTAAGTTCAAAATAAAATCAAAACATATACTCTATTGAGAATCTTTACTATCAAGATTGATATAAGTTCTTCCATGAATAAAATATAGTACGAATAAATATAACATTTGTGAGATAAGCATGTTAAAAATAGAAGTAAATGTATGACAAAGATTATGAGCTTAAATCTCACAGTAAGTATATTTGGTTTCACTAAGCTTGATAAAGATACAAACCTTTATATCTGAACTTTTCCTAGTGTCTTAGAAAACAGAAACTATAGAAGACAAATTACATTATATCATCGAAGTTTGTCTAAAAATTATCAGCTTATTTACTAGCATATTAATTTGCAAACATAAATACTTCTTGCTACCTTATGAATTAAATTTCTACTTGGTCGATCATTACCTGTTGAACCTGTAAGAACCAGCAGTCCATCTACATTAGCATAAATGCTAAGTAAGCCCAAGATTTCAAATATAGATTTCACTTACTTGCCAAAAAGTAGACTTATTAGTAAAATTGAAAAAAAATTGTATGCAAGTAAATCTTATATACTTTAAAAAAATGAAAGTTGTTAACGTGATATGAAAATGTATAATACTAAACGTTAGACTGTTTCATTTTTCGTTAACCGCTAGCCGTTAGTAAACCGAATATTCAACATTTTATGTTATCTTAAAATATTTAATTTTTTGTGAAAATTTGGGGTTTTGACATTGGACATGTATTATATATCTTCCTGTGTCTTGGGACACATATCCTTACTTAGTTTGAAATGGCTATCCAAAGGTGTACTAACTGGATTTGAATTCTCCATTCTAAACCTTTCGAAGACCTTCTCTATGTACTCACCCTGAGACAATGCCAATTTGTGATTTTTCTTGTCTCTTGTTATTGTCATGCTAAGGATTTTATTTACAACACCCAAATCCTTCATCATAAATGATTTAGCTAGTTTCCTTTTGAGAACATTTATATCATGCATTTTACACCCCACAACAAGAATGCTATCAACATACAATAACAAGATAATATATTTTCCATTATCTAGCCCATTGAAATAAACAAAGTGGCCAAAATTCCATCTACTATAACCTTGTTCTGTCATAAACTTATCAAATTTCAAATACCATTGTCTTTGATTTTTTTTCGGGACATACAAGCTATTCTTCAACATGAAAACCAAATTCTCCTTCCCTTTGACCTCATACCCCTATGGATTTTGCATATAAATCTCTTCCTCCAAATCCACATGGAAAAAGGTTGTTTTCACATGTAACTGTTCAAGATGCAAATCTTCTACTTCCACTAGAATTAAAATAGTTCTAATTGAATCCATTTTAATAACAGAAGAAAATTTTCCATCCAAATCTATACCTTTATATTGTGTTAGCCCCTTTACCAGAAGTCTAGCCTTGTATCGCTTGTTTCCTCCTTCTTCTTCCTTCAACATGTAAACCCATTTATTATAAAATTTCGTTTTACCTAAAGGAAACTCAACAAAATACCAATTCTAGTTTCTTACTAATGAGTCCATCCCCTCATTCATGCCTTGCTCCCACTTCTTTCTAGTTTCCATTTGCATTCATTGTTCATAATATTCTATTTCACTAGAATTGGTCATCAATAAATAATACAGTGAAGGAGAGAATTGTTTAGGGGGTTTAATTAACCTGTAATATGTTCTTACACTTACAGGAGTTTGAAATACTTGCTGCTATTCTTGATTTTATGGTACCTTTGGAACTTCATTTTCTTTGATTTCATCAAGCACTATGTACTATGTGTTTTCATTTTCCTCTTTCTTACCCTACAAGTGATATTTGTACATAACCTTTTCATTGAATACTACAACTTTAATCCTAATGATTTTGTGATTTTCATAATCACATAAGAGATAAAAAAATCATCCACCCCATATCCAATAAAGGCGCATTTCCTAGATTTAGCCTCAAGCTTTGATTTTCTTTATCAATATGGACAAATGCTTCACAACCAAATCATAAATTAGTTTATATTTTTACATTTCCATGGCTCCTCTTGAATTCCACCATCCAAAGCACTTGAAGGCCCTCTATTTATTAAGTAAAAAAAATTATCTACAACATCAACCCAAAAATGTAAGCGAAACCTTGCATGTAATCTTATACACCTTGTATGCTCCATTATTATCCTATTCATCCTTTCTGACACTCCATTTATTGTGGTGTTCCTAGGACTCTCTTCTCTCTATGAATCCCATGGTATGAAGAGTAACTATCAAACTCCTTGCTGCAGTATTCACCTATATTATTAGATCCAAGACACTTCAATATTTTCCCTATCTCATTCTCAACCAAAGTTTCCCACTTCTTAAAAGTAGAAAACACATCCTATTTTTTTCTAATGTAATAAACCCAAGTTTTTCTAGTTACATATTCAATAAAAGTAACATAATAAAAAGAGCCAACAAGAGTTTGTATCTGATCCAGTCCCCATACATATGTATGCACAAGTTCTAACTTTTCACTCTTCTTTTGTTTGATAACCCTGAGAAATCTAGTTCTCTTTTGTTTTCCATAAACACAGTTCTCACATAATTCCAAACTTACATGCTTCATATATAGAAGTAATTTCCTTGAGTGAATAATCTGCATCCCCTTCTCAATCATGTGACCAAGCCTATGATGCCACAATGCTATACATGTTTATGAGGAAGATACATAGATAAAATAATTAGCATTATGAGGACATAAATATATTGCATCCTATCTCCTTTTTCTATTACCATTTCTCCTTTATTGATATTCCACCGCATTTTTTCAAACGTATACAAACAACTGCTATCTCCCAACTTCTATGTTGATATTGAATTTATTTTCATAACATGAATATGACTTACATCCTTTAGAAATCATTCATTTCCATTATTTAACTTAATTAATACCTTACCAATTCGATCAATTTACATGGTTCATCGTCAAATAATAAAACATGTCCAAAATTATCTAGAATTTTCTATCGGGTGTAGCATGAAATGAAGCCCCTGAATATACTACCCATTAATCACTAGTATTATCTAATGCAATAATCAAAGCATCCTTTAACAAATCACCTTCTATATTAGCTTCTTGAGTGGTCTCCCGCTTCCCGTCTCCTTTATTCTTTGGAGCTCTGTAGTATTTCTTCATATGTCCTCTCTTACCACAGTTCCAACAATCTATCTTTCCTAGTCTAGACTTGTATATTCCCTTTATAGACTTGTTGCAATTACTTGGTCTTTTTATTCTCACACATTTTCTTCCCCTCCTCTCCATGGTCAACGCATTACCTGATGTATCACCTATGACTTTTCTTCACATTTCCTCGTTAAGAATAACACCAACAACATCATCAAATTTAAGAGTATTTACACTAGATAAAGAGTTACTTACAACCATGACCAAGCCATTCTATCTTTCTGGAAATGAACACAATATTAGAAGATCTCTAACCTCATCATCAAATTTCACTCCTATAGAACTTAGCTTATTAGTAACGGTATTAAATCATTTAAATGGTCAGCAACAGGCCCACATTCTTACATCTTCATATTAAATAAATTCTTCATTAGAAATACCTTGCTGTAAGGTGAGGGTTTTTCATAGAGCTTAGCTAATGCACTCATCACACCCTTCCTGGTATTTTCTATTGAAATATTTAAAGCCATAGATGAATCCAAATATAGCCATATTTTTCTCATTTCCTTTCTATTAATAACCTCTCATTCTACATCCTTCATAGTCACCAACTATTTTGATTTTCTGTTCAATGGAAGGAATAGATCCTTTTGGTACATATAGTCCTCCATTTACATCTTCCATAACTAATAGTTTTGGCCATTAATTTTATCGACCGTAAACTTTCCTTATTTCTCCATTGATCCTACTTTAACCAAGAATCCTTCTTTCCTATGAGTTTGCTAGCCAAATATACCCTTTGGCTCTGATACCAATTGTTAGAAAAATAGGATCATAGAGAAATAAAAATAAACAAGATGCAAACCCAAAACACACTAACACATTACAAGAGAGACACCAATATAACGACGGTTCACCCAAGATGGGATACGCCCACACACAAATTGCTAGTCCTTTTATTATTACATCATCCAACAAAATGAATGGATACAACTTGCTAAAAACTTGTTGCACTTCCTCTTCATTCTCTCACAATCTCTTTCATGCAATTACAAATACCATTTTACAATGCTACAATACAATACACATATCTATTACAACGCTTTCCTTTTATAGGGGAATTACCTTTGGAAAATATAACTAGTCACCCAATAACATTAGCCCATAAACTGTTGGCCAAGAAACATTCGAATGAATTTCTTCTAATGACCTATTTTCCCCTAGAAACCCCATCGAGTGGTTAGAGTTCCCCCTAGACCCTCACGGGGGGACGATTTCCCACCACACCCCTCTTTTAGAACGAGTGTGCAACAAAACTAGGGTACAAATATGGTTGAACAATAACATCTTTGAATAAAAAAGATTAGGATCCACAACCAAGAATATCCCACTTGGATACTGATCAAAACAACTCCATCATTGTTGCACTTATTGGACTATACTCTGAACCTTGGATCTGACAAATTTTTCATATTCATCTTCATACTCAAAGGCTAGCATAAAATGAGAAGGAACTCATTTTATCTCTGGTTACTACCTTTGTCAACATGTCTGCAGGATTTTGGCTAGTGTGTATCCTTTCCAACTTCAACAATTCATCTTCTGGAATAGATTGTATGAAATGGTACTTGAGATGTATATGTTTACTCTTTGAATATAAGGATAAGTAACCAACCTGTTATTCTCCTTATTCTTACCCAATTCCTCCATGAACCTATGTAACAAAATCATTTCTTTACCATCCCCTGTAGCAATAACATACTCTGCTTCATTTGTTGAAAGTGCAACAACCTTTTGTAGTTTCAAAATATAAATTGTGGTTGTTCCTCCTACAGTAAAAACATACCCTTTGGTGCTCCTCCTGTTATATTTATCACTTTCCATATCTATGTCAATATATCCTTGTAGAATAGTCTCTAAACCTCCAAAACATGATGCATGAGAAATGGTACCTCTCAAATACTTGAGAATCCTTTGTACTTCTCTCGAATGCTCTTTACTTGGATTTTTCATATACCTTCTCACAACTCCCACTACATGTGCAATATCTGGTTTTGTGCACACCATAGCATACATCAAGCTTCCAACTACTAATGAATAATGAACCTTGGAATGTATAACATCTCTGACTGTGTCTTGGGACACGTCTCCTTACTTAGATTGAAATGGTTGGACAAAGGTGTAGTAAATGGATTTACATTCTGCATTCTAAACCTCTCCAACACCTTTTCTATGTACTAACCCTGAGACAATGTCAATTTGTGATTTTTCTTGTCTCTTGTTATTTTCATACCAAGGATTTTCTTTGCAACACCCAAATCCTTCATCACAAATGATTTGGCTAGTTTACTTTTGAGAACATTTATATCCTACATTTTACACCCTACAATACGAATACCCTCAACATACAATAACAAGATTTTCCATTATCTAGCTTCTTGAAATAAACACAGAGGTCAAAACGTCGTCTACTATAACCTTGTTCTGTAATAAACTTATCAAATTTCAAATACCACTTTTTTTTATCTTATTTTGGGCCATACAATCTCTTCTTCAACATGAAAACCAAAGTTTCCTTCCATTTGACCTTACATCCTTGTGGATTTTTCACATAAATATCTTCCTCCAAATACACATGGACAAAAGGTTGTTTTCACATCTAACTGTTCAATATGAAAATATTCTGCTGCCACTAGACATAAAATAGTTCTAGTTGAAGTCATTTTAGCAACAAAAGAACATTTTTCAACCAAATCTATACGTTTTTTTTTGTGCAAACCCTTTTACCACAAATATATACTTGTACCACCTCTTTCATCCTTATTCTTCCTTCAAGATGTAAACCCATTTATTTTACAATGTTATTTTATCTGCAGGAAAATCAACCAAATCCCAAGTCTGGTTTCTTACCAATGATTCCATCTCCTCATTCATTCATTTCTACCACTTTTTTATAGTTTCCACCTGCATTATTTTCTTCATAACATTTTGGTTCACCAGAATCAGTCATCAATAAATAATACATTGAAGGAGAGAATCATTTAGGGGGTTTGCTTAACCTCATAGATATTGTTACACTTGCAAGAGTTTGAGGTTACTGCTACTCTTCTTGATTTTATGGTACCTTTGGAATTTCATTTTCTCTGGTTTCATCAAGAACTGTGTACTATGTGTTTTACTTTTCATGTTTCTTTCCCTTCAACTGGTATTTGTACATAACCTTTTCATTGAATACTACATCTCCACTCCTAATGTTTTTGTTATTTTCATAATCCCACAAGCGATAACCGAAATTGTCAACCCAATATCCCATAAAGGTGCATTTCTTGCATTTAGCCTCAAGATTTGTTATATTTTCTTTATCAATATGGACAAATGCTTCACAACCTAAAGTTCTCGGAAATGAGTAGTTTACCTTTTTACCTGCCCATGCCTACTCTCGAATTTCACCATCCAAAATGCTTAAATTCCCTTTGTTTATCAAGTAAACATCAATATGTATAGAATCATCCCAAAAATGTAAGGGAAACCCTACATGTAATCTCATACACCTTGCATGCTCCATGATTGTCTTATTCATCCTTTCTGACACATCATTTTGTTTTGGTGTTCTTGGGACTATCTTCTCTCTATGGATCCCATGGTATGAACAATAGCTATCAAACTCCTTTCTACAATATTATCCTCCATTATCAAATTTGAGACACTTCAATATTTTTTTCTAATGCAATAAACCCAATTTTTAATAGTTGCACCATTAATAAAAGTAACATAATAACGAGATCCACCAAGAGATTGTACTTGATCTGGTCCCCACACATCTGTATGCACAAGCTCTAATTTTTCAATAGTCTTATGTTTCCCAACCATGAGAAATATAACTCTTTTATGTTTTCCATAAACATAGTTCTCACATAATTCCAAACTTACCTATTTTAGACCTAGAAGCAATTTTCTTCAGTCAATAATATGCATCCCTTTCTCACTCATGTGGCTAATCCTATGATTCCATGATGTTGTACATGTTTTTGTGAAATATATCGAGATAGAAAAACAATATTATGAGGACATAAATACAATGTACCTATCATATATCCCTTTTCTAGTGCTAATGCTCCTTTAGTTATCTTCCACCATGTTTTTTCAAAGGTATACAAACAAATGCTATCTCCCAACTACCCTATTGAGTGAAGAATATGCATCCCCTTCGCATTCATGTGTCCAATCCTATGATTCCACAATGTTGTACTTATTTATGTGTAAGATACCGAGATAAAATAATCAGTATTATGAGAACATAAATACAATGTACTTATTCTATCTCATTTTTCTATTATTGGTGGTCCTTTAGTGATATTCCACCATGTTTTTTCAAACATAGATAAACAAACCCTATATCCGAACCCCCTCCTCTCTCCCTTTATCTTCCCCTGCTCTCCTTGGTAAATGCATTACCTGATGTTTCACCTATGCTTTTTCTTCATATTTCCTCACTAAGAATAACACCAACAACATCATCGAATTTAAGAGTGTTTGAACCAGAGATAGAGTTACTTACATCCATGACAAAGACATTCCAACTTTCTAGAAATGAGCACAATATTTGAAGAGCCCTAACCTCATCATAAAAGTCCAGTCCTATAGAACTAGTTGATTAGTAAATGTATTAAATTCATTGAAATTTTTAGAAACAGATCCACCTTTTAACATCTTCAGATTAAATAAATTCTTCATTAGAAATACCTTTTTGGAAGCCAAGGATTTTTCATAGAGCTTAGTCAATTTTCTCATTAAACCCTCCATTTTATTTTCTTTTGAAATATTGAAAGATACAGATGAAGCCAAGAACAATCATATATTTCCTAGTGCATTTCTATCAAGAAACTCCCATTCTTCGTCTTTCATAGTCTCCGACTATTTTTCTTTTCAGCCCAATGGTAGGAATATATCCTTTTTGTACAGATAGTCCTCCATTTTCATATTCCACAACTGGTAGTTTTGGATGTTAAATTTATTAAACCTAAAATTTCGTTCTTCCGCCATTTCTCCCACTTGAACTAGGAACCCTTCTTTCCTACAAGTTTACCATCCAAATAGACCCTTTGGATTTGATACCAATTGTTAGAAAAATAGGACCGGAGAGAAATAAAAATAAATAAGATGAAAATATAAAACACATTAACACATTACAAGAGAGACACCAATATAATGTGGTTCACCCAAGATGGTATACGTCCACAAACAAATTGTCAATCCTTTTATAATTATATCGTCAAGGAAAATGATGATATACAACCTTCAACAAACCCACTACACTTCCTATTCACTCCATCATAGTCTCTCTCACACAATCACGAAGATTGTTTTACAATGCTATAATACACTACACATGTATATTACAATGCTTTCCTTTAATAGGGGAATTACCATGGGAAAATACCACGTGTCACTCAATACCATGGAACTATAAACTGTTGTTGTATTTGTAAATTTGAAAGATATTTTGATGTATATTATTATTGTATATTGTTGTACCCCCATTGAGATGTGTTTACCTCCTTTCAGGATGTCATTATTGTCTATGGTCATTGAGGTAAACCCTCCATTGTAAGTTGTGGTAGTAGTCCCCAAATTAAATCTAATAAAATGTATTTTTAAGTCCCCCCTAGATGAAGTCAGCCTAGTTTGGGTAAGCGGTTGGCCCAGTCAAGTTAGTAGGCCAACCACTTGGTGTGTATAAATACGGAGGTTCCCTCCCTCATTTATACAAACACTCATTCTTTCAATTTCACATGAGGGGAGAGAGAGAGAGAGAGAGAGAGAGAGAGAGAGAGAGAGAGAAATGTAGAATACTTATTATGCTTATTTTTTCCATCTTGTTATATTGTCTTAGTGACATAACTATTCTGAGGATGTTTATGGGGTTTTCTCCATTATGATTTCCTTGAGGAAAATATTTGTGTCTTCTATATCTGGTCTATCTTATGCATCTTTTGTGCTTTTTATTCCTTCATATAAATATACTAATCAATTTGAATTAGATTAGAAAAAATATCATGTTATAAAAGCTTCTTTGAAAGAAGTAAATGTACAACATCAAAAACTAGGGATTCCTAGTTCAATGTATTCTCTCTACAGATCCTCAAGAAAAGAGAACTAAGCTAACTTTCCATAAGAGGGCACATATTTTGGTTGAAGTAGAATCAAAATTTGGAGGGTTTCAATTTCTTACAGTGAGACACTGCTGAACACTATAGGAAGATACTAGGGCATTAAGTTTTGGAGGCTTCCCACCACAGTTTTCAGAAACGGACCTTACTAAGAAACTCGACTCAAGGAGGCACATCTTTCTCTCCAAACAAAATTCCAAAATTCCAAGTTTGGAAAATTAGGGTTTCTATGACAAAACCTAGTTCAGCCAACTCTTGAATCAGGTCGAGCACCTCAAATTGGTAAGATATAAATATATTTTATTTCCATTTGATGTTCTCATTTCAAAATGACTCATCATACTCAGCTTGAGGAAAAGCTTGGGGGAGTTGATAAATTTCAACCATGAAAGTATAGGATTTCCCTAATCCTTAAAGAAAATGATTTGGATCAAGGTTCTAATAAGGAAGTTATAGAACCATGGGGAGATGAGGCTAAGGATATCCATAAGAAGAACATGGTTAATTCCAAGATAATCATTACATATTATATTAAGTATCATCTCGCCCCCCATGTGTCTTAATTGAAGACACAAAATGAAGTGCTCGATGCTTTGATGCAGCTATTCGAATGAAAGATCATAAACCGAAATATGACATTGAGGAACTGGTTGAAGAATGTGAATATACAAAACTCTGATACCTTGCAATCCTTTTTCACAAAGGTTTCTGAAATCAAGGAACAAATTGAAGCATTAGAAGAGAATGTAGAAGAAGGAGAGATTGTTATGATCACCTTGAATGGTCTCCCTAGATCATGGGATTCATTCATTAAAGTATTATGCACTAGAACAAGGTTTATCAATTTCAACAGAATCTCATAAGAATGCACAAAATAATAATATTGGATCATAATAAGAGAAGAGAAGATGGGAGAAACTAAATATTAGTATCTTACATTTCACACTAGAAGATATCATACAACTAAAGAGGATCACCATCACAATGAAAAAGGATTTACATCGTCACAAAAGCCAAAAAAATCTAGAAAGGAGCCTTACAACATTGGATGGTATACTTATGATGAGAAGGGACATTAATCTAGATATTGTCCCATAAATAGAGGCTCCTTCAACAAGAAGTCAAATAAGAAGAGACGCCATGCTCACACTGGTGAATATGATGAACCAACAATAAGGAGACTCAAAGTAGAGATTGATTCTTCAAGTGATGAAGAATATGTTCTTATCTCAGAACTCACAGACACTATCTCACATGGAAGCAATGATTAGATTGTAGATAGTTGGGCATCTAAATATATGACGAGATATAAAGAATCATTCGTCAATTTGTTTGAGCATGAGTCACCTCACAAGGTGAAACTTGGGGATCATTATCAATACCCCATAAAAGTAAGTGGAGAATATTCCTACAAGCTAGCCTCCAAAAAATATTTGAAAATGAAAGATGAGCTATTCTTCCAAGATTGAAGAAGAATCTTCTATCCACCTCTGCACTATATGCAAAGGGAATAAGGGTTTCATTAATTAATGGCCGAGTCCTAATGTTGACAAAAGGAAAGACAATAGATGATGTAGCAATGATTGGAGAGCAGGAGGGAGGCTTGTATAAGTTAAAAGGACAACTAGCACAATAATTGGTTCATGACTCCATAGAACCAAGTGAACTATGACACATAAGGCTTGCACATGTGCACTATAGAGCACTGCTGATTACAAGCAAAGCAGTTTTAGGAATTTTAGAAATCCAGACAAAGCATGAAGGAATTTAAAATATATGTGTGAAAGGAAAGAATTTAAAGAAAAATTTTCCCAATAGTGAAATCAAAGCAAAAGGAATACTACATATAATCCACTCAGATGTCTGCGGGCCTATGTCATACAACTCAATAAGAGAGTATGTATACTATGTTTCATTTATAGATGATTTCTCATGTAAGACTTGGATATATTTATTAAAAGTGGGAAATGAAGTCTTCAACAATTTCAATGAATTCAAATCCTTGGTCGAAAACCACGCTGAAAGGAAGATCAAGACTTGGTGGTTATTGAATGGAAATGAATTCAGCTCAGAAGAATTCAAGGAACTTTACAGATAATATAGAATTAAGTGGGAGTTGAGCCCTCCATACAATCCTCAACAAAATGACATTGTAGAACAGATGATAATAAAAATAATAGAAGCAACAAAAGAAATTCTACATGACCAGGATCATTTGATGCAATTATGGGAATAAGCAACACAGATAGTTGTGTATGTACAGAACCATACTTCTCATCGAGTACTTGAAAACAAGATTCTTGAAGAGTATTTCTCAGGAGAGAAAGTAGAAGTCACCCATCTTAGAGTGTTTGGTTTCCTAGTATACGTAAACATCCCAAACAAAAAGAGGATCAAGCTCAATCCTGGAGGGAGGAAGGGGATAGTTGTTGAATATAATGAAACTTCAAATTCCTACCAAATATAATTCCCAAGATACTCCTGATAATTAGCAGATACGTAACATTCAATGAAGACTCAACATACTCTTGATCTAGAAAACTACTTATTAAAGAAGATGAAGAACCTAAAGCAATACGATTTTGAGACATGGAAATAGAAGAAAAAATTCTAGAATACCATGAAGAACACGACATGGCATAAAAAAAGAACCTATAGAACCACATCACGAGAAGAACTCGCACAAGAGAAATCCAACACGGGTATGAGAGCTAATACAAGATGAAAAAAGGCATGACACTCTAGATGGGATGAATAGAGAAAGGAAATACCCAAACCATACAACAACTATGTGGATCTTCTATGTGACATCATTAACAAAGAAACTTCCAATTATGAAGAGGTGACAAAAAAGAAATAATGGAAGGATGGAATGATCGAGGAGTACCAATCGATTATGAAGAATAATGTATGAGAGATAGTTATGAGACCAGTAGAGAATTATTTTGTGACTTCAAAGTGGATCTACAAAATAAGCATGCTGAAGATAGTAGCGTTGAAAAACACAAGGAAAGGTTCGTGGTGTATGGATTTTCCCAGAAACAAAGCATAGACGACAAGGATAAATTTTCACCTGTAGTGAGATACACTTCCATTAGATCTATACTTGTATTGGCTACAGTAATGAAATGGGAGGTACACCAAATGAAAGTGAAGACGACATTCTTGAATGGTGTAGTCGAAGAGGAAGTTTACAGGGAGAAACCACTAGGATTCGATACACATGGTAGGCAAATACATCTGTGAAAATTGAAGAAATCTCGGTAAAGAATGAAACAGGAACCTAGGACATGGTACAAAATGATGTACATATTCCTGATGAGCTTAGGCTTTACCAATATTAAAGGAGATTCCAACCTTTAATTCAAGGTTTAAGGAGGAATAATGATAATGCTCCTTCTTTATGTTGATGACCTATTTTTGAGAGGAGAAGATGAACTCAGCATAGATGAAAAGAGGAAGCTTGCAAATGAGCTCAAGATGAAAGACCTGGGAGTGATGCACTTTTTATTAGGCATGGAGGTGTGGCTGAATATGGATGGAATTTTCCTCAGTGAAGGAAATTATGCTATCTAGATTTTGAAAAGATTCACAATGATGGACTACAAGGTGATAGTTACACATATGGAATTGAACTTGAAGTTACTATGTGATGCTTCATCAGAGAGAGTTGATGCCACAATGTATTGTCGGATTATTGTCTCATTGATGTACCTAAAAAATACAAGATCATACATATTCTTTGGTGTGAACACCCTGAGCCATTTCCTAAAAGATACAATACATGTTCACCTGGTAGTTGTAAAACATGTATTGAGGTACCTAAAGGGTAGAATTGATTATGGGCTCAAGTATGATGTGAATCATAAGATTAACTTGCATGGTTATGTTTATTTGCATTGGGAAGGAAATTCCATTGATAGGAAAAGAACTTGACGATGCGGCTTCAGTTTGGGATCTGGTATAATCTCACGGTTTAGCAGGAAGTACTCCTGTGTGGTGTTGATTACAACCAAGGGAGAATATGTTGCAACTTGTTCGAATAGTTGTGAGGTAGTATGGATTTGAAAGATACTACATGATTTGTTTGATATTGAGTTAGAGGAGATTTGTATCTTTTGTTAAAACACAGTTGCATGAAGATGTTAGAGAATACGGTGTTCCATGACAAGTTGAAGCACATAGAGATCAAGTATCACTATATCCATGATATGGTGCAGAGAGGAGCAGTGAAGCTTCGGTATGTGGCAACAGACGAGCACATATAAGATGTGTTCACTAAGTCGATGTCTAGAGTGAAGTTTGAATACATACGAGAGATACTTAGTGTTCGCTAGATTGAGGTCCTTGGAAAGGGGGAGTGACAAGTTCTCACATGATTGGAGACATAGGTTTTCCGTAGACTTAATCTATCCTGGTGTGCTCCCATTCTAGAGATGAAGAGAATACCAGAAGACATAGATTCACTAGTACGAGATATCAAATGGGAACGTATATAGGTTGTCCCTGGTTTTCCAGAGATGTATCGGTCCTTTTAGGTCATCATTAGAGAAAATTTCAACTCAAAATGGGCCTCCTAAAATGAACTAATTAAATAATAGTTAAAATAATAAAATAATATTTATTAATTTTGGAGGAAGAAAATAAAAAAAACTACTTTTTTGTTTGTATTTTTGACATATCTCCCTGTGTTTTTACTCAAATTTCGATCGGGAGAGCTTGTTGGATGCGGAATTTAATTCCACATCCAAGGAGTTCCCACTTGACATACTTTTGATGGACTCCGTACCCCAAAAACAAGAAATACCTGAAAAAATAGAATGATGACATCATCATTTTGTTTTTTCAGGTATTTCTTGTTTTTGGGGTAGAGGGGTCTGTAAAAAGTATGCCAAGTGGGTACTCATTGGATGCAAAATTAAATTCCGCATCCAATGAGCTCTCCTGATCGAAATTTGAGTAAAAACATAGGGAGATATGTCAAAAATACAAACAAAAAAAGTAGTTTTTTTTATGATACCTATCCCCAAATTTATATTAAAAAGGTGTTTAAGACCTATACGGTATTTCAAATTTAAATAAATTTCATTGGCTAACACATGATGACATGGAATTTGAATAAAAGTTAAAAGGCCCATTTTGATTTGAAATTTCCTCTAATGCTTTGGATGTAATCAATCATGGCATGTCACATAGGTTTTCCTTAGATGTAATAATTCCCAGAAGGTTTTCTCTGGATGTAATCAGTGCTAGGGTGATATGCAAGTTTATTTAGATGTAAGAAGTCCTTGAGGTTATCCTTGGATGTAATCATTCCTATTGTAGCACGTAGGTTGTGCTTGGATGTAATCAGTTCTTATGTGGTCCCATGTTGGAGATAATGAGAGGTCAGAAGGAACTTAGTGTATGACTAGGTGGTTCTCACATAGTGGTAGACGTAGGTTGTCGTTGAGACATAATGATTCCTAGTGTGGTTCTATGCTAGTAGAACGTGGGTTTACCATAGAGAGACATAATACTCTTAGTGCGATCTTGGGTCATTCTTGTATAGTGATAGACATAGGTCGTATTTGATACATAATGAGTCCTAGTCTGCTCCTATGTTGGTAGAATGTAGGTGGTCAGTGACATACATCTAGTTTATGATTCGTGTATGATGAGGAGATGATACAAATACAACAAGATGATTTAGATATGATGAGAGGATGGTAGGAGATGCAGGTGTTTATAGTGGAAATGTAATGAATGGTCCTGGGTTGTACCTACGCAATGGAGTTCTCATAGATATGATGAAGACCTTGATGAGGACTATGACTACACCAAGCATGAAACAGGGTTGGTTCTATAGAAGCTTCCTATGATGGATAGATAAATAGATGTCACTATTCAATGATCGACAAGATGAGAACTACAGAAGAAGTGATGATGATGATTCAACTATGATGACGTGACCAATTTATTGATGAATGTGGCGAGAGAATACCTTCCTAGTTAAGAGGAGTGTTGTTGTATTTATAAATTCAGAAGATATTCTGATGTATATTATTATTATATATTGTTGTACACCCACTGAAGATATGTTTACCTCCTTTCGGGATGTCTTTATTGTTTATGGTCATCGAGGTAAACCCTTCATTGCAAGGTAGAGAAGTAGTCCCCAAATTGAATAATAAAATGTATTTTTAATTCCCCCTAAGTGAAGTCATACCAGTTAGGGTAAGAGGTTGGTCTGGTCAAGTTAGTAGGTCAGTCACTTGATGTGTATAAATAGGGAGGCACCCTCCCTCATTTATACACACACTCACTCCCTCAAGTTCGCATGAGGAGAGAGAGCTGCATAAGACTTCTTATACTTGGTTTTTTCCATCTTATGATATTTTCTTAGTGAGAAAACTATTCTTATGAACTTTACAGGATTTTCTCCTTTATGTTTTCCCCGAGGAAGGTACTTGTGTCTTGTGTATCTTCTCTATCTCATGCATCTTGATGTTCTTGTTATTCTTTTAGATAAATATTATGGCAGTCCTTTTATTATTATACCATTCAACAAAATGAAGAGATACACCCTACAACAAACGTTATGCACTTCCTCTTCACTCTATCACAATCTCTCTCACACAATCACATAGATCATTTATATAATACAATACACATCTATATTAAAATACTTTCCTTTTATAGGGGAATAACCATGGGAAAATACCATGGGTCACCTAATACCATGGACCCACAAATCGTTGGCAAAAAAACATCCCCAAAAAATTATTTTGCGACTTCACCTCTACACCCCCCTACTGAGACAAGTGTACAATAACATTAGGGTACAAACACAACTGAAAAAGGAAGATCGGGATCCATAACCAATAGGGGGTGCTAGGATATTAAGAGTAAGTGGATAAGGGAAGAAAGATAGTGAGAGAAGGGGTTAGAGAGAGAGTGAGTAAGAGAGAGAGAGAGAGAGAGAGAGAGAGAGAGATCCAATGGGGTGGTGGTGTGTTAGGGGGTTGGAGTGAACAGAGAGGGGTGGGGGTTAGGTATAGGCAGAGTAGGGTATAGAAATATTGAGAGAGGGTATTAGTAAGACTTATGGGGAAGGTGGGAGTGAGAGAGAGCATGGGCATGGGTTTTGGGAGGAGTAGGGTCATTAGAGGGATATAGGGGTATAAGTGAGGAGTGTGGGTGTTGGGGTTAAAGAGAGAGAGAGAGAGAGAGAATATTGGCAGTAGTGACATTTTAGAGGTAGATATAGAGGGTGATGGTTGAGGGGTTATAGGTAGAGAGAGTGTGTGGTGGTTAAGGGGTTAAAGTTAGAGACATATGGGGTGTTAGGATATTGAAAGTTAGTAGAGTAGGGGATAAAGAGAGTGATAGAATGGGTTATTAAGGGTTAGGGAGAGGAGAAATTGGGTGAGAGAGAGAGAGAGATTGGGGAGGAGGGGTGTTAGGGGCCTAGGTGTAGGGATAGTGGTAGGTGGAGGGTGGAGGGTGGGGGGATGTTAAATAGTTTCAGAGGTAGTGTTAGGGGTTTGGGGGGTGTTATGGAGTTAGAGAGGGGGTATTACATGATTTGGGGTGTGTTAGGGAGTTGGAGAGGGGGTGTGGGTGATTAGGGGTAGGGGCTATAATGGATTGGGAGAGGGGGTGTTAGGAGGTTACATAAGTATTGTTAGGGAGGGTGTTAGGGAGGTTTATAGGGGGTGTTAGGGGCTTGGGGAGGGGTTTTAGGGTCATGATTTGGGAAGTAAAACATGATTAAAAAAATGTGTATGTGTTTTGGTTCTATACAATGATTACGTGTTTTGGTTCTCTAAAACGCGCGCGCAATTTATTATTATATCCTTCGTGGAATCCCACTTGGATTCCTTGGTACATTTCCATTCCTACATTTAATAATTGTTCATGCGTTGTTGAATTATATAACAAGAGAATAGTTTTCAAAACATGCATTGCATCGAAAAGGTCCCTCAACTTTGTGCATTCTCCCCATAAGAACTGTAAATAGTACTTAAAGTGATTAAAAGAGCAATTTAACACAATGAAATTATAATACATAGAATAAGATTCATATGTAAGTAAATAATGATACCGGTGTTGAGAAACCCCATTCCACTCGGTATTAGGACCTCAAAGACAAAAGGGTTGTCAATTATTTTCCCCCTTTCTTAGAATTCAGACTTAAACTACTAATCTCTCTTATTCAAGTGCTGCCAAAATGTGCAGGAAGTGCTACCACATAGAACCTAGAATCTCTAACTTTAAAGATCTTGTAAGATCGAATATTACAAATCCCAGAAGCTCTAATTTTATTTTTTAATCCTGGAAGCTAAAATATTCTAGAGTTTGGAAGCTCTTCACCAATTCAAAGGTTTTTTTTCGTCATCATTCGGAATCATCAACCTCTTCTCCCTCGACATGGATTTCGTTTTCCTAGGTATTTCTTGGCTAGTAACTACTTCCCCACATTTCTCCACTTGTCATGTAAGGATTAGTAAAATATTAGGAGTTAACTTTAAATATGAGTTATGTCAATTCACTACAAGGATTCTCACACCCATACAATAATTTACTTAAGATCATTGAAAAAATAGTTATTTACATTGTTATTTTGATGTTATTTAAAGTTATTAAAGTCATAAGTTTAATCAAGGAAAATTACCATCATTTACTTGTCCATCTCAATAATTTAACTTTTAAAAAAGAATATTACAACACTAGATATTTAAAGATTAACCTTTTTTCTTTTCTTTTTTCTTTTCTTTTTTTCCAAGTAATGATTGTAGCTAGAGGAACTATAAATTTCCTAGGAAAATTCCATAATATCAATTTGTTTATAAGGGAATATGTATTGAGTATTCCAATGATTGTTATCTCAATGGGTGGTGTTGATGTTGTCTTAGGTGTCCAATGTTTAAAATAATTGGGAAAAGTGGATTTTATTTTCAAAAACGTTTTATGAAATTTTCTTGGTATGCAACCAAGTCCCAGAAATAGCATAAAAATAGAAGAAATAGACAATAAGAGAGTAGTCCACTCCTTAACAATGAATAATATAGATAAATATCAATCCTCTTTGAGGGAGGAACCTCCTTACACTATTTACTAAGTACACAAAACAAGATAAGATATAGCCATGCCTAAAATGAGAATATCTCCTTCGTATATATAGGAGACAAATGTGTACAATCACAACTAATATAACCAATAATAGACCAAATTCAACATAAACAATATGTAATGTACCACAATATAGTGGGTAATGCACCACAATATAGGGGGAAATGCGCCACATTATATGGGGCAATGTGCCATCATTAAGGGATTAACATGCATGTCCCCTTCAAAAAGTGTTGTCCTCAATGCTGAAGTAGTTCTATTTGTTTATGCATAAAGGAATCATATTCCCATGTTGAATATTCTACAGGTAATTTATTCCATTTAATGACATAATCTGGAACATATAGATTTCAAAGCTTTCTAGCTCTTATTTCAAGCTCCAAAATGATTTTTCTTCAAGCTCCAAAATGATTTTTCCTTCCCCATCAAGTTTTGGTTATAGTGTTTGAAATGGTATTGTGTCAGCGATTATTTTCTTTAAATAGGAAACATGGAAAAATAGATGGACTCATCAAGATGCAGGTAGTTCCAATTTGTAGGCCATACTACCAATCTTTTGTAACACCTTGTAGGGAACACATTATTTAGGTGATAATTTATTATCCTTCTTGGTGTTCTTTTGGGACATTTATGTGTATGTTTTTAGTCTTAACAACACCCTATTCCCCCACATTAAAGCTTCATTCACTGCGGTGTTGATTTACTTGTTGTTTCATTCAGTTTTGTGGTAGATTCATGTTGTTTATTAAGAATTGAAGAACTTGTTGTTGATGCTTCATGTGGTCTTCCACTGCTTAAACCTTAGAGGACTCTCTTAGTGAATATGTGATGGATGGTGGATGATAGCCATAAAGTTCCATAAATGGGGTTAGTTTTGCTGCTGTATGGAAGGAAGTGTTATACCACCATTTTGCCAAGGGTAACTGCTTAACCCATTGTGCTTGTTTATCATCTGCAAAACATCGAAGGTACCCTTATAAACATTTGTTTAATATATATATTTCTCCATTAGATTGAGGATGAAAAGATGAGTTATGAGCTAGTTGATTACCCAAAACAGTCCAGTGAAATTGGGATCCTTATCACTTACTACAATATTTTGAGTACCATGAAGTTTTTTCACTATCTCCATAAAAGAATTGGTGTCTAGGATTCCTTTGAAGGTGTGAGATAGCGCAAAAAAGTGTGCATATTTAGTAAGTATATCAACAACCACCATCGTGACACTCTTTTCTTTCATACTTTGGTAAAACTTTGATAAAATTCATTGAGACCTTTGTCCACCTTTGGCTTGGAATGGAAAGTGGTTGTAGGAGACGAGGGGTCTTAATTGTTTTCACTTTATTTGGTTGGAAAACCAAACATTTTGTCACATATTTTTGAACACCAGTTTTAAGATCATCACAAAAAAAAAATTCTTTACCATGTGGTAGGTTTTTAACAAACCTTAGTTCCCTCCTATCAGTGAGTAGCGGAATTCAAAAAGTACCCTTTCCTTGAGCTGAGAACTCTTACCAAGATATAAGAGATCTGTGTACCATAGAAAGTCATATTTCCACCTAAATGTATTGGAGGCACATGGATTCTGCTATAACTTTCTAATAAATGTCCATATGATCGAGATAGCATAGAGCAATTCCAACATCCTCATATTTCCTGGAGAGTGAATCTACGATAATGTTTTTCCTCCCCTTTTTGTAGATGATTTCAAAGTCATATCCCAACATCTTTGTCACCCATTTTTTTCCCTTCGGAATATAGTCTTTTTTCCAAGAAGTATTTAAGGCTATCATGATCAATTTTAACCTTGAAATGTCTCCCTATAAGTTAGGGGCACCATTTCTTCAAGGCATGTAGTATCACCAACATTTCCTTCTCATAAATGGGATTTTTTAAGCTCTTTCCCTTGATTGGATGACTTGTGAAGGCAAGAGGGTGTCCTTCTTGCATTAGTACAACTCCAATTCCATTTCATAAAGCATCACATTCCACAATAATTTTTTTTTATGAATTCCGACATATCCAAAACAAGATATTTACACATGGCCTCTAGAGTAAAAGAAAATGCATCTTTCTTCAGTAACATTGTTAGAGGAGCTGCTATTATTCCATAGTTTCGAACAAACTTGCAGTAGTACCTTGTCATACCTAAGAATCTTTGAATATTATTTAGGGTTTTTGGAAGCAAACAGTCCATCATGGATTTAATTTTGTTAGGATCTACCTTGACACCTTCATGAGATAGAATATAACCCAAATACTCTACCTCCTTTATCTTAGAGAATTTTTTTTAGGGTTTTTCATACAATTCTTTCTCCTTTAGTAGTTGTAGAACCCTATGAAGGTGTTGAACATGTTCTTCCAGATAATTTCTATAGATTATATATCATCAAAGAATACCAACACAAATTTTCTAAGGAAAGGCTTGAAAATAGAATTTATCAAACCTTGAAATGTGGAGGGCTGATTTGTGAGACCAAATGGCATGACCACAACTTCATAGTGACTTTCATGAGTTCTAAATTTTTTTGGGGGGATGTATTCATCCTTCATTTGAATCAAATGATACTCAAAATCAAGACCCAACTTTGTGAAGACAACTGCTCCATGTAATTCATCTAACAATTCATGAGTTACAATCTTTAATTGTGATCTTGTTGAGATTTCTATAATCAAGACACAGACACCATGATCCATCTGGATTGGGTACCAATACAACTAGTGTAGTGTAAGAACTTTATCTAGGCCTAATTATGCCATCCTCTATAATTTAATTAGCCGTATGCTCAATTTCACTCTTCTGGATATAGGGATATTGGTAAGGTTTGATGTTAGGATGAAAACTTTCTGGAATAAAGTGGATAGCATGATAAAAGTCTTGAATGCGTGGAATACCTTTGGGAATATCTTCAAATACCTTGGAATACTTATTAATTACCCTTTGGAGATCTGGGGAGATAGGGAAATTTGAGTTTTGAACATATAATGAGCATAATTGTGCAACTACACCTTGATGTCATTTTTTTAACAACTTTGTTATATCATTTGAGCTTATCACCTTGCTTAGTTTTCATGTGATACCATTTAAGTCATATTCTTTTCCTTCCCATGAAAATTTCATGAATTTTTTTGAAAATTAAAATCCATTGTTCCCAATGATTGTAACCATTGGAAACCTAAGGAAACATAAACACAACCAATTGGGATAGCAATAATTGAACTATTCAATACATATTCCTCCATAGAGATATTAATATTATGAAATTTACCTAAGAAATGTATAGTTCCTCCATCTGCAATCATTACTTGAAACTATAGTGATGGATATACAAAGCAATTAATAACTTTGGATAATTTATTGTGAATGAGATTATGAGCACTACCGAAAAAAATCAACACTATTACCTTCTTCTTTTTTATGTATCCCTCAATCATGAGAGTTTGAGAAGCGTTAATTCTAGTTAATGCATGACAAAATATGGTGGGAGTAATTTATTCTGATGTATCTTCTTGTATTTCTTCTGAATTCACCTCTTCTTGAGATGCTTCCTCTTCTTTTGGTTCTTCCTCTTCACAATATATGTAGAATAATTTCTTCTCACTGCACTTATGTCCCTTACTATACTTGCTGTCACGATTAAAGCATAGTAATTTTTATCTTATTTCATCTAGTTTTTGGGGTGTCAACCTTTGTGGTGGTTTAGAAGAGGGAACATTATTTTCTCCATATGTGCTGGAGAAGGCCTTTCTAGTAATCATTGCCATATTTTCACTTTCAACCTTCCTTGCCATCATGGAATCCTTCTCTAGGGATGATGGTACAAAGATATGCACCTCATATTGAATGTTATCTTTTAATGTTCCAATAAAAAGATCTAACAGATTATCTTATGAAATATTCTTCACTCTAAGACTTAGTTGTGGAAATTTATTCATGTGCTCTATAAATGGACCTTTTTGCTTGAAATCTACTAACTGGATAAATAAGTTGTTTCTATTTGTATATCCATAATTTTCAATCAATTATTCTATGAATATAGAACAAGATATAATAGAGTCCTTTTTATGGTCACAAATCCATTGGTACCATACAAATTGATCAATTTCTAAATTTAAGGATGAAATTGTTACATTTTGCAAAGTGGGAACCTGGTGTAGATCAAAGAATTGCTCCATATTAAAAATCCATGTGATTGGATCCTTTCCATAAAAATTTCTCATTTCAATCTTAGGGGTAAAGTAGTTCCTTGGACCTGAACTGAGACCATGATATTGTAGTTAATCATCAACTTTTGAGGATTCCAACATTCTCCTCTCCAATTGTTTTTCAATTTTCTCCAGACTTGACTAGAATAAGTCCTCTTTTTCCTCCTTATCCTCTACATGAGGAATAAAATCATGTTTTATATCCTTCATTAATTTCTTCAAGTCTTGAGTATCTTGTTTTCTATCCATCCCTTTCAGATCCTCTTTACTATCCATCCTTTTGAGATCCTCTTTTCTAGCCATTTTATTTTTTAATTTAACTAAGTCATTCATTTTTACATTTCTTTTAATCATATCTTTCAACTTGGACACTTTAAAAGATATGTCTTCCATTTCATTGTATGTCAAGGAAGAATTCTCTGGGGCTTTGAGTTGAGTTTGATTCTTTCCACTTCCTTTTGGTGGAATTTTGAACAATAAATATATATGAAACCCTAGGGTTTACCACAAATAAATCCTTGTACTCAAATCTATTTAAATGAAAAATCGCTTACGCTTTTCAAACCCCAATTAGAATACTGTTTTTGGGTTGACTTGTAACTGAGGTAAAGTTTGAATTTCGACTCCTCTGGGTATGAAAATTTTATTTCTTGTACCTTGATGTATATTCTTTCCAATTTGATGGGTCTGAATTAATTTGGATGTGCCAACAAAAGTTATTGCAATTTTCCCAAAGATTCTTATTTTTGGCCTATACAAAAGAGATAATTTGTATTATATGGCATGTGTCCAATATTTCATTTATGTAGATGAAACTTCTACAAAATATACTATGGTCAGTCTAATTTCATATGCAACTGGTCTCACTCAGTTTGGATCTAGGATTCCTGTGATATGACCTTCTTCCCTACAACACCTATTTTAGACTAGGTTTTCGACTAGTCAAAAAGCCTATATTCCTCCACAATTATGTCTGAAACTGTAATGGATCAGAATCTAAATTTTGGGTTGAAAATATTTCATCTGGTTTTGTAAGTGGATTTTTAACCTCGATCATTGAATCCTTGTATAAAAAAAGTTGTAGTGAAAATTCCAAGATTACTAGTTTTGCAGAAGTTAGTCTTGAGGAAAGAGCTCTGATACCAAATGTTAAGCAACCAAGTCCCAGAAATAACATAAAAATAGAAGAAATAGACAATGAGAGAATAATCCATGCCTTAACAATGAAGAATATAGATAAATATCAATTCTTTGTGAGGAATAAACTTCCTTACGCAATGTACTAAGTACACAAGATAATATAAGATACAATGATGACTAAAATGAGAATATCTTCTTCCTATACATAGGAGACAAAGGTGTACAATAAAAAATAATAGAGCCACTAATAGACCCAAGCCAACATAAATAATATGCAATGTACCACAATATAGGAGGTAATGCGTCACACTATATGGGGTAATGTGCCATCATTAAGGGCTTAACATTCAACTTTCAAAAATGGGTATTATAATGCTAGACACTTAAGGATGAACCTTTTTTATTTTATTTTATCATGAATTAAAATAAAATATATAAATTATTTTAGAAAATCATATATATTTACCATGAATTGATATTAAATTATAAATATAAAAAAAAAACATATACTGTTAATATAATCAATATGAAGAGAACTAGGTATACCATTTAAATTAAAATACATGAATGTGAATTCAAGTTAAGTTTTAAAACATATTTAAAGACAATTTTTATAACCTACATATA
>LPNX010808098.1:66303-87361 GCA_001517045.1 Pseudotsuga menziesii
GATTCTGTGGGCATCGTCCAAAATTAAACGAGAATGAGACAAGTGTACTATCCAGTTTGATTCTATGGGTGTCATCCAAAATTAATTTAATAATTTCAAAAAATTAAAAAAAATAGCTTAATTAACATGTGATAAGTACAGTTACTGATAGTTGTAAAAATTAAAGTTAATATTCAATTGTTTGATTATTAGATACAACTATGAGCTTAACTCCATCGATTATTAGATACAACTATTATCTTAACTCTAATGATTTTAGAACTATTAGCTTAACTTCAACTCTAATCATAGTTATATTGGATAAATATTAGCTTAACTATTAGATACTACTATTATCTTAACTCCAATGATTCTACAACTATTAGCTTAAATTCAACTCTAATCACTTAAGGCTTATTCCAATTGCATTAGGCATCTAGGACTCTAGCTAATGTGTAGTCATGTAAGATTCGAACTCCTAATAAAATCATTCAAACTTTTATCAAAATCCTCCAAACTCCTAATAAACTCATACATCTTGTTACGTCGATAGGTGTATATATATTAGAAATTTAGAGTGGAATACCATCTATGTTTTTTCATCTACCAACGAGAATGAGGCAAGTGTACTGTCCAGATTGATTCTATTGGCATTGCCCAATATTCATAATTAATAATTTCAAGAAAATAAAAAATAGCTTAGTTAACATATGACAAGTAAAGTTCCTTATAGTTGGAAAAATTAAAATTCAATTTCAACTATTACAAATTCAACTTCAATTAGACCATTATTAAATATAACTATTAGCTTAACTTCATTGATAATACAACTATTAGCTTAACTTCAACTCCAATCATGAATTTTAAGTGAAGTGAAATTGCTGATGTATTAACTTTTAAATCAACTATTAGATCCAACTATTATCTTAACTCCAATGATTCTACCACTATTATCTTAACTTCAACTCTAATCATGGTTATATAGTTATATTTGATAACTATTAGCTTAACTATTAGATACAACTATTACCTTAACTTTAACTCTAATCACCTAAGGCTTAGTCGAATTGCATTTGGCATCTAGGAGTCTAGCTAATATGTAGCTGTGTAAGAGTCAAACTCCTAATAAAATTGTTTTAACTCCTAATAAAATCCTCCATGTAGTTACGCCAATAAGCATATATATCTTAGAATTTTGGGGAGGACTACCATCTATGTTTTTTCATCTATGGATGGTAATGAAACAGTGTACTGTCCAAATTGATTCTATGGGCATAGTCCAAAATTCACAATTAATAATAATAAATAAATAAAAAATAACTTAGTTAACATATAATAAGTACAATTTGTGACAGTTGGAAAAATTAAACTTCAACTTCAAGTATTCGATTATTAGATACAACTATGAGCTTAAATGCATTGATCATACAACTATTATCTTAACTTCAACCCCAATCATGCCTTTTACTTGAAGTGCAATTGATGATATATGAACTTTTAAATTAACTATTAGATATAACAATTAGCTTAAGTCCAATGATTCTACAACTATTAGCTTAACTTCAACTCTAATCATGGTTATATTGGATAACTATTAGCTTAACTGTTAGATACAACTATTAGCATAACTCCAATGATTCTACAACTATTAGCTCAACTTCAACTCTAATTGCTTAAGGCTTAGTCGAAGTACATTTGACATCTAGGAGTCTAGCTAATGTGTAGTGATGTAAGAGTCGAACTTCTAATAAAATAGTTAGAACATCTATGGACATCTATGGACATCTATGGACAAGAATGAGACAATTTATATTGATTCTATGAGTGTTGTTCAAAATTCAAAATTAACAATTTCAAAAAAGTCAAAATAGCTAAGTTAACAAAAATTAAACTTCAACTTCAACCATTAGATTATTAGATACAACTATGAGCTTAACTCCAATGATTCTACAACTATTAGCTTTAATTCACTTTTAATAACAGTTATATTAGATAACTATTAGATTAAATATTAGATAACTATTGGTTATCTACAATGATGGTGATACAACTATTACATCAAATTTAAATGAATGTGGTAATAAAAAAGTATTAGATTAATGTGTAGTTATAATCCAAAGACTCTCTCTTACCTTGAGAATGCAGTGAAACCATGCACTAAGCAATAAACTTTCCATTTGGCAAGTAGTATCATGAGAACAATGAGTGAACACCAAGAGACAACAAGTTAACATATTAGTAAAAAACAGTTTTAAGAGAGAAACATTATCAATGTGTCAAATATATTAATTTCCATTTATTCGGAACATACTAAATCTTATTAATATGGTTGTTACTAGTTTATCCATAAATACAATGTCATTTAACTTTAATCTTTTATTAAAAAATTATTTAAGAACATAATTGTTAACAATTTTCAATCATTTATGCAATCACCCCTAAACCAACTTCAAAGTATCTATCGAACTTGTTTCTAAAATCGATTAATAACATAAAAAATGAAGTTAGATTTGGACTTGGTTTTCAAATCCATATATCATTAAAATTAAATATTTAAATGTCAAAAGAAAATTGCAAACTGACTGCAACATTGTTGTAAATATGAACAAAAAAAGTTGCTTATTATAATATATAATCACTTCAAAATGATTTTTCTTAAAAAATATGTTTCAATATTGTGTAATTTTTATCGTGTTTTTACAATCCTATTTACGCCGTAGGCGTTTTGACAATGGTGATGCAGTCTTGTTGCAACTGCAACTTTTTTCGCAAATTTAAAAAAAAAATTGGACCCTTCTTTTTTTTTATCTTGCCTGGATTTGTTTTGGATTGCTGAACTCTGTTGTTCCTTTGCTACAATTTTGAATTTCTGAATTTGATTTGAAGAAAACTGTTTTCTTTCATTTCAGAAGTTGAATGATCTAAAATTCCTTTGTCTAGCTAATGCTTTTGACTTTGGAACTTTAAGTTTGATTTATAAATGATTTCCTTCATCGCTATCGGAATTCTATTTATGTTGAGTCGGAGCTTTAGTTCTCTTTGCCGCCGCTGTTTCAGAGGTTAAACGAACTGATTTCATCGCCTCCTAGCCAAGAATCTTTTGAACACTTAACGTTTGTTTTGATTTTGCCGATGATCGCTTTCGGAAGATAGTTGAACAACGAATTGGGGCATTAGTTCTCTATGATGCCGATGGATAGTTTTACTTTCACCGATTCATTCAAACATTTTTGCTTTGTGATGAGTTTTTTTTGTTGTTTTCACTGTTAGAAGTTTATTAAAGTTTGAATCGGGGCATTAGTCCTTTGTGCCACCGATGGAAATTCATGTTTTTCATCGATGAGCTTTTATCTCCTTTGTTTATTTTTCAAAAAATTTACTTTTTGACTTTCAGTGTTTTTTTTTATTAGCGGTCAGAGTTTTAGTCTTTAACGATGCCACCATTTCATAGGCCTTGTTTTTTGTCTCATCGACACTGCAGAGTATTTTGTGTCTCGAGGTTCCGATGAGTTAGTCATTAGTTGCTCCGATCACCGACGATTTTCTATTGTCGCGGAAGCCTTAGTCTATATGAATTCCATCGTTGCGGCTTTTTAGTGAACTATCTCGCCGATGATTAGTGGTTCTGAGCTCCGACCTTTAGCCTTAGTTCTTTCAATCGCCAATTTTTCTATTGCTACGTGACTTGTAGTTGGTTTGACTTCCGCTATTGCGGCTCCTTCATGAACTAATTGTCTGATGCTTAGTGTTCAAAATTGTTGATAGGGTATTCTTGTTGTTTTCATGGGCGATAGAGGTTTCTGCTTTTTGTCGAGTCGGAGTTTCTTCGAGATGAAGAGTATAGGTTAGGGTTCAGATTTGGTGGTTACATTGTTATGATTCATGCTTTCATGATTTCGAGTTAGTCTAGATGTGGCCTAGATTGAGGTAAAGAGTCTTTTTATTAAGCTTTTGATTTTAGTTTGGACAATGGATTTAGCGTATTTCAAGACACAAACTCGCAAGATTTATTTGTTTTGTCATTTTTTTCATGCATTAACACTGTATATAGTTTATTTTACAGAATGCATACATAGAAGGTAAATGGACTGATACACTTTTGGTTATTAATGACAGGGTGATTGCTAAGATATGTCTAGAAGAAAAAGCAGAAGAAAGAAGGTAGCAAGGAAGAAAGAGAAAGAAAATGAAGAATCAGAGATGAAGAAAGAGAAAAAGAAAGGAAGGGATTGAGATCTCAACAGATTGATAGCAGTAGAGGACCAGGGTTGGGAAAATTTCATCAGCAACCAAGCTAGTCTCTCTTTATAAAAGTGCTATTAAATTTTAATTTAATATAATGTATTGTACAACACTCACTAAAAGACAAATTTGTGAGATTAAACGGTTGGGGGGGAGCCCAAAGGTCACAGGGGGAGCCGAAAGGTCACAAGGGGAAGCCCAAAGGTTTTGCTATTTTGTATAAATATCAGAGAGTTAGATGTAATAAAGGACTTTTTCCCATATAGTTTTGTGAGATTATGTTGTAAGAAGAACTATTTCCTTTTTCAATAAGAATTACAAGTTTCCTGTTGGAGAAAGCTTGGTGGAAGATTTCAAATGCTATGCTATGGATTTATTGAATGTGAACTATTTTTTTTTCAGCTTTATGTCCATTAACTGTGAGATCATTCTAATTCTTTGAACCTATGTTCTTGTTATGAATTCTCTCTAGTTTATTCTATGAAATTTCCACTATGAGTAATGAAGTCTTTTCATAAACAATGAGCTATCTTGTTGTTTATATATCTATTAATGTTCATGTGTTTTGAATTAAGTAATAGCTATCTGTGATTTTTATTAATGCACACACAAAAATACATTACTCATTGATAAATGATAATCTTTCTCCATATGGATAGGTTAGATAGTTAGTTTTAGTTTTTTGATGTGTGTGATTTAGATGTGAGTGATTTAAGACGAGAGGTAAGAACCTGTGCATCACATTGTGACCACTCCTCATATTCTCTATCAATATGCATTCTTAGATAGGCACTTGCATATCATACATAAATTCAAAAAACTAAAATATACATGGTGGACTGGGTCGTAACCAGTAAAACCTTTTATTTTTTTACTTGACCTACGGTAGTTGAATCATAAACCATACGGATTCCCCATACCAAACAACAACGGGCTAGTTGGGAACGTTAACCGGGGAGAATCCCTAACTGTTTTTACCTACGAATTTCCAGGCATTAACAGTTTTTGGCACTAGAAGGAGGGCAGCTAGTGCATGGTTGGCCGATGAAACCCATTTTCTCGAGATTATTCCATCGGTGAAAGTTCTAAAAGTAGTTTGTTTCCCAATCCAACTCCAGAAGAAAAGGGTAAAGAGCATCTTTATTCTCTAAATAACGAAGTAGTTGAATAGTTGAGAAGATTTACTAGGGCTTATGCAAAGAATATTGGAGGATTACCAATTATTCTTGTCTTACGCAGAAGATAATATTGGAAGAAACACCACCCTATATTGGAAGATGCAGTGTTGGTTGAATATTTTGAACTAGTAGAAACAGCCTTACAAGAATTTGTTCAACCTCTGAATCAGTTGGACCCAGATACACCTTAATGTTCACCTGTTCATACCCCTATTCATTCACCATCTCACTCTCCCCTTAAAATCATGGCAAATGTAAATGCAAATCAGCCACCTAACCCACCAAATCGACCACCTTCTTGGAGGGCTAGATCACCATTAAACCTAGCACCTCCTTTGCATGACTTACGTCAGGATTTTGAGAAAATGTTGCCTAAGTTTGACCCAAGTGAAAATATTTTAGTAGATGATCATTTGCAAAGCTTTTACTTGGCTATAGAAGGACTACGGGTTGGAGAACATAAATATGTAGTCTGCAGATTGTTCCCTCGTACCCTGAAAGAAGCAGCAGCCTCATGGTATTTTTATCTACCTGCAAACTCAATCACAGACTGGGATACTTTTGAAATAATATTTAGAAGTAAATATGCATTCCAAAAAACTCATGCAGCTCTGATTAAAGGGTTATGTAAGGAAAAAGTGCATATTTTCACTCAAAGGTTTGCTGCTTATATAAAGAATTTTTCTACAACTGATAAACCATCTGATAAAGTTTTGAGTGAATACTATACTTTAGCTCTAGGGACTGAATTGTACATGTTTGCCAAGATGTCGGTCAAACCTACATTGTCAAAAACTTATGAAGAAGCTGAGAGGGTAGAAGCTGAAAAAGAGAGCATATAAGATAATCCTTAGTAGTAGGGAGAAAAACCTTTTGGTAAGAAAGCGTTGTTACTAACTAAGCCTAAAGATGAGCAATCACCTGAATTTGAAGGGATGGTGAAGATGATGCAGAAGCTATACAACAGAGAGATCGATTTGGAGAAAGAAAATGAGGCTCATAAAGCATACAAGCCTTACTATAAAAGGAGAGAAGATAACAATCAATATAAACCTCCTGCACATAGTCCTGCATCAATGAATTAAATGAGGTAGGTATGGATAATTTTTGCACCTTTCATCAGCAGCCTCATTCTGAAAAACATTGCCCTCAATGGATCAATTCGATGACATTAGTAATGAATCAGCTATTGGACTCTCAACTAACAGAAGCTGATGATGCGGAAGAAAAGGGTAATAAATCCACAGAAAAACAAGAGGATGATGCTCTGGTTTTATGGGACTGTGTCTCACCTTTTGATACAGAAGATGAAGGTTCTCTAAAACATGAAGAGATATTAGAAACAAATGTGACAATGAGAAGTCAAGGTTTGTTAAATAAATACAATTCCATACTCCCGAAAATTAAGAGACTTGAAGAGAATGTAAAGAAGATTCATAAGAGCACCACAGCTGATAAAATACCTAAATTCACCATTACAAGTCAAAATCCAAAGAAAAACAACATGCATGTTAAGCACGTGGGCTTCACTTATTGACCAATATCCTATCATGTTAGTCCATATTGTGGGTTTTAAAATGATCAAAAAATGGACCAATATATTGCAGGTATTGGGGGGATGAGGGGTTTAAGGTGGGGATGGGTAGGGTGGTTTATAAGGATTGAGTTATAAAAAGGGGTGGGGAGGAGGTTTTAAGTCTTGGGAGGGGGTTTCAACAAAAATACTTTGGGGAAATATCTCTGGAAATTAAGGGTATTCATTAATATCCCATGATCACACGTGCTATGTGAGAGGTTCACTAAGTGAAGTCCTTGTGATGTTAAGCCTGTTGAAGAGAAAATTGATAATGTAAAGAAGAATCTCGAAGAAAATAAGATGGAGTATAATATTATGGAAGATATTAAAAGGGCTAAGGAAAATATCTCACTTTTTGAAATGTGTAATGTGCCTCAGTAGAAAGAAAAATTGTTAAAAGCACTTGAAGTACCATAGGAAGAACTTCCCACTAATAGGAAACCTGTAGAAGAAATTGTTGAAGCAAGTGTGGGAGGTAAGGCTAGGTTTAAAACCCCACCATTCCTCTTGAATTTTGATATTTTAAACCATAATGTGCACAGTTTTTTAGTAGACTCAAGTTCAGTAATCAATGTTATGCCACTTTCCGTCTACCAAAAGATCAATGGACAACCCAAACCCACTACCTGGTAGGTTACTCAGCTAGACAAGACCAATGTTCGGGGAAATGGAAGATGTTCTTATTCACTTATCTGCCAATGAAAATATATGTTAGTACATTGATATTGTAGTGGAAGACATACCTGATGTTTATGGACTTGTTTTGAATCGAGACTAGTCAGCAAGGCTTAATGGGTATTTCGCATCAGATTGTTCACATCTATGGTTGCCTCATAAGGGAAGTCCAAATTAGATAAAAATATTAAGAGAGCCCCACATGAAGCACAATGTTACTCAGTTGGAAGAAAAGAATGAACCGGTGAATTCTTTGTTGGGAAATTATCTAATTCAGCTAGAACCAGGAAACTACCAAGTAGAAGAAGCTAGTAGTACACCGGACACCCATCCCGATCTCCTTCAATTTTCATGAGCTAATGAGATTGATTGTAAAATAGTAGATGTAGTTTTTTATTCAAGTACAGTAGGATTAGATAATGGGTAGGCCTTTTCAGTCAAGCCTAGCCCCTCAACTTAAGCGTTGCCATATTTACGGGGGGGGGGGGGTCGGGGGGAGCAGAAAACTGACCAGTCAGTGGTNCAGTGGTTTAGTTCTCAAATTTTATTGTTATTTTCTTGATTATCTTGTACATAAATAAACTGAATTGGTTGTTTATTTTTATTTATTTTATTTTTGTTTGTTTTTCATTAGATTTTGATTGATTTCAATAAAAGAAGCAAACTTTTGGTTGCATTGAGAACACCAGAATTCTAGATTAACTAAAATTTGTTTATAAGACTATGTACTATTGATTTATCTGGAATAATTTCTTCTAGTTTAGCAGTTTTTATAAATGGCTATGAACACATTGAAGTTCTACTTAATGCTTGTAAAATAACTCAGGATCAAAGTGTCTGGAATACTATTTCAAGGATCCATCCATCTCACATTTAAAAATGTCTAAGGGAGTGATAGCAAGGATCCATAGAAAGGAAGCATGGTAAACAATATAATATATATAAATGATCCCATGCCAAGATTTGAAAGCCAAAAAGTCAAATAAGAGTAAAAAAATCTCCTAAGAAAGCAATGTGTATCAAAATAAAGTACTTAACCATATGAGTACAAAATTGCCAAAGTTCTTCTCCGTCTGTGAGATGAAAATTAAATATATCTCTCACACAAAAGGGCACTATGGATAGAGGAGCCTGAATAAAAATTTAGAAAGAAAGGCATGCAGGACAACTCAAAAAGGACAAAAAATTCCAGAAGCACAAAAGTGCAAAATGGCATGGGAATGAGGAACAGATGAATATTTATGTTTACCATATGTTACAATCCTGTGGTGTCCAAGCTAGGAGCTACCCAAAGACAGAGGTAAAAAAATGAAACTCATATTCTTGGCCTCAAAAGAGTTATCTTGACTTTGAAATCTTGGTTTCCATTTTCCTAAATTGGAATATCATCAATGAATAAAAGTACATACATTTTCCATTGGGGAAATCCAAACATCTAGAAGAATTCAACATGTTGGTTTTATTATCAAATAGTCTATTCCCTTAAGGAAGAAATTGTCCAGAGATCTGGGTTCACCAGGTAGTCGCCAATTGTTGCAGCTGCAACGTTTTTCCCAAATTTTTGAAAAATTTTGGACCCTCCTTTTTGTTTTATCTTGCCTAGATTTGTTTTGGATTGCTGAACTCTGTTGTTCCTTTGCTACAATTTTGAATTTCTGAGTTTGATTTGAAGAAAATTGCTTTCTTTCATTTCGGAAGTTGAATGATCTAAAATGCCTTTGTCTAGCTAATGCTTTTGACTTTGGAACTTTAAGTTTGATTTATAAATGATTTCCTTCATCACTATCGAAAGTCTATTTTTGTTGATTTGAAACTTTAGTTCTCCTTGCCGCCACTGTTTTGGAGATTAAATGAACTGATTTCATCAATTCCTCACCAAGAATATTTTGAACACTTAACATTTGTTTTGATTTTTCTGATGATCGTTGTTGGAAGTCAGTTGAACAATGAATCGGGGCATTAGTTCTCTATGCCACCAATGGATAGTTTTACTTTCGCCGATTCATTCAAACCTTTTTTCTTTGCGATGATTTTTTTTGTTGTTTTCGCTGTCAGAAGTTTATTAAAGTTTGAATCGAGGCATTAGTCCTCTGTGCCACCAATGGAAAGTCATGTTTTTCACCGATGAGATTTTATCTCCTTTGTTTATTTTTCAAAAACTTTACTTTTTGACTTTCGGTGTTTTTGTTTTATTAGCGGTCGGAGTTTTAGTCTTTAATGACGCATCCATTTTGGAGGCCTTGTTTTTTGTCTCGCCGACACTGCAGAGTATTTTGTGTCTCGAGGTTTCGATGAGTTAGTCATTAGTTTCTTCGATCGTCGAGGAATTTCTATTGTCGCAGAAGCCTTAGTCTATATGACTTCTGCCATTGGGGATTTTTAGTGAACTATCTTGCTGATGATTAGTGGTTCTGAGCTCCGACCTTTAGCCTTAGTTCTTTTGATCATCGATGTTTTATATTGCTGTGGGACCTGTAGTTGGTTTGACTTCTGTTGTTGCGGCTCCTTAGTGAACTAATTATCTGATGCTTAGTGTTCAAAACTGTCGATAGGGTCTTCTTACTATTTTCATGGGAGATGAAGGTTTCTGTTTTTGGTCGAGTTGGGGTTTCTCCGAAATGAAGAGCACAGGCTAGGGTTCATATTTGATGGTTACATTGTTATGATTCATGCTTTCATGATTTCGAGTTAGTCCAGATGTGTTTTGGATTGAGGTAAAGAGTCTTTTTATTGAGCTTGTGATTTTAGTTTGGACAATGGATTTAGCGGATTTCAAGACACAAACTCGCAAGATTTATTTGTTTTGTCATTTTTTCATGCATTAACACTGTATATAGTTTTTTTTACATAATGCATACGAAGAAGGTAAATGGACTGATACAGTTTGGGTTATTCATGATAGGGTGATTGCTGAGATATGTCTAGAAGATAAAGTAGAAGAAAGAAGGCAGCAAGGAAGAAAGACAAATAAAATGAAGAAGAGATGAAGAAAGAGAAAAAGAAATTAAGGGTCTAAGATCTCAACACATCGACAGCAGCAGAGGCCCAGGCTTGGGAAAAGTTCATTAGCAACCAAGCTGGTCTCTCTTTATAAAAGTGCTATTTAATTTTAATTTAATATATAGTATTGTACAAAACTCACTAAAAGACAAATTTGTGAGATTAAACGGTTAGGGGGGAGCCTAAAGGTCATAGGGGGAGCCCAAAGGTCACAAGGGGTAGCCCAAAGGTCACAAGGGGTAGCCCAAAGGTTTTGCTATTTTGTATAAATATAGGAGAGTTAGATGTAATAAAGGACTTTTTCCCAGATATATTTGTGAGATTATGTTGTAAGAAGAACTATTTCCTTTTGCAATAAGAATTACAAGATTCATGTTGGAGAAAGCTTGGTGGAAGATTTCAAATGTTGTGCTATGGATTTGTTGAATGTGAACTATTTCATTTTTATCTTTATGTCCATTAACTGTGAGATCATTCAAACTCTTTGAACCTATGTTCTTGTTGTGAATGTGCTCTTGTTTATTCTATGAAATTTCCACTATGAGTAATGAAGGCTTTTCATAAACATTGAGCTATCTTGTTATTCATATATCTATTAATGTTCATGTGTTTTGAATTAAGTAACAACTATCTATGATTTTTCTTAATGCATGCACAGAAATACATTACTCATTGATAAACGATAATCTTGCTCCTTAGGGATAGGTTAGATAGTTAGTTTTAGTTTCTTGTTGTGTGTGATTTAGATGCAAGTGATTTAAGATGAGAGGTAAGAACCTGCGCATCACATTGTGACCACTCCTCGTATTCCCTGTCAATCTGCATTCTTAGATAGGCACTTTCATATCATACGTAAATTCAAAAAACTAAAATATACATGGTGGACTGGGCCATAATTGGTAAAATCTTTTATTTTGTTACTTGACCTACGGTAGTCGGATTGTAAACCAGACTAATTCCCCATACCAAATAGGAACGAGCTAGTTGGGAATGTTTACTAGGGAGAATTGCTAACTATTATTACCTGTGAATTTGCAAGCATCAACAAGTCTCAAAATATTCTCCGTGTCCCTGGCCATTAGCATTCTGACACGTGTCTCTTAGTGATTGGTGAGTTTATCCACATCACACCGTGGTTAAAATTTTTGGTTGTTATATCCCATGATCCAGAAAACAGCAAAGAAGGCGACATCGACTAGCATTGTCGGATAGGTCTTGTGTCTCATTTTCCTTGTTAAATGTCCACTCAAAGGACATCATTCTCATGCTAAATAAATGCTCGCATGTTACAACTATTGTTGCGCATGATTGATTGATTGTCCTTACCTTTTTTGTCATGCATGTATGTTGATCAATTTTTGTTTTTTTAATGCACTTCAGTTGGGTCCCTGATTCTGCAATCTTGATTTTAGAACTTCTATCCCATAGACCACATGTTTCATGTGTTATATGACCGGTGTTGTTGCATGAATGGATTGATGGACTCAATGGATTGATTTTTAGTTGCAGATCCTTTTTCCTAGTTGATGTTTACCATGTTTTTTCGATTGGTGATTTGCGTGTTTTCACTACACTTATATCTATTGTCCTAACGACCAGTCCTAGATTTTTTTTTTTTTTATAGGATTTCATTGTCCTTTAGTATAGTTGATTTCTCTCAATTCAGCATATCCCACTCCAAGATTTTGCAAGTTTATGTTCAGTAGTTTATTTGGGTTTGGGCTAAGATTTTCTCCAGAGATTTTTTTCCTTTAGGCCCTCAGTTTGGGGTCAATTTGGTCGTGGTTTTTTTTCACTGTTGCTTCAGTCGATGAAATACACTTTTACCATGTCCCTTCATTCACATTAATGGTTCATCAATGTATCGTTTCTACATTAATGCAAGAAAGTTTGTCATTTGATTTAGACATGGGTCTATATCTTAATTTTTTCTCATCTTATGATGATCTCCAAGATCTTCTCACAATACTTGATTTACCGCATTTGTTGTTGCACCACCTTTTCTTTCCACATATAAACATGCTTTTAGGTAACCAGTATTTATTATTGTTTGCCTTTGTTTTTCTTATATTGGTTTTGCTACCTTTCATTTACACTTAGAGTTTCCATTAGAGGATATTGCACCTTGTTAAATTTGCAGGTGTTCCTTAGTTCTTCTTAATAGATGGTGAAGCACCATTTCTCTATTTTAATTGAATGTGACTCTTGCTCCGCTGCAAAAATATTGTGACATGTATTGGTTATGTCATGCTCTGTCAATAAAATGATAGGTATTAGTTTTTTGGATAAATGAAAATGTTGCTTATGAGATGGTGAAACACCCTTGTTGTTTTTTAATTGACTCTTACTCTTTCTCTGTTGCAAAAGGGTTATGACTTGTATTGGTTATGTAGCCTCATAATGGTGTAATACTCATGCTATGTTAATAAAATGATAGGTATTAGTTTTTATGATGTACTTGTTTTATGTAAGGAACTCATCTTGAAGATGCAAGGTCACTACAAATCTTTCCTAATATATCTTATGTTATCCTTCTCCAGTACTGGTCAGTGAAAAATTCTTGTTTAAAGCTTACATTGTCAACTACCCACTTGACCAGTTCGATATACAGAATGAAACCAAATATGGATAATTGAAAAAGAAATAGGTAAAAGGGGTTTGTTTTCTTAACATACAAATATGCAAGCTAACATCAGTCTCCACAAATTGTAACAATTTAGAGGCCAAAATCTCTCCCAAATTTAGAGGTAGAGCGATGAAAAATAATAGAGAGCGAGTTTAAAATAAGGATGGAGATAGCAGAGGAATAAGTTATGTGAAAATAATACAGACAGTCAAAATAAATCCTGAAATCAAGGTTTTAGGGTTTCCAATGCCTGGATGTTGAAAATAAAAAATAGCAACTTCAACATTTATTTATTTGAAAATACAAAACTTTCAAGATCCGAAATGTCACAAATCGGATATTAGGGAATAGAAAATCGGAACATAATGTGTTCTTTATTGGAAAACATAGGACATATGATTTCCAAAATCCAAAATGTTGGAAATAAAAAATCGGAACATAGGATGTTCCTTATTTGAACACATAGGATTTCCGAAATTTGAAATGTCAGAAATTGAAAATCTGCGTATCAAAAATTGGAACATATGGTGTTCCTTATTGGAAAACATAGTTTTTACGGAATCTAAATCAAATGACAAACTTTCTTGCATTAATGGAGAAGCAATGCATTAATGAAGCATTAATCTGAATGAAGGGACATGAGCAAAGTGTATTTCGTCGACTGAAGTAGCAGTGAAACAAAACCACGACCAAATTGACCCCAAACTAAGAGCCTTATGACGTACTTGTTTTAGGTAAGGAACTCAGCCTAAAGATGCAAGGTCACTACAAATATTTCCCAATATGTCTTCCGTTATCCTTCTCTAGCATTGGTCAGTGAAAAATTCTTGTTTAAAGATTAGATCGACAACTACCCACTTTACCAGGTCGATATACGGAATGAAACCAAGTTTGGATAATTGAAAAAGACATAGGTAAAAGGGGTTTCTTTTCTTAACATACAAATATGCAGGCTAACACCGGTGTCCACAAATTGCGCCAATTTAGAGGCCAAAACCTCTGCCAAATTCACAGGCAGAGCGATGAAAAATAACGCAGAGCGACTTTAAACTAAGGATGGAATTACCAGAGGAATAAAGTATGTGAAAAGAATATGAACAGTCAAAATAAATCTGAAAATCAAATTTTTCTGGTTTCCAATACCTGGACCTCGAATATCGGAAATAGGAACTTCGACATTTCTTTATTTAAAAATACAAAAATTTTAAGATTCGAAATTTTGCAAATCAGATCTTGGGGAATCGAAAATCAGAACATATGGTGGTAATTATTGGAAAACATGGGACAAAGGATTTCCGCAATCCAAAATGTTGGAAATCTGAAACCAGAGCATAGGATGTTACTTATTTGAAAACATAGGATTTCCGGAATCCGAAATGTCGAAAATCGAAAATCCAAGAATCGAAAAGTGGAATATATGGTGTTCCTTATTGGAAAACATAGTATTTCCAAAATCTAAAATGTCACAAATCGAAAATTGGGGAATAAAAAATTGGAAAATATAGGACATATATTTCTGAATTCCGAAATGTCAAAAATCAGAAATCAGAACATGGGATGTTCCTAATTTCAAAACATAGGATTTCTACAATCCAAAATGTCAGAAATAAAAAATCCAGCAATCAAAAAATGGAAAATATGGTGTTCCTTATTGGAAAACATAGTATTTCCGAAATCGGAAATGTCAGAAATAGGAAATCGGGGAATGGCATATCGGAACATAGGGTGTTCCTTATTGAAGAACATAATATTTCCAAATTATGAAATGTCAGATTCTGGATTCTTAATTTCTTTCTTGTCGACTTTCGGTTTCCTCACACAATTTCGATACATTTATAGTTCAAATAGATACAAACCAGTGTAATGAAATATGTTAATGAATAACAACAACGAGAGTAATGAAATATGTTAATGCAAAGAATTTTGTTTTTTATATATCCATTTAAGTCTGGTAACATGACTATGTTACATTGCATTTTTTTTTCATGCCCTGTTTCATTCCGCAGGAAAAAATAACCATCACATTATGGAGACTATGGTAACTAAATATTCTATTTCACTATTGCTACATGGTGTTGTCAACCTTTACCTGCTGGTACATGTCTCCTCATTAAACCAAGTGAACTCACTCAAATCATCATCTATTTGGTTCTCAATATTTATCTCAGATGACCTTCACAAGCTCAAGCTACTTCTTCCAGTTATATATATTGATCTTGTAGAAAATAGACAACTAAAAGAAGGAAATATAATAAAAATTAACAAATGTACATGCAACATTGTACATAATGTAATATACGTTTAATTTCCTCATTTTTTTTCTCACTTAATCAGTTTCACACTGTTTATGCATCTAATATTTTTCACTCCCATTGAACTCTATCATACTTCATCTGACAGGACTATCGCATTGCTTGCACTCGAGGTTGTCACATTGGATGTAGCAATTATTGGAGATCCTGCACCTTACCACTTACCTATACCTTCTCCATCAGAGGGTAGTTCCTCTATTCCAGTCAATGCTAGCTCAATAAATGAAAACCCTGGCTTTGCTGGATCGACTATCCCATTCACATCACTCTCCTCTTCTAGCAAAGTTTGGAACATTCAAGGTCGAGCTACTGCCAAGACAAACATACATGAATATGGAAACCAAATAGGGTATGGAATAGTGTTTGTATTTGACCTTGTTAATGCTTCGCACGATAAAATACATATATCTTCATTCAATGAATTGTTACTCTCTTTGCATGACCAAATACAAATATGAATAGTGTACATGGTGTCAAATGGCACAGTCAAAGAATCCAATCCAATTTTCAATCATTTGAAAATCCATAATGATATTTTTCTAGGTTCCTCCTCAACCATCCAACCATGCTTAGATGAATACCCCTTAATACCTTTATATTGATTTAACTTTAAAAGTATTAAGGAGATTCAAACTATACCAGTAAATTCCATGGTTGACCTTGTTGGACTTGTCATTTTAGTTTCACCTAAATCCATGATACAAAAATGGGATGGTGTTGAAACTGTTAGGAGGACCATTGGACTCTGTGGCATGCCATGCTATAGTATTGGCATAACACTTTGGGGAGATTAATTCCAAATTCAAGGAGCTAAGCTTGCCAGCCTTCGTGGTTTACATATTTTAATGGAGCAGTAGCAATCAAAGGCAGTCGTGTTACATATTTTAATGGAAAAAATGTTGACACTATCTCCAACTCTACTATATTTATAAATCCAAATATTGAACAAAAGTCAGCTCTCTAGAAATGGTTTCATGATAATGGATTTCATTCAGCATCACCCTCTTTGAGTTGCAAATTCAGTGCCTCTCATTCTGGTCCTCGTAATATCATTTCCATCAATGGGTTACAAACTCTTCAACCATCTGAAAAAGTTGTTTGGTATTCTCTTATTGCAACCATCACAAATGTTAACAGGGATGACTTTCATTTCCTTGCATGCCCTCTTTTTTTTTATGGTATACAATGCATGAAAAATATTGTCAACAAAGTTAGAGACATTTGGCATTGTGGTAAATGTGATGGGGAGTTTCCTGAATGTGACTACCAATACATACTAATGGTTGACTGGGAATATGTGATTGGATATATTAATGGTGTGGTAGATTTTGATGATGTTGTAAACCAACTCATGGTCATCTCAGCAGAATACATGTGTCTTCTCTCAATTGAATCAACATCAATTGTTGAAATAGTCCATAGGATCTGCAACAAAAAAATTACTTCTTATTATTTCAGTTAGAACATAGACGTTTTGCGGAATTCATTAGAGGAAAGTTCAACTCAAAATGGGCCTCCTAAGGAAAATTAAAGAAACAATAGTTAAAATAATAAAATAATATTTATTAATTTTGGACGAAGAAAAGAAAAAACTACCTTTTTGTTTGTATTTTCAACATATCTCTTTGTGTTTTTACTCAAATTTTGATCAAAAGAGCTCATTGGATGAGGAATTAAATTCTACATCCAACGAGTACCCACTTTACATACTTTTGACAAGTGCTGCTATCCCAAAAATAATAAATACCTAAAAAAACATGATGATAACATCATCATGACATTTTTTCAAGTATTTCTTATTTTTGGGGTAGTGGGTCACATCAAAAGTATGCCAAGTGGGTACTCATTGGATGCATAATTAAATTCCACATCCAACGAGCTCTCCCAATTGAAATTTGAGTAAAAACACAGGGAGATATGTCAAAAATATGAACAAAAAGAATAGTTTTTTTATGATACCTATCTCCAAATTTATATTAGAAAATCGTTTAAGAGGTGCTCCCTTTTTGAATTTTAAAGCATTTTGATTGGCTAATACATGATGACATGGAATTTTTATTATTTTTTGAAGGCCCATTTTAAATTGAAATTTCCTCTAATGGCACACCTAAAACTTGTAATTGTGATGGTTTAAAATACATAATCAACAAATTCACTGAATACATAAATATATAGGTTTGTTCAACCTGATACTTTAGCATATTCTTTATTTTTTGTAATGAATGTTTTTTCCATCTCAGGAAAAGACCTATGTCTTCTCTCAACTGAAGTAGCATCAAATGTTGAAAAGGTCTAAAGGATATGCAACAAACAATTACTTCTTACTCTTTCAGTTAGAAGTAATACGTTCTGTGGAATTGTGCACTTAAAAGTGGTAATTGTCATGGTTGAAAATACATAGTCGGAAAATTCATTGGATACATAATATATACTTTTTTTTGACCTGATATATTCTCATATTCTTTGAAAATACATAATTGACAACTTCTATTTAGTAATCTGATACTTTCACTCTGCAAGCTATCACTTAACATTTTTTACTTATATTGTTGATGCAACCTATATAATTAATTTTTAATACAAGACTAATTTTCTATTTTGTTTATTTATTGAATTAACAACTTTCTTCTCTTATTTCTTAGCACAAGTTTTGATTCTTCTGTACAAAACAAAAATTACATTGTTTTCATATACTCTTTTTCATACTACATTTTGTTCTTCTATATTGCTGCTTTCTTACAGTTATCAAGGTAGGACCTAAAAAAAAATATTTATTCCATCAATATTATTTTCTAGGAACATTCTTAGTTCCCAACATGCAATCAGTTAACATTTTCTTTTATTCTTATGCTTTATATCGATATACTTTGCAGTTAATACATATATAAAATGTGTCGATGCCAGCAATCAAAGATTCTAAGTCTTTAACAACTTTACATTTTACTTGTAGGAATTATGCCAATTCATGACAATGAACAAGCCAATGCATGAAGAAGATTTGTATATGCACAGAACAGGGATAAAAACAACAAGAAACAACATCTTCTTTACAGAGATATTATGCTACCTATGGAATTTATTCTCAGTTTCTCTTCTCGAACATTCCAATAGACCTTCACTTCCACCACCTATGCTAAATCCATCAAACAGCTGCCTCGATGATGCACATCAACGATTTCATAAAATAATGGATTAACTGGATAATATACATGTTTTCTCTATTTACAAAGAATGTTACCTTGGTATTGTAATGGAAACATTCCATGATGCATACACTTGTTCTCACTATAATTGAGAACTAAAAGGCCATTGCTTTTAATTTGGAAACAATATGGACCTAGGAATCCAACCACCTATCCTTGCAGTACTTACACAAGTTGAAGAAATTCTCATTAGTCGTGCTAACCTAGTCTTACAAGTTACATGTGCTCATGGTGGTCAATATAAATATTCTGGACATACTATTTGCTTCCCCCAAGGAATTTCCAATATTTCCAAATACCTGCCCCATTTAATACTAGAACTTGACATCCTTTTGTTTGCAAATGCAACTCTACAAACAATCCACATGAACTATTTCTTAGTCGAACACGTGTTCTAGCTTCCCTTTAATACAAAATGAAAATGACCCAAACTACAAGGATGTACAGGTCAACCCTGTTGCATTAGCTTCATTGCCTCTTGTCTCAATAGACATTTCACCTTGGATTCCCCATATTAATAGCAATGCTACATTATCTCATCAACAAAGCTTGTCCTCTACAGTTCAACCACCAAATTCATTTGAACCCTATGAAATAGAATCCTTCTCATTTATTTCAACACAAACTAATGCTAGAACTGAGGTTGAAGAAATTAGATAGTTTTTACACATACCAAATATCCCACTACCACCTTCCATATATTTCCCCCCTATAGGAATTTCCCTTATCAATGAGTACAACACGGAAGGCTTTATTTCCATGGATTTTCCAACTTTGTTCCCCACAGGTGCAACAATGCTTAAATAGCCATGCATTCATGAGGTTGATATGCACGAATATGCACTTCACCTAATTCACTATCATGACAATAGATTTGGACAACATCCTTGGTTCTGGTACTACATATACAATGTAATTATGCATCATCGGAGTAATGTTACTGCCTCTTTTTTTGTCAAAACTAATCTTGAAGATACACTACCTCCGATAATACTTGAGATTGTTAATAAATTGCAAGACATGCCTAGTCAGAAAATTGGTGAGCAGGTCGCAAGGTTTGGATCTTCATTACATGGAACACGCTCATATTGGAAAAAAAGTAGGGCTGAAATGACAAATATGATCAATCAACAAGGTACACCAACTTTCTTCTTTACCCTTAGTGTAGCTGACACAAAATGATTTGCATGTTCTAATGCCTGCTAGATGTCCTACTAGTTTATCTCAAGACCACCAATGGAAATTCACAACATCATATCAAATCCACATATTACATCACAATACATGCACAATAGATTCAAAGCATTCCTTCAAGAGGTGTTTGAAAAAGGTTTTCATATAACAAAGTATTCGCGCAGGTATTCTACCATCTCTTCCTTCTTATTTTTCTCTTCGTATTTATCATTTTATACATTTCATTTATAATATATTCCTTTTCCTCCTATGTAGGTATGAATGGAAGCATATAGGATCCACAAACAATCATGGTTTTATTTGGTTGGTAGATGCACCAAATATGGACACCTTAAAATGGGAAGATGTTCTTGCAGTTGAAGATGCAAAACTTCTTTTTGACACATATGTTATAGCTTGGGATCCCCATGATTCCCACTTTTAAACATTTGGGTTACACCATTGTACTACAAAATATCCATGCAGTCTTGCATCACCATCGATATTTGCATCAAACTACTCAGTTCACTATGAATAACTTGTAAATTTTGTTCAAAGGCACACCAGATGTTCAGAATCAACTTGCCTTCATAAAAAAGGAACATCTCTTCAGTGTCTCTATGGTTTTCCATATGAGCTACAAGTTGCTTCTTCATTATTCATTGATCCAAAAGACGTAAAACATATAATCATGCAAGAAATTATTCCCTTCTCAATATTCACAACCCTACCATGCTTTCAATATGGAGGGTTAATGTTGATTTCCAACTTGTTCTTTCTAGATATATTGTCCTCAAATACATTTCAAAGTATGCATCAAAAGTAGAGCCAAAATCAGAAAGCTACCATGAAATTATTTCTCACCTTGCACATGCAACACCAAGTGACAGCCCCATTCTTTATCCAATCAAACAATTTCTTACACAAACAGTTGCAGAACAAGACACTAGTGCACAAGAGACATGTCACATGCTACAAAACATTCTACTTTTACTTTGTACTCATCACTTATTTTTGTTGAATGCCATTCAAAGTTTCTTCCTCTATTTTTCTAATGGCACTAATAAGACCCCTCCAACACCCCCCCCCCCCCC
>LPNX010808098.1:87374-101952 GCA_001517045.1 Pseudotsuga menziesii
GGAGAGAACTTCTTCTATACAAACCTTTTCATTCCATCCCTCAGGATACTGGAACAACAACTTCTGAAATTCTTTCTCATTGGCATCAAATTAAAGGTACATATCTTTTTTGGCATGTTGAACTTGCACACGAAGAACCCTCTACACCTCTATCTGATGATTCAAACTCTGATGCTATTATCTTTCCATTGTCCCAATATACCATGGATGAATGGGAACTTCTCTCTCAAATGTGACTAGGAAACAACATCCAAATTTATGACCTTGAAATGCTTAAACATCTTGATTTTGACAAAAATCACAATTGGACCCATAACAATATAACCACCCACTTGCATCAGATAGAAATATCCATTGACCTCAATAGCTTATATTCCACCCAGCTACATGAAGACACCCTATTGTTGTCCAATTCACCTAATTCCTTGTCTCCTACACAACACATAGCCTTTGATGTTGTCATTTCTAATTTTAGAAACACTACATAAGCTCCATCACTCAAAATGGTGATTCAAGGTACTGCAGGCACTGGGAAATCTTACCTCATATCTTGCTTCAAATCTGCACTACAAACTGCATCTGAAAAAAATGCCTCCCCACTTATTCTCCTTGCTCCAACTGGTGTTGTTGCTTATAACATACATGCATCTACAATACATTCTTCTCTTTGAATACCCATTGGAGAAATGCACCCCCTTGAAGGCCAATCCCTTTCAAAACTTCAATAAGAACTCCACCATATTAGCTATATTCTCATAGATCGAAATGAGATTTATTGGACCAAAAATGTTGACTCAAATTCATGCATGCTTACGTCAATATTTCCCCTCAAATTGTACAATCCCATTCGGTGGTTTTTTCATAATCCTTGTTGGCGAATTTGGAAAATTACCTCCTATAAAGGACATCCACATTTGATACTTTTATCATGCTAGAAACAATTTTTCAACAACAAGGAAATATCCCTTCTCAAGATTCCTTTCGGCAACTCTTGGTAAACATACGAAATGGAACACCAACTTTTGAATACTGGGCACTCCTAATGAAAATAACAATATCATTCCTTTCATATGTGTAAATTTTTTATTTTCAACAATCTATCCACTTGTATCCCACCAATACCTCTGTTGCACTACATAACAAACACATGCTGAAACAACTTAATATGCCAATTGAACATTTCTTTGTAGAAGAAAGGAACAAACATGGCCATGGATCCATTGATGACGTGCAGATTCCATTGAAGGTCCTTCTTTCTATTGTTCAACAAGTCATGCTAACCGCTAATTTATGGGTTCAAGTGGGGCTTGTTAACGGCTCACTTGGAAAATTCATTGACATTGTCTACAACTCCAATGAATAACCTCCTAGCTTACCATCTTTCATTGTTGTTGAATTCCTCTATTATAAAGGACCCTTATGGGATGCTTTGAATCCTACTTATGTTCTAATATCTCGTATAACAAGGGGATCCCATAGGAAACTACCACTTCGTATGGCAGGGGTTTAACAATTCATAAAACCTAAGGTATGACCCTACAAAATGTTACAATAGATATCGGAAACACTAATAGACAAGGGCTTACATTCACTGCAATATCAAGAGTTACATCTCTTTCAGGTCTTCACATTTCTTCGCCTTTCTCTTTTTCCAGATACTCTCAAATGCAAGACAATCCATTTGTCGAACGTAGGAAACAAGAGGAAATCTTACTCGCTTCAAAGACTTTAAAAGTAAATTGTGGTTGAAGCTTCTCATTGTTTTCTCTATAAATGTATTTTTTTTATTTGATCACTTGTTAGTGTAAGAAATATGCTTTTGTTTCAAGAAACATCCAAGAAATTTTGAAATAAATTCCTTTTAGACTAAACTATCTCAGGGAACTGAGACACTCACTGTGAACGTTATTAAATAGGATAGTTATTACATATCAGGAAGTAATAACGTACAATTTTTTTATATAAACTCTTATTTCCTTAAATTAACTTTAAATAAAAAAATAAAAAAATTCACATTTCGGATTTCCAATTTCCAAAACACAATACCCAATTCCCGAAATCGGATATCGGAAACCACAAAATCAAGTTTTTGTTAAGGGTATTTTCCGTATCTATGATTTCTGATTTTTGATATTTCGGATATCGAAAACAGCAAACTCAAGTGTTTGTTCAAATGATTTGCTTCCTTCCCAAATCCGATTCCTGATATTTTGGATATCGAAAACTGGAAACATATGTCCTTCTTCGGTATTCATATTTGATATATATATGTATTCGCATTTGTAGGTACATATTATTTTGGTATTTGGTATTTGATATATATATATATATATATATATATGTTCAATAAATTGATAATCAATTTATCAAATACCAAATACAAGTTTCAAGAATTTTGAGATTGTCATTAATATTGTCTACAACTCCAATGAACAACCTCATGGATTGCCGTCTTTTGTTGTTGTCGAATTAATCTATTACAAAGGATCCTTATGGGATGCTTTGAATCCATGTTCCAATATCTCCTATAACAAGGGAATCTCATAGGAAACTACCACTTCCTATGGCATGGGGTTTAACCATTCATAAAACCCAAGGTATGACCCTAGAAAATGTTACAATAGATATTGGAAACATTGATAGACAAGAGCTTACATTCACTACAATATCAATAGTTACATCTCTTTTTCACCTCCGCATTTGTCCAACGTAGGAAACAAGAGGAAATCTTACTTTGTTCAAACTCTTTAAAAGCGAATTGTGGTTGAAGCTTCTCATTGTTTTCTCTATAAATCTATTGTTATTATTTGATCACTTGTTGATGTAAAAGATCTACTTTTGTTTCAAGAAACATCCAAGAAATTTTGAAATAATTGTGTTTTAGACTAAACTGTCTCAAGAACTGAGACACTCATTGTGAAAGTTATTGAGTAGGAAATAATTATAGTTATCAGGAAATAATTAACGTATAAAATTTTTAGATCAACTTTTATTTCCTTAAATGAACTTTAAGTATAAATAAATAAATAAATCACATTTTGAATTTCCAATTTCCAAAACACAAAACCCGATTTCCAAAATTGGATATCGGAAAACGGAAATTCCAGTTTTTGTCACAGTTATTTTTTGTGTCCACGATTTCCGATTCCTGATATTTCTGATGTTGAAAATCAGAGATTCACATTTTTATTAAAATAATTTGATGATTTTTTTATTATGATTCCCGATATTTTGGATATTGGAAACCAGAAACATATGTCCTTCTTCGGTATTCCTATTTGGTATATATATGTATTTGGATTTGTGGGTGTATGTTAGTTTGGTATTTGGTGTTTGATATATATATATATATATATATNATTATATATCGTAGTCCTAGAATTTTGTGACAGTAGCATGTAATTCGAAATATTTGTTTGAAATATTAACATTAGATTTATTTCTATGTCAAATATTGTAAACAAAATTTTTGGGGACCGTAAAAAAAAAAAATCTTCAGTACATGTTTATGTTGTAATTTTCAAAATGAAAGCATATTTTTCGCAAAATAATGTGCATGAGGCATATCTACAATCCAAAAAATGGCTAATATCTTTACATAGTAATGTAATGAACAACCTCCTAGCTTACTCTGTATATTCATGAACTTTGCAAAATAAAATCAAAGTGAGACATCAAAATATATTTGATGCATATGCGATAAATTCAATAGGAAATAAAGTGTCACATGGATATACAATTAATTGAATGTGTCGATAACAAGCAAATGGAATACTACCTCCTATACATCGCTCAAATTTGAGCCCTTCTTTCCCCTTCCAAAGGGTTCTAGCCCTTCCTAGAACTGTAAAGTCATAATTTCTCTTCAAGAATTAAAAATTATAATTTTGGAAACTGATGTTAGACAAAAGTGCTTTATACACAATGAAAATGTTGGACAAGCTAAAAAAGAACAAAATGCCTCAATAATCAATATTTTCATAATACAAGCAAGGTAGAAAATAAGAGATGAAATGGAAAAAAATGAAATTGCTCATTCCTTCATATTCCAAACTCTAAAGCACCAGTTACAAGTCAAAATGTTGGATAAGCTCCAACAATGTAGCAACATTAAATTATTTGTTTAGGTGCAAATATATTTTTCATCTTTTGTCATATAAGCAATTGGCTACAGTCCTCTTACTTGTTACTCTAGATCGGAATTGGCAACATTCTCATTCACCCATCCCATGTCACTCCAGAAACTATAGCCCCTGCATCGGTAGTAGGACTCTCAACTTATCTTCCCATATCCTCCAATTTTGGCCTTTGATATCACCATATTGGCAATTTTTTCTTCGACAACAATGAGAGGGGAAATAATGATGCTCACAAGTCCAGTTTTTGTGCACATAAAAACCATAAATGAGATCCAAATGATATGTTCCTTAGTAGGAGGCTCTATTTATTGACTAAATCTTATGAAATGTTATTATGAGTTCGGGATTTTCATGATGTATTATATATCTATATCTTGGGATTAATGTGATCTGTATATAATTCCCTCATCTCTTGGATGACACAAAAGGTCACTTAAACATACTGAAATATTTTAACGTCATCATAATGCCACCTCTTTCTACTATAACATCATCATATTAATCACAAATTGTCTTTCACCCTCACTTGTTGTCATAACGTCATCATAACATTGTCCCTTTCTGCTATAACGTCATCATATTAATCACAGAAGTGACGGTCATGCTCACTTGTTATCAGCCTCAAGTTATCTCATAGTGTGTGAACTTGACATTTGTCACCTCATCAATCCCTTCTTATGATGGTATGGATATTTCTTTTTTTGAGTACCCCTGCTTCCATACAATACTGCGTATAAACCATATACTAATATTTTGTTGCTTAATAATTAAGTGATCATCATTATCATGTGCTCCAAACAACAAATATTTCAAATCCAAGATATTTCAATACGTTTAAGTGACCTTTCGCGTAATCCAAGAGATGAGGGAATTTTATATAGATCACATTAATACCAAGTTATAGATATATATTACATCATGAAAATACCAAACTCATAATAACATTTCATAAGATTTAGTCAATAAATACAGCCTCCTACTGAGGAAAATATCATTTGGACCTCATTTATGGTTTTTTATATGCACAAAAACTAGACTCGTGGGCGTCATTATTTCCCCTCTCATGGATTCCGAAGAAAAAATTCCCAACATGGTGATATCAAAGGTTAGAATGGAAGGAGATGGGAAGATAAGTTGGGAGTCCTACTGCTAATGCATGGGGCTATAGTTTCTAAGTGACACGGGATTGGTGGATGAGAATGTTGCCAATTCTGATCCAGAGAAACAAGTAAGTGGACTACAACCAAGTAAGATGAAAAAGTGCCTAAAAAAATAATTTAATGCTGCTACATTGTTGCATCTTATCCAACATTTTGAGAGCCTCTGTTGTCATTGCCATTTCCTTCCATTTCTCTACTTGCTGCGACTTACATAAGGTATCATTATTTTCTTACCCTTCTTCTCAATTGTCTTCCATCATCATGAGTAACGAAAGTGTAGCAGGTTTATTCTCAAGGATTCGAGATATGGTAGTATGCTATATGATTTCTAATCTCCCTATTAAATAGGTTATTAAATGCTCTCTTCTTTTTCACGGATGGAGATTTCTCTACACCCAAATTCTCCAACTCACCATCTTTCCCCCACACCTCCTTTCGGATGATGAGGAGGAGGAGGAGATCAGGTTCAAGTGTTTTAGATGGAATTCACTTGTAAACGTGAGACTAAAGAATATAATATCCAACATTTTGTGAAAGCATTCTTCAGACCTGGAAGCATTCTTCTTGAGGATTGTAGTTCAAAATAGCGTCCAACACATAACTCTGGGCCATTACGATTTCAAATATGAAGGAACAAGGAATTTCACATTTTGTCATTTCATCTCTTGTTTACTACCTTGCTTGTATTATGAAAATATTGATTATGGAGGCATTTTGTTCTTTTTTATATTTTCCAACGTTTTCATTGTGTATAAATCACTTTTGTCTAACATCAATGAGTAAAATTCCATTTTTCATTTATCTTAAACCTTTATTTCTAGCAGCATCGTCAGATATATAAATGTTGTTCTTCATAGATTTATATATAATGACAATGTATCAATGAGGTGTTTAAATGAAATAATCCAATGTGATATTATGATATAATGGAAATGTTATTGAGAAATAGGAATTCGTGGAAACAAAACTAGAAACATACGGTGTTCCTTATTGAAAAACATAGGAAAAAAACTATATTCCTATGATTGTGCTTCAAAAGGGTATTTATGGATTCTTAATTTCTTTCTTGCCAACTTTCGCTTTTCTCTTTGAATAAATTGCAAAGCATAAATTGGAAATTGGAATTTACATGTTCAAATTTAACATTTCGTTCTTTTCGACTTCTGGCTTCCTCATAGGAAAAATCCGAGCTTTAATATTCTTCTTTGCAAATTTACTTTTGTCCATTTTCCAAAGAACACCATGAAAAATGCACAATTTTGATATGTTTTTAGTTCAAATATTTTTTATTCTCATTTCCACTTTTCGTTGTGTGGAATGTGAAACTCTGAAACACCAAATCTGAACTTTCCTAAACTTTCTATTTTTGAAGTTTTAGTTGCCTGATTTAATTTCAAATTTTCACTGGTCTCTTAACATCTTTCTCTAATACATTACATACTTCTTAATTAGGAAATGTACCAATATGCCAATTGACGTGAATTGGCATGCTTTTTTTAAGTGTAGTTGTAATTTTTCATTTAAAAATGTTTAGCCTAAATAGTTTAAACACTTTCACAATTTCCATAAATTATAGGTTTAATACTTTTTAAAAGAACTATGTTTAAATTTATTTAATTAAGTGTAGGACACAACTCTTTATACTATATATAATTTTGGATATAATGAAGGTGCTTGGAATCAGTAAGATATGATATCCTTTAAAACATATCAAACACATATTAATAAAAATAAAAAATAGCCATCATTATGAAAACTCAAAATCTAATGAGTGGCAACATTACTATTTCTAGATGTCTAACAAAAGTAATAGTAAAAATACAAACAAAACTCAATCAAACTGGGAAAACTCATTTTCCAATTAAATAAACTTACAAAAGTATCCTATGAAGTGATACTAATTGACAAATTAGTATTAGGAATCAATAACCATTCATGAGTTGTAGTAAAATAGTATGTAAATTAAATAAATACATGTTTTCAATGTACATTTCAATTTAAAGCTTGTAATGGAAAATCACTATATAAATCAACACATTTAATGCATGACCAAAGTATGATCAGTATACCACAAATATAGAGAAATAACTCAAAATTGTTGAAACAAGTTTTATAAGTAGCCATAGAACATAACATGAGTAATAGTGTTATTTTATTCAATTGCAAAACATTACAATCGTTCCAAAACTACAAATGCATCGAAATTGAGGGCATCCTCTGTTCCCATTTTTTATTCCCCAATTTCCTATTTTCGACACTTGACATTCTGCAAATCCTATGTTTTTCATTAAGGAACACCCGATTTTCCAATTTGCGATTGCCTAATTTCCGATTTTCAACATTTCAGATTCCATAAACCCTATGTCCTATGTTTTCCAACAAAAAACACCCTCTGTTCCAATTTCTGATTTCCCAATTTCTAGGTTTCGACATTTCAAATCTCAAAAGTTTTGTCTTTTCAAATAAAAAAATGTCGAAGTTCCTATTTGTGATTTTCAACCTTTAGGTACCAGAAACTAAAAAACTTTGGTTTTGTTAAAATTGTTTGGTGTTCCAAATTTTATTTTGTATGTTCGTATTATTTTCTCTTTGCCACAAATGTTTATGGTAAATCTAGCTCTCCAATTGGATCCTATATCTTATTTCCCAATTTCGTCTTTTAGAAAATTCTTATTAAACAATGTTTTAAAATAAATGAATAATAACTCCATTCTATCATTGTGATGTTGGATCATCTTTAAACTTCATATTTAATAACATAAATAATTTTTTTTTTTAATCTAGGGGAATCGACAACTGGAGATGGGATGTTATTCGTGTGACACAGGGTCCAGGGATCCATTCCCGCTACCACTATAACCCTAGGTGCCCCACACCCACTGCAGGACATGGGACACAGGTAAACCCAGGTGGGATTGATCTTGTGACCTCCAATTTACAACAAGTGACTTCATAACAACTAAACCGCCAATGAGCCACACCCGTGCGGGCTATTAACATAAATAATTGTTATTGGATCTTTAAATAAATTTCATATACCCAAATCAAGCTATTCACATATATTACATCTTTAAACTTTAGGTATATTAAGAGAAATAATATATTTATATATTTAAACTTCATACATATATATATATAAGTCTACATTGCTATTAATCAACTATTCAAAAAATTACAGAATATCGAGAATTTTGGTCAAGTGAAAATAGTGATCTAACAACCACCACAATCCGTCAAATGCAGAAAACTTTACAGTTGTAGTGTAAAGAGCATAAAAACCCTACAGAAAATGGAGCCTGGTGCTTAAGTAAATTTTAAACAAATATTATAGACATATTCAAAAGATCCACAATAACCCATGACAAGGCCGAAAGAGTTCCTCATATGAATATGGTAGACTTGGCTTCAGCACCAAGACAACTGCTTTCCCCACAGAAACATCCACTTTCTCCACAGAAGCATCTGCTTTCCCCATAGAAGCATCAAATTCATGAGCTCGTTTGGAAAGTTGGCTAATCGTAGTCGGAATCAAAACAGGCACTGTATATGTAACATGCATGGTAGGGTCGACATTCATTGAACTAGATGGAGCCATAGAGACACTGTCGCTACCTCCATCACCTAAGGAGTCAAATCCCAGGGATAATTTTTTCTAGATGGCCATGACATTTATGTACGTTATGACCATATCTAATTCCACCATTTTGGTAGTAGCCTGTGAAATTTCCAACTCAGAATGGTTCCATTTAGCTGTCCTTTCCTCCATGAGGGTTCCCATCATGTTTTTGATGATACAATAGTGGTTGGGTTTTCCACCATCAATATCACGAGCAATGTTCTTGTTTACAATCTTGGTTTCCCAGTAATTTATTATGGACTGAGCTTGTGGAGAAATTTCATTGTTATAACCATCTACCTTTGTCACGCTCGCCCTCGTTTCGGACTACCGCAACCACTTGTAGCATGACGAGACATGCCACGCTGCTTAGACATAGTATGATGGTTCAAATGCATAACAAAACCCAACAAATATAGTGTGTAAATTGAACCCAAAAGATAGAACAATTACACTCACAAAATGCTAATCAAACATGCAAAATTAACATCAAAGGAGACTGAAATTGGAGCATAACACTAATATGTATTGGATAAGTGTACAATAGAAAAATTTGTGAAGTAATAGGCTGCTTCAATATATAATTACATGAGATATTCTAATGCATAAGGATTCCATTCGAAAAGGTCAAAACGTAGGCTTACTAAATCTAGCCAAATCCCCAATAGGTGCATAAAGCAATTTCCAAATCCACCAAGTTGCTCACGAACTGGATAAGTCAAGTGGGAAATATATTGAGTGATGGAAAGAAAACTCATACATGCTTGTATTAGGAGAAAAGGAGGGAGGATGATGTGGGAAAAAAACAAGTCAACTACACCTAGTCTAGCTTTTCCTTTTGCCTTAATTCTCAATAAAATAGGCAGCTTTTCAGAAAAAATAGATATGCACTTTGGAAGATCTGGAATAAAGAAAACATGCTAAAATGGGTTTCCAGGAAGTTTCCCAAGTGCTCCATGACTCATTTTTGGCATGTGTTGACTTCTAGGACATGTAGAAGGCAACTAGCATAGAGTGGAATCTAGGAGACTAGGTAATAAGACAAAAATGATTTAATTAATGTATAAGGTAGGTAACTATGGATTTATTATTCTAACACCTTCCCTTAAGCTTAAATTTATTAGTAAATATTAGAAAACTATAGGTCCTAGCAACAAGGCTTAGTCACCATTTACATATTGCTTGTCCATACAACCAAGGAAAGAGGCAAAAATCCAGTGGGAAAATCCTCAACATGGACAGGAAAACAAAATTTGGAAATCTTGTAATCACTCATGCTTCACAGCATGATCATCAATCCCTAGTAGTGATTTGAGATTGTTGAATTTCTTCTCACAAAAACTTTGGTGAAGATCTCTGTTATTTGTTCTAAAGATGCACAGAAGAGTAGATGAATGGTACCATCATGCACAAGCTTTCTGATGTAGTGCATGTGGATCTCAATGTGCTTGGTTCACTGTCTCTAAACTGGATCATTGCAGATTTGAATGGTGCTATGATTACCACAGTAGATAATAGTTGAAAATTTTGATTCAAAGCCACATTCTCCAAGTATTCCTTGCAACCACAAACATTGAGTTGCTGCATTTACAACTCCTCCATACTTTTCTTTTGTAGATGAGAGTGCTATGGCACTTTGCTTCTTGCTTGACCAGCTTATTGGTCCTTATGCAAGCATGAACACATATCTTTATTTTTTCATTCGATCTGTGTTGTCACCTTCCCAATCACTGTTAGTATACCCAATCAAATCAAGAGCAGATTTTGCTTTGTAGAAGATCCCATGAGTTCTTGTTCCTTGAACAAAGTTTAGGATCCTTTTGGCTGCCCTCTAGTGGATCTCATGAGGCTGATCCATGTATCTTGAAGCCACACTAACTACATAAGATAGATAAGGTTGAGTGTGTGTAAGATGAATCAAACACCTAATCAACTGCCTATACAGTGTATTATTTACCATAGGAGAATAACCTGCGTCTTCAAACTTAACTCCTGAAAGGAAGGGAGTCTTTCTTGGATTGCAATGTTTCATGTTGAACTTGTTCATAAAATATAAGTCGTACTGATTTACTTTTATTCCATGTTGGTATTGAGAAATTTCGAGACCCAAAAATTGCCTCAACAATCCCAAATATGTCATAGAAAATGCATGGTTCATTGCATCCTTCAAGGAGGCAATCTCTTTCTTTAAAATTCCTGTAATCAGAAGTTCATCCACATACAAGAAAATAATAATCAAAGAACCATGAATCAACTTCAAATAGACATTAGGATCATACTTGCATCGAACAAAACTCAATGACAACAAAAAGCCATCAATCTTGATACCAAGTTGTGGGGGCTTGCTTGAGCCTATACAATGATTTCTTTAACCTGCACACTAAAGATGGATTAGAAACAAACCCTTTAGGTTTCTACATGTAAATCTCTTCAGTGAGATATTCATTTAGTAAAGCACACTTCACATCCATGTGATGTACCTCCAACTGCTTCGAAGCTGCAATGGCTAAAGCTAGCCTTATGGAGTCCATATTTGCCACTAGTGCAAAGGTTTTATTGTAGTCAATAAAACCCACTTACATTGAACTAGCTTCCTCCTTAGGGGAAGATCAACCAGTTCCCAAGTGTTGTTCTTCTGGAATGAGTTGAATTCTTCTTTCATGGTTGTTTTCCATCTTGGATCATGTGTTGCATATTCATATTTCTATGGATCTAATTCAACCATCAGATATAACTTCTTAGGAAATAAAGGATCTTTCATACAAAGGGCACTCTCAAACTGATATCTAGTCCTCCTATGTCACTAGGATTTCCAGCTAGTTCCCTAGCTGCATGAATGGTCTTTGCTTCCCATTTTGGTCTTGTATAAATGTCAGGATATGAAATCAAATCATCATTATCAGACATATCAGAATCAGCAAACTCATTAGTCTCTCCACTTACAATCAATGGATCTGGTGGTGAAGAAGACTCTCCAACTTCAACTGCTACTAAAGGCTCTTCTTGGAACTGAACACTTCTTTCAATGAAATATTTATTAGTGCTCAAGTTTATCATCTTATACCCTTTTGAATATTCAAAATATCCAATAAATAGGCACTCTTGGCTTTGAGGCTCCAAAGCCTTTCTCTTTTCAGTTGGAATTCTAGCCCAAGCCTTTGAGCCAAAAGTCCTGAAATGGGTCACATCTGGCTTGTGCACACTCCAAGCTTTAAAATAAGTCATACCATCAAGCTGCTTATGAGGCAACCTATTCTAGATGTAGGATGCACAATTTATAGCCTCGGCCCAAAACTTTGGTGGCAAATTCTTAGCCTCCATCATGCAGGTTTCCATCTCCTTCAGTGACTTGTTCTTTCTCTCAGCAACACCATTTTTTCTATGGTGTGTAAGGGATCGAATGTTGCATCTGAATATTTACATCTTTACAAAACTGAATGAAATCAGACTTGAGATACTCACCACCATTGTCTGATCTGAGGATCTTGATTTTCCTCCCATACTAGTTTTCAACCAAGGCTTTAAATATTTTGAAGAGGTCAAAAACTTCAGACTTAAGCTTTAGGCCCAGTAAACCCAACAGTACCTGGAAACGTCATCTATGAAGGTCAGTGCATATTTGTCTTGACTCAAGGACATATGAGGAAATGGACAAGAAATTTCACCGTGGATCAACTCAAGAGGTGCAAAGGTTCTCTCATGACTAGCTCTCTCAAATTTGTGCTCTGGGTGTTTTCCTAGGATACAACCTTGACAGACTCCCTTGGAAAACTTGATCTTTGGTAACCCTATGACCATATCTTTTTCATTCAAATTGAAAAGATACTTATAGTTAATATGGCCAAATATTTCATGCCAAATCTTGCTTGCCTCATTAGCATGAATTAGAAGAAAAGCAGGGTTTGAGTAGGGTAGAAAATGGGAAAACATGTATACCTTTGAAGTGTGATCAACAACACCTTTTGCTATGAATTTACCATTCAAAATATCAGTGATTTCAACATCATCAAGGGAGAAGATGACCTTATTTGGAGACCCAACATGAGTCATTTGATACACTGACAAGAGATTAGAGGCAAGACGTGGAACATACAACACATTATTAAACTTACCTTGGTCAAGATCAATCCTTCCATTCCCCAAACTGTCAGTGAGAGAGTCATCTCCCAAAACTATTGGTGGACCTTTCGACATGTCAAGAGAGGAAAATGCCTCTTTTGTTGAAACCACATGTCTAGAAGCTTCAAATTCTATGATGAAGCTAGGTGAGCTTGATGTGCCAGCAACCAAGGCATGTACTCTCTCTCTATCCTCTGAATTTGATCCTCCTTCCCTCTTCTTTGAGCAATCGGGAAGGGAGATGTTATTCTTCTCCAGGAGTTGGGTCAACATGTCAATTTGCTTCTTCATACAAGAGCTTTCAGGATAATACCCCTTATTGTAGTATGCGCACTTTCTCATTTATCCTTTGTTCTTCTTCTTCTGGAAGTTCTTCTTGGAGCCTTGGCGCTCCTCTTGAGACTTGTTCTTGTCTCTCTTTTGATCATGTGGCTTTTTAGCTTTTTTCTTGCTTTTTGAATCCGCCCTTGAATCTCCAACAACCAAAGCTTGGCCTTTGTAAGGTTTGATGGTTCCCATCATCACCAACTTATCTTGTTCCTGTGTGAGGGATTCCATGAACTCTCAAAGCTTAGGCATCTTCCAAGCTCGAGATGTCAACTTGGTGGCCTAGAAGGTCGAAATAAACACTGAATATTCAGGGCCAAGCTTTGAGAGTATGGAAAAAACTAGTTTCTCTTCCTTCTTTTCTATCCCACACCGTTTTAGCTGCAAAACAAGGGCTTTAAACTTGGAAAAATAGAGTTGCAAGTATTTGAAGCTACCGGGACTCAAGGAGATCAGCTCATTCTCGATTTGGTGTCCTCTTATCTCATCTGTCTTACCAAAATTCTCTACAAACTTCTCCCACATTTTATTAGGTGATGTCAATCCATCAAGATGGAAGAGGAGGTCTCTTGAAATGCTTAGACACAAAACACCATAAGCCTCATCCCTCCTGTTATGCCATTTGATTTTCTCTGCAGCTGCATTGGGATCTTCCTCAGTTGCCATAATAATCCTATAGAGACATTTTTCTCTCAAAAATATCTCCATCTCAACTTTCCAATCAAATAAATTGAATGGAGTCAAGATGATCTTCTGAGATTGGTCCATAGCTAATAAATTGTGCCCTTCAATTAGTAGAATATGCTCCCAATCAAGATGTCAAAATTGAAATAGCGATATTGAAGGAGAAAAATTGATCTAAAAAGTCTCTGATACCATGTGGAAATCAAACCCAAGATATAGAACAATTACACTCACAAAATTCCTAATCAAACATGCAAAATTAACATCAAAGGAGACTGAAATTGGAGCATAACACTAATCCGTATTGAATAAGTGTACAATAGCCAAAATTGTGAAGTAATAGGCTGCTAAAATCTATAATTACATGAGAGATCCAGATGCATAAGGATTCCATTTGAAAAGGTAAAAAAGTAGGCTTACTAAATCTAGTCAGATCCCCCATAGGTGCATAAAGCAGTTTCCAAATCCACCAAGATGCTCACGAATTGGCTAAGTCAAGTAGGAAATCTAATGAGGGATGGAAAGAAAACTCA
>LPNX010808098.1:102033-126933 GCA_001517045.1 Pseudotsuga menziesii
GCTTTTATTAGGAGAAAAGGAGGGAGGATGATGTGGGAAAAAAACAAGTCAACTACACCTAGTCTAGCTTTTCCTTTTGCCTTAATTCTCATTAAAACAGGCAGCGTTTCAGAAAAAAGAAGATATGCACTTTGGAGGATCTAGAATAAAGTAGACATGCTAAAATGGGTTTCCAGTAATTTTCCCAAGCGCTCCATGACTCAGTTTTGGCATGTGTTGACTTCTAGGACATGTAGAAGGCAACTAGCATATAGTGGAATCTAGGAGACTAGGTAATAAGAAAGAAATGATTTAATTAATGTCTAAGGTAGGTAAATATGGGTTTATTATTCTAATAGGTAGACAAAATGGTTTTTGCAACAAAATTTGGGAAAAACAAAAGTGCCCCAAGACCCGAGCAGTTAGCTAAGAAATAGATCAACAAAATGAGGGAGAAAGGTTGATAACCACGCTAAAACCAACACGAGGCATGACCGCCATTAATGGGGAGGAAATATTGTTGTACCACTTATAGTCCCTGACCAAGAGAAATTTCACTGTAACTAGATAATGAAATGACCACTGGGTCAAATCATGCCTTAGATGAGTACTGATGGTGTCCTCCATTGAAGTCGATACGTGTTGACAGAACTTCGTCGACAGGGACTAATTAATGTCGTATCGGATGAAATGGAAAGGCACAAAGAGGATTATTCATACCAACGATCGCGTGCATACAAAAATTGTTATAAACTTGGCGGAGAAAGAAGTTACACAGAAATAATAAATGCAAACAGAATAAACTCCAATTTCATAACATCTATTTAATCGATCAACTCCATGCCGCCTTCTTGGGTCCCTTCTGGATCATGAAATATAATAACCAAAAAATTTAATCATGACTGTGTTGTACCTAAACTCAGCAATGGAACTTCTTGTAGAAGGGGAGGAGCCACTCTTCATGATGGACGTGACTACTAAATCAACTATAATCCCAGCATTAAAACTCAACTGATAACCAACTCGGATATCCTGGATAGAAATACCCACTTCATTAATGCATAATGAGTGTAGGATAGGTGGCAATGTGATGGGATGACAAGTACGACATTGTTTTGCCATAATAGCCCTATCCGTTCCAGCCTTGCCAATTTGACTCTCATGATTTGCATCTGGGGTTAAACTTCATATTTATTGATAGAAATAAATGTTATTATTCAATCTATAAACTTCATATACCACGGTTAAGAAATATATAAATCCAATACAATTACAAAATATTGTTTCTTATAAATTTACTGTATAAACTAAAAATTATTATTCTTTAAAATGATTAAATTTTAAATGACTTTTTAACTCATCTCTCTAAATAAAATAAAATCATATAATTTCTAATATATATAACCAAATTAAAAACACATTATACATATTATGAATATTTTTATTTTATAATATTTATTTTTGATTTCCGAAACAAGATACCCAATTTCCGAAATCGAGTTTCAAGAACCGAAAATTCTAGTTTTTGTTAGGGCTATTTGTGTTATCCGCAATTTCCAATTCCCAATAGTTTGAATATCGGAAATTGGATACTCAAGTTTTTGTTGAAATAATTTGTTGGCTTCCCGATTTGGATTCGCGATATTTTTGATATCGGAAACCAAGACATTTCGACATGTGTAAGGTTAACTGAAAAGGTGAACATACAATTTCGAGAGTTTAAAATGTCAAAAATCGAAAATCGGGGAATCAGAAATAATTGTTATTATTCAATCTATAAACTTCATATACCATGCTCAAGAAAAATATAAATCCAATACAATTACGACAAAATATTTCTTAGAAATTTACTGATTAAATTTTAAATGACTTTTTTAACTCATTTCTCTAAATAAAATAAAATCATATAATTTCCAATATATATAAACAAATTCAAAACACATTATGGGTTATTTGATACGTAATTTCCGAAATTGGGTATCCGAAACCGGAAATTCCAGGTTTTGTTAGGGTTATTTGAGCTATTCGCGATTTTCGATTCCCGATAATTCAGATATCGAAAACCGGATACTCAGGTTTTTGTTGAACTAATTTATTGGCTTCTTGATTCTGATTCACGATATCTCAGATATCGAAAACCAAGACATGCTGACATGTGTAAGGTTAACTGAAAAGGTGAACATACAATTTTTGGAATCCGAAATTTCTGAAATTGGAAATATGCGAATAGGAAATCGGAACATAGGGTAGTGCTCTATTTTAATTGAATGTGACTCTTTCTCTATTGCAAAAATATTGTGACATGTATTGGTAATTTTATTCTCTCTCAATAAAATAATAGGTATTATTTTTTTGGCTAAATGAAAATGTTGCTTTTGAGATGGTGAAACACCCTTCTTGTGTTTTAATTGACTCTTACTCCTGCTCTGTTGCAAAAAGAATGTGACTTGTATTGGTTATGTATCTTCATAATGGTGTAATACTCATCCTATTCCAATAAAATTATAGGTATTAGTTTTGCAATTATCATATTTGATTTCCAGAATCTGAAATGTAGGATTCCATATTTTTAATTTCTTTCTTGGTGACTTCTGCTTTTCCCTTTAAATAGACTGAAAAATATTGAAAAATAACTGACTACTAACTAACTGTATAAAGACACTTAAACACAATGAGTAATGATTTCAAGATAGAACTATTGCAGTATATAACAGATGAAATAAAACAACCAATTAATGTGCAAACATGCAAATCAAGATTACTTCTTTCAACTTAATTTAGAGAAAATGAACAAATAAAATTGCAAATAACAATATCCAAAGTGTTAAATACGCACAAATTGAAAGTACAAGGAAGTTAAAATAACACAATGTCTATCTCTTTTTAAATAAGATTACAAACTTACACGAAAATAAAATATTCCCAAAACATGGAACTACATAATCAAATAGTTTCTATGTGTGCCCAAGGGTAGAACACCACTTGGAAAATACCTCCAGAATGTCATCGACTTCCTGAAAATTAGTATTCATCAACTAAATTTCAGTCTTGAAAATTCGGGAGGAAATCTCCTCTCCTCTCTTTGTCTCCCATTCTTTGATGAACAAATTTAACGAAGCTATTGAACCATGGGGAGCTTCGATCCATTTCTTGATTTCTTCACCTTCAGCTGACTGATTTGTTGGATCAAGTATTTAGAATCATCAAATTGCTTTTCCACTTGTTCCGAATGAAGTTTAGGCAAAGGTGCCTCATTGATAAGGTTTAGAACAAGAAAACTCAAATAGTTTAGCAAATTATTTGAATATGACCACCTTTGTTCACAAACCATTTATCCTGCATTGATTAAAGCTTCAACTGAATCGTAGATACCCTCCCATGTCTAAATGGAAATTTTAGTTGTTTTGACCTGTAACTTGTCTAATATTGGAAAGCCATCAGGTCTTTCCTTAATATGCCTTTTTCCAACTTGTTACTTGCTATAAAGTAGTGGATACTTTTCTCATGCGATGATGGTGATCCTCAACAGTTTCAGAATTCTTGCTAGACTTGTCATACAACCCTTGCATCTCATCAAAACAAGTATACAAATCTATCACATCCTGTCATATCTCTTGGTGTACTTTACAGAGTACTTGTTTGAAATCCTCAGGTGTCAGATCTAGAAAAGATTAGGCTTTTGATGCTAGATGAGAATCTTTCAGCTGTTCATTGACATGAGCAATTTGTTCTGCTTGATGCTGATTCAAAATGTCTACATTCTCAAGCTGGTGCTTGAGCTATTCAGATTTTTTTTTCCATTGTTGCACTTTGTCTTCATGTTCTTGTTTCAACTGGTCGATTTCTTGTTCATGCCTCTTTTCTACTTCTTCTAAGTCTTGTTTGACCTTCTACAACTCCTTCTCTTTTTCATTAAGAGCCACAATTAATTGTGAAACTGAGTTAAAAGTAGCTCCAGCAAAAATTCCCATGGCAGTTTTTGTGTCCATTGCCCCTTTCTAAATATCACTTGTGTCTTCCTTCCAAATGACCTGACCAAGGGTAGGAACATGTTTCCTTGAGCCTTCTCTATCTTTCTTGGCTCCCCTTTTAACGAAAAATTTATCCCTTTTACTCCAATAATATTTTCCCATGGATACCACTACATCTTCTCCAAAATATTCCATCACTTCTGATGATGAAATGGTCTAGTGGTGGATGGTAACCAATGAATCAGTTTCGAGTTGGTTTAAAGGAATGTCTATGCTGAGGGGGTAGTATCCTTATGACTAGAAGAAGAGGTAAAGGTGAGTGATGTGAAAGAATCAGACATAGGAAAATATTCCTTTTGAGAAATATTCATAGAGGCACAAGGAATGTCCTCCTAAAATTTGTAGGGAATTGGGGATGTAGGAGAAGTATCAATAGGTGAATTAATTGAAAAGGTGGGCATGCTACTAGTAGCTCCCATTATTGGTGACAAATTTATCTCAGAAAAAAATAATTCAAGGAAGATGATGAACCTAACATACTGATAATGGATGGAAAAAGCCTAGTTATAACAGCCTTAGGGTCTTGCTCCACATCCGTATTATCAATCTCAATCTGAGTGGAAGATAAAGAGATTACCTTCTTTGCAGAAGCATCTTGGACAAATGTCTGCTCTTTCTTTCCAATTGAGATCAAAGGCATGAGATTTTATTTTGTGGGTGCTTCTACCAGTTGAGCCTGTTCAGAACCTACTTCAATCTTCTGTCTTTTAGTCTGAACTTCAGTTATCTCTGCCTGAGTTTCAAAATTTCTTTTGCATTTTTCCCCTTTCTGCAGTGTATCTTTCATTTTGGTAATAGAAGGGCTGGATGAGCCTTCAAGAACACCTTTTCCTTTGTCCTTGGGTTGAGCAATAAGAGAAGCAGTAGAACTTGTTGCATGTTCTCCTGCTTCTTGTTCTGTCTTCTCCTTTTCAATATCTTGTTTTATTTTTAGTTTATCTCCTTTTTTTTGAAGAGTTATTGTCTTAAGATCCTTTTGATACTGGTACAGATGGGACTTGGTATCTGGATCAATAATTTTACCGATTTCCTCCTGAATATTGGTAGCTCCTCGGAACATGGAATCATTGGGATTGTTTTCATGAATGTATTGAAATTTCATGTGTTCATGAGCAAAGAGATTAGCCAAATATGCCACTAGGTCATGCATTCTTTTGTATTCCTCCCCCAAGTTCATAACAGAACTATCCTTTCCCACCAAAGATGCATGAGCAGGACTCTATAGTGTAAGGTTACCAAGATTCATGAGGAATTTCGGCCAGCCCTTCTTCTTATGTTTGGTCAACTTGGGTAAAACCCCATCAATGACAGTCTGATAGGAAAATTCTTGAAACAACATTTGGTCTGAAACTATTCTAGGAAGCAAGTGGACTATATTATTGCCCCAAATCCTTATGTAAGAGAAATATTCTCCTACATACAAGTCTCCAAATATTGAAATGATTTCCCTAACACTCTTAGAGAATGCAGGAGCATCAGCTTTGAAAATATTTAAGTACATTGACCTAAGAAATGGGTCATAGAGTTCACAAACTCGAGGGATGAAATTGTCGTCCCACATATCAGTGCAATATATATGAACCAATGGAGATTTGTCAGTCCAAATTACAATTTAGGGCCAGGAAATAAGTAGATGCATAAAATGCATCCATTATGAACCCTAACATGTAGAAATATGGTTTACGGTTGTCGAGGGTTTTCTAATATTTTTCAATTTCCTCTCACAAATTGCGGGACAGAATTTGTGACCATTTGAAGGAATGACTTATAAGTAGGATATGGTTCAACATAGGGACTCGTTGCACTTTGAATAAGGTGTGGAAATTGAACCCAGGTGTTAGAACAATTACACTCACAACAATTTCCAATTACACATGCAAATTACTCACAAAGAAGACTGAATGTGGAGCAGAACACTAATCTGTATTGAATAAGTGTACAATAGCCAACCCTATCAAGTCAGAGGCTGCCACAATAAATAATTACATGAGAGATTCAAATGAATAAGGATTCCATTCGAATTTGGTCAAAAGCAGGCTTACTAAATCTAAGCAAATCCCCCATAGGTGCATAAAGCAATTTCCAAAACTATCTAGGAGCTCACGAATTGGAAAAATCAATTAGGAAAGCTAATAGGTGATGGAAGAAAAACTCATACATGCTTTTCTTAGGATAAAAGGGTGGAGGATGATGAGGACACAAAACAAGTTAACTTCACCTAGTTAAACTTTCCCAATTGCCTTAAAACTCAGAAAAAGCAAGCAATAAAGCAGAAAAAGAAGACATACGCTAGGGAGGTCAGGAATTAAATTAGATTTGATTCCAAGTGGTTTCCGAAGCACTCCATGACTCAAATTTAGCAAGTTTGACCACTATGGATGGGTGGAGGACAACTTGCATAAGGTGGAATATGGAAACTAGGCAAATAAGACAAAAAATGGATTAATTAATGTCTAAGGTAGCTAACGATGGGTTGATTATTCTAACACCCCCCCTTAAGCCTGAATTATGAGTAAAATATCAGAAAATTATAGGTCCTAGCAACAAGGCTTAGTCAACCTTTACATACTGCATGTCCATTTAACCAAGGAAAGAGGCAAAAACCCAGTGGGAAAAATATTCCCTTAAACATGGATAGTAAAACAAAATTTGGAAATATTGTCATCACTCATGCTTCACAGCATGATCAGCAATCCCCAGCATTGATTTGAGATTGTTGAATGTCTTCTCACAAAAATCTTTGGTGAAGATATCTGCTACTTGTTCTGAAGATGAACAGAAGACTAGGTGAATGGTGCCATCATGCACAAGATGTCTGATGTAGTGAATATGGATCTCAATGTGTTTGGTTCTCTGCTTTTGAACTGGATCATTTCATATTCGAATGGTACTCTGATTATCACAATAGATAGTAGTTGAGTATTTTGATTTGAAGCCACACTCAACAAATAACCCCTGCAACCATAAAAATGTAGAAATAATAGATCAATGATATTTGCAATGATGCTAAGAAGAAGCACAGGAGATAGATCTTGCTACTAAGAATTCTCACAAGCATACACAGGAAAAATAGAGAAAAGAAAAGAGACTGAATCACATGAATGAAGAGATGAATATTGGTGTGTATCCTTCCATTAAATAATGATGAATAATAGTGTACATAAATAGTACATCCCTCGTAGGAAAATTGAATTGTATGGAAACAACTCATAAAGCTCAAAAGGCCAACTTACCAAAATATAGCAAAACCCCCATAGGTGGATAAAGCACTTACTAAATCTATCAAGGACCTCACGAGTTGGAAAAAGCATGAGTGAGTTGTCAAGGAGATGGAAATAACATGATAATCCTAGAAAATGGAGAAAAACTAATGGAGGATGGGTTGAAAACAAAAGCTCCCAGTTTCCTAGTTGACTAGCTTTTATCTTATCCATAGAAAAGCAGAAAAAACAGAATAAAGCAAAATCTACTGTAAAGTCCTGTATACTAATTATGGATGGTCAAAAGGTGGTCAAGATAAACCTAGAATTGGAAATAAATCATTCCTAGGATATAGATGGCATGTATTGACTTTAAGGTGCAAGTGGATGCCAACTAATTAAGCTAGTGGGTGAATAATTAATCAAATAATGATTAATTATTTTATCCTAAGTTGTGAGTGGGTTTAATATATTCCTACACCCCCCTATAATTCTGACTTTATGATGGTATGACAAAAAATATGGATGCATATAGGGCCCAACAACAAGGCTATGGTCACCCTTTAACAATTATTATGTTCAGAAAAGTTAGGAAAGAGGAAAAATCACATGGGGAAAATCCTCCCTCAAGATAGGACAAGGCACAAACTTTGAAATATGTATTCAACATATATTCATCTTCACTTTAATGAGCTGAATGAACTACTTCTGGATGAAGGACTTGTTGAAGAAATCATGAACTCCATGATCATGCGCTGGAGTATAGAACCTCCAAGAAGGAAGAGGAGAGACTCCTTGTATCTCATCAACTGATGAAGTAGGAGCATTATCTGAATGCTTCTTTCTACTGTCAAACTCTTATTTGCAAACATAATCTGAAATGGAAAAGAGATTTGTGCATACTCTTTTCCAAAGAGTACAAAAAATAAGGCAATTTATTTCACACCCAATTCTCCGAATAGCTGCAAAATTGTGATCTGAATCACATGTAAATATTCCAATCTATTGTAGCACCTGTATAGATATAATATGAGGATGATAAAACACTGATATATCAGAAACATTAGCATATGGAACAGCAAAGACAAAGGCTTCAGTGGCTCCATGAGGATATAGGGATAGACTAGGAAAATTATGAACAACTGGGGAAAACTGATAGGTGTAAAAATATGAATGATGGATGGGCTTAAGATCTGAACAATAAGTTTTTAGAATAGATCCAAACATGTTTAATATCATTCTAGATATGACTAAGGACATGGATAACCAGCCAATTAAAGATAGGAAAGACTTCAAACCATGTAAGATAAATATCATTGCATAAGAGACCAATGAGGAATCAACTAGTGATCTTGGGATTTGTATAGTCTTTGGATTATTCAGAGGTATGGTAGATGGTATGGATGGTGGTATTATATGTGTATCAACCTGCAAATATACTTCTAAATCAGAATCCAAAGGATCACATATAAGCATATCAATAGACTCATGGGAATACACTGGTAATGAATCCTCTGTATGAAAGGAGGAAATAAGGAGATGTTCAAAATATTCAAGAAGGCTCTAAGTATTGATGCCAAGAAAAAAGGAGGATATGATGAAGCACATCAGATCAAGTAAGGTAAGTGGTATGACACAAACAAGGCTTGATGTGGCTAAGCAAACATCCTGGAAGTCACTGGGTTGCGCACCATCAATGAGAGAGGTATGCAAAAGGTGTGAAGAATCTGGCACATAGATCTCAGAATCTAAGATAGGAGATTTAGAGAACAATGAGTGGGTTATAGGATCATAATCAATATCACTAGTAACTCCATATGTTACTTCTTTTTCCTCAATAGCATCACAAGAAGAAAAATCACCTTCGAGAGACACAGAAAAAGATGGCTCTTCAATATTTACTTCTTCATCGAGGAGGAAACATTTGAATGAAAGAGGGAAAAAGAAACATGAATTGTATGATAAACTTCTTCATCATGATCAAATTCATTAGATAATGTAGAGGCCAATAAATCTTGAGAAAGAGAACAAGAGGAGATGCTAGGTTCGCTCCATGCTTCATCTTCAATTTCCTGCAAACCAAAAGCTTTGTCCAAAATTTTCCAAAGCTCAAATGGAAATTTAGTAGAATCTATGAGATGATATATATTTGGAGACATTAAAAAACACATAATTCCATAAGCTCTATCACAATTATTTATCCAATCAATCTTCTCTTCATAAGACTCAAGTTCACTTAATGCACCAATGGAGACATCAAAGAGACATCGCCTCTTCAAGTATGCCCTCATCTTTGGCTTCCAATCAGCATAGTTGAAAGGAAATAGTAGAGGAAATTTTTAATCCATATTGAAGTTGTTTATATGCGCTAAGAGATACTCTCTGCAACCTGCAAAACAAACTAGGAGAAAATCTTGTAAGCTAGACAAGGTCTTCTTCAGAGAGGGATAGGAGATTGGAAGCGCTCCTCAACTCTGTAGAACTTGATCAACCTGCTGCTATGATACCATGTAGAAATAATAGATCAATGCTATGTGAAATGATTCTAAGAAGAATCATAGGAGATATATCTTTCTACTAAGAATTCTCACAAGCATACACAGGAAAAATAGAGAAAAGAAAAGAGACTGAATCACATGAATGAAGAGATGAATATTGGTGTGTATCCTTCCATTGAATAATGATGAATAATAGTGTACATAAATAGTACATCCCTCATAGGAAAATCGAATTGAATGGAAACAAGTCATAAAGCTCAAAAGGCTGGCTTACCAAAATATAGCAAAACCCCCATAGGTGGATAAAGCACTTACTAAATCTATCAAGGACCTCGCGAGTTGAAAAAATCATGAGTGATTTGTCAAGGAGATGGAAATAACATGCTAATCCTAGAAAATGGAGAAAAACTAATGGAGGATGGGTTGGAAACAAAAAAAGCTCCCAGTTTCCTAGTTGACTAGCTTTTATCTTATCCATAGAAAAGCAGGAAAAGCAGAAAAAGAAGAATAAAGCAGAATCTATTGTAAAGTCCTGTATACTAATTCTGGATGGTCAAAAGGTGGTAAAAATCAACCTAGAATTGGAAATAAATCATTCCTAGGATATAGATGGCATGTATTGACTTTAAGGTGCAAGTGGATGCCAACTATTAAGCTAGTGGGTGAATAATTAATCAAATAATGATTAATTATTTTATCCTAAGCTGTGAGTGGGCGTGTAGGATAAACAGCCACCAAATCGCTACGTTTTTTCGGCCGATTTTTTATTAAAATCAGTCAAATGTTTGCTATGAAATTGTTTATTTCATTATTTTGGAATTCACTAATCTTATTAGCTCTTTCTATACTAAATTGGGCATTTTAAAACTACCCAAATGATTAAAATTACGATTTAATTCCTCGAAAGTATGATTTACACCAAAATTGATCAGCCGGATTCCGGTGAGTCGGGGGTGATTTGGTGAACGCTTATACTGCTCCGTGAGTGGGTTTATAATATATTCCTACAAAACATTGAGTTGTTGCATTTACAACTCCTATGTACTCTGCTTCTGTAGATGAGAGTGCAATGACACTCTGTTTCTTGCTTGACCAGTTGATTGGCCCTTCAACAAGCGTGAACACATATCCTGATGTTGACTTTCGATTTGTGTTGTCACCTGCCCAATCACTGTCAGTAAACCCAACTAATTCAATATTAGATTTAGCTTTGTAGAAGATCCCATGAGACCTTGTTCCCTGAACAAAGTTAAGGATCATTTTTCCTGCTCTCCAATAGATCTCATGAGGCAGATCCATGTATCTTGAAGCCACACTTGCTACATAAGAAAGATCAAGTCAAGTATGTGTAAGATACAACAAACATCCAATCAATTGCCTATACAGTGTATTGTTTACCATAGGTGAAGAATCAACTTATTCAAGCTTAACTCTCGAAAGGAAAGGAGTCTTGCTTGGCTTGCAATCCTTCATATTGAATTTGTTCAGCAAATCCAAGGCATACTTGGACTGATGTACTTTGATTCCTTCTTTGGTTTGAGCAATCTTGAGCACCAAGAAATGGCTCAATAAGCCCAAATCAGTCATTGAGAAGGCATGGTTCATTGCATCCTTCAAGGAGGCAATCTCATCCTTTGAGCTTCCTATAATGAGAATATCATCAACATACAAAACAATGATCATTAATGAACCATGAATCAGCTTCAAATAGACATTTGGATTTGAATTGCATTGAACAAAATTTAGTGATAGTAGAAAGCTATCAATCTTGGCATACCAAGCCCTGGGGGCTTACTTAAGCCCATATAATGACTTCTTTAGCCTGCACACAAGAGATGGGTTAGTAGAAAATCCTTGAGGCTGCTGCATGTAAATATCTTCAGTGAGATCTACATTCAAGAAAGCACACTTCACATCCATGTGGTGTATCTCCCATTGCTTTGAAGCTGCAATGTCTAAGGCTAGCCTGATGGAGTCCATCTTTGCCACTGGTACAAAGGTCTCATTGTAGTATATGCCATGTACCTGTGAGTATCCCTTAGCTACCAATCTAGCCTTGTACCTGAGAGGTGAACCATCAATAGAAAATTTGGTTTTGTACACCCACTTACACTGAACTAGCTTCCTCCCTGGGGGAAGATCAACCAGCTCCCAAGTGTTGTTCTTCTGGAGTGAGCTGAACTCTTATTTCATGATTGTTTTCCATATTGGATCATTTGATGCATATTCATATGTCTGTGGGTGTGATTAAACCATTAGATAGCATTTCTCTACAAACATAGGATCTTTCATGCATAGATCACTCTCAAACTGAGATCTAGTCCTCCTAGGATCATTAGGATTTCCAGCCAGTTCTCCAGCTGCATGAATGGTCTTTGCTACCCATTTTTGTCTTGTAGGACTATTAGGATCTGTAATTAAATCATCATTATCAGACATATCAGAATCAACATGTTCAACTATCTCTTCACTTACATTCAGAGGTTCTGGTGGTGAAGAGGATTCTCCAACCTCCACTGCTGCTAGGGGTTCTTCTTGAAACTGAACACACCTTTCAATGAAGGATTTTTTTGTGCTCAAATTGATCATCTTGTACCCTTTTGAATCTTCAGAGTACCCAACAAATAGACACTCTTGGCTTTGGGGCTGCAAAGCCTTCCTCTTTTCTGTTGGAATTCTAGCCCAAGCCCTTGAGCCAAAAATCTTGAAATGGGTCACATTTGGCTTGTGCCCACTCCATGCTTTGAAAGGAGTCATACCATCAAGTTGTTTATGAGGCACCCTATTCTGGATATAGGCTGCATATTTTATAGCTTCAGCCCAAAACTTTGGTGGCAAATTCTTAGCCTCCATCATGTAGGTTGCCATCTCTTTCAGTGATCTGTTCTTCCTCTCAAAAATACCATTCTGTTGTGGTGTGTAAGGGATAGAATGATGCATCTGAATACTTGCATCTGCAAAATATTGAATGAACTCAAACTTGACATACTCACCACCAATGTTAGATCCGAGGACCTTGAGTATCCTCCCAGACTGGTTTTCAACCAAAGCCTTAAAGACTTTGAAGAGGCCAAAAACTTTAGACTTGTGTTTTAGGAAGTAAACCCAGCAATACCTGGAAAAGTCATCTATGAATTTCAATGAATATTTGGATTGACTCATTGACATATGAGGAAATGGGCCAGAAACATCACTGTGGATGAACTCAAGAGGTGCAGAGGTTCTATCATGACTAGCTTTCTAAAATTTATGCTCTGGGTGTTTTCCTAAGATGCACCCCTGACAGACTCCTTTGGAAAACGTAATCTTTGGTAACCCTATGACCATTTATTTTTCACTAAGATCAGAAAGATACTTGTAATTAAGGTGGCCAAATCTTTCATGCCAAAGATTGCTTTCCTCATTAGCATGAATCAGAAGAGAAGATGGGTTTGAGTAGGGTAGGAAGTGTGAGAACATGTATATCTTCGAAGTGTGATTTGTAACTCCTTTTGCAATGACTTTACCACTTGAGATCTTTGTGATCTCAACTTCATCAGGGGAGAATATGACCTTCTTTGGAGACCCTATGTGAGTCATTTGATACACTGATAAGAGGTTAGAGGAAAGACCTGGAACATACAATACATTGCTGAACTTACCATGGTCAAGATCAATCCTCCCTTTGCCCAAACTTTCAGTGAGAGAGTCATCTCCCAGTACAATTGGTGGACCTTTCGACATGTCAAGTGAGGTGAATGCCTCCTTGGTCGAAACCATATGTCTTGAAGCTCCAGAATCAATGTTGAAACTAGGTGAGCTTGATGTGCCAGCAACCAATGCATGAACTCTCTCTCTGTCTTCTGAATTTGATCCTTCTTCCCTCTTCTTTGAGTTGTCTAGAAGGGAGATGCCATTCTTCTCCAGGAGTTGGTTCAGCAAGTCTATTTTCTTCTTCATGCATGAGCTTTCATAATGATTTCCCTTACTGCAGTATGTGCACTTGCTCATCTCTCCTTTGTTCTTCTTCTTCTGGGGGTTCTTCTTGGAACCTTGAGGCTCCTCTGGAGATTTGTTCTTGTCTCTCTTTTGCTCAGGTGGCTTTTTAGCTTTCTTCTTGATTTTTGAATCCACCCTCGAATCTCTAGCAACCAAAGCTTGGTCTTTGGAAGGTTTGATGGTGCCCATCATCACCAATTTATCTTGTTCTTGTGTGAGAGATTCCATGAAATCTGCAAGGCTAGGCATTTTCCAGGCTCGAACTGTCAACTTTGTGGCATATAAGGTTGAAACAAACATTGAATAGTCAGGTCCAAGCTTCGAGAGTATGGCCAAAACTAGTTGCTCATCCTTCTTTTCGATCCCACATTGTTTTAGCTACAAAACAAGTGCTTTGAACTTGGAAAAATAGAGTTGTAGGGATTCAAAGCTATTGGGACTCATGGAGATCAATTCATTTTCAATTTGATGTCCCCTCATCTCATCTGTCTTACCAAAAAGATCAAAAAGCTTCTCCCATGCTTAATTTGGTGATGTTAATCCATCAAGATGGAAAAGGAGGTCTCTAGATATGCTCAGACACAGGAGACCATAGGCCTCATCCCTCATGTTGTGCCATTTAATATTCTCTGCAGCTGCATCGGGCTCTACTTCTATTGCCATAGTCACTCTGTAGAGGCCTTTCGCTCTCAACAATATCTCCATCTCTGCTTTCCATTCAAAGAAGTTAAATGGAGTGAAGATGATCTTCTGAGATTGATCCATAGCTCAGAAATTGCCCCTTCAATCAGCAGAATGCTGCCAGTCAATGATGTCGAACCTGCAATAACAAATTGGAAAGAGAGAAATCGATCTACAAAGGCTTTGATACCATGTGGAAATTGAACCGAAGTGTTAGAACAATTACTCATGTAAATTACTCACAAAGGAGACTGAATGTGGAGCAGAACACTAATTTGTATTGAATAAGTGTACAATAGCCAACCCTATGAATTCATAGGTTGCCACAATAAATAATTACATGAGAGATTCGAATGCATAAGGATTCCATTCGAATTTGGTCAAAAGCAGGCTTACTAAATCTAAGCAAATCCCCCATATGTGCATAAAGAAGTTTCCAAAGCTGTCTAGGAGCTCACGAATTGGGAAAATCAATTAGGAAAGCTAATAGGTGATGGAAGGACAACTCATACATGATTTTCTTAGGAGAAAAGGGTGGAGGATGATGAGGACAAAAAACAAGTTAACTTCACCTAGTTAAACTTTCCCAATTTCCTTAAAACTCAGAAAAAGCAGGAAATAAAACAGAAAAAGCATACATGCGCTAGGGAGGCTAGGAATAAAGAAGATTTGATTCCAAGTGGTTTCCCAAGCGCTCCATGACTCAAATTTAGCAATTTTGACCACGATGGATGTGTGGAGGACAACTTGCATAAGGTGGAATATGGAAACGAGGCAAATAAGACAAAAATTGGATTAATTAATGTCTAAGGTAGCTAACTATGGGTTGATTATTCTAATATAAGGAACAATTCAGTAAACCATATAACCTGCAAAACATGCCGGCCAACAACAAAAAGGGTTCTCTGAACCAAGAAACTGGATATGCTGTAAGTGAAATGGGAATGCTAAGTGTTGGGTCTTCCAGCCAATATTTCACCACTTCTTCGTAATTGAATTTGACCACAATTTGACACGGCTTTCGACGAGAGAAGCTACTTAGGGGTTTGCAAAGCGTAAGCCCTAACAAACACATCTGGATGGAATGAAGCAATAACAACATTATCAATATCATGAAATATTCCAAGATTAGGGTCTACGCGGTCCAATGCCCACTTAATAGTGTCTGTGTAAGGCATAAATCGGGGTTTGAAAGCAACGGGATGGATCTAAGAATTGCGTATCTACAGGTGGGCATGTTGGTCATGAGCAACACAAGAAAATTCATCATTGTAAAAAAAAACTTAAATTCCGGACCTGTCTAGATATGAGGTGTCAGACACATAACCACTCGTGTAAGTGAAAACATTGACATTCGGATCTTTGTTTTATTGCTCTTGAAGAGACATGTTAGACCTGGTATTCCTAGGCGTGGAAGATACCTTCTCCGATTGACTTTTAGCAACCATATCTAAAAACGACATGAGTTCAAATTTACCAGAAAAAACGATCAGAGGGTGAAAACTTACAGGTGGAAACACTCAGAAAGTCATGACTCTGAGCGTTGGGACATAGAGGATATGCATTGTAAAAAACCCCTAAGCATAGTGAAAAAGCATGAGTAACAAATGTAAAAATTAATCGTAAATTTTAGTCTTAAAAAACCCAACTCAAACGGCCCAAAGAATCTAGATCGTATATTTCGTATGCATAAACGAAAATTGACAAAATTGACTATTCATTTTCGATTTGCAGAATCGAGAATCAGCAATCGGGAAACAAACATTCAGTCGAAAAAAGTATGGAGTTTCCAGTTTCCGAGATCCGGATTATCGAAAATCGAGCATTAGAGGAAATTTGGGGTCTAAAATGTGTCTTATAAGAAAACGTGCCAACAATAAATTCTATGAGTTGGAATTCAAGAGCCAATAGAATTTCAATAAAATGAGTCAACCATAATGGTTGAATTGACATATTTAATTAAAAGAAAACTACTTTTTTTGTTCATATTTTCGACACATCTCCCTGTGCTTTTACTCAAATTTCAAGCGGGAGAGCTTGTTGGATGCGGAATTTAATTCCGCATCCAACGAGTACTCACACTGCATACTTTTGATGGACATCGCTACCCCAAAAACAAGAAATACCTGAAAAAACGTGATGATGACATCATCATCACATTTTTTCAAGTATTTTTTGTTTTCGGGATAGCGGGGTACATCAAAAGTATGCAGTGTGGGCTCGTTGGATGCGTAATTAAATTCCGCATCCAACGAGCTCTCCCGCTCATAATTTGAGTAAAAACATAGGGAGATATGTCGAAAATACGAACAAAAAAGGTAGTTTTTTTCATTCTTCCTCCAAAATTAATAACTATTGTTTTATTATTTTAACTATTATTTTATTATTTTTCTTAGGAGGCCCATTTTAGACCTCAAATTTCCTCTAATGAATGAGGAAAGCAGACAAATCGAGTTTCCAAGATTCAACATATCGAAAATCGAAAATCACGAAAGAAACCTTCAATTTTATCTAAAGTGAAACTTCCAATTTTCAATACTAAAAAATCGAGAAAGTAGATACATAATAAATCAAAAGAAATATTACCGATATCCGATAAGCGAGCAGTCGGAAATCGAAAATTGGGAAAACACCAAATGACTTTAACAAAACCGAAATTTTCTGTTTTTCGCAAATCGGAAAGTAAATATTCAACTAACACACTTGCGACTTTTCCAATTTCCACAATCCTAAAAGCAATAATGTCGACCATCATGATCCAAATATCATAAAACCCTTCGTACCCATATGTCGGAAATCACAATTCGAGAAAGGACATTTCCTTCTTGAAAATTATACAACTTCGTGATCCAAACATTGGAAATCGCAAAGCGCAAAACAAACTTCGACAAACCTCCAAAAAATGCATTTTCGCTTCCCGATTTCGGAAATCAGAAATCACAATCAAGAAAGATAGGTTGAAAGACAAGTTAAAATTTATTATGAAAGTCAGTAAATCCAAAGATAAAAAAATCATTAAGAAAATTTTATTTAGGAAAAAATGTCGTCTCCTGAGACACAATTTTTTACCCTCTAGATGTTTCTTTGCACCCCTGGCTGCAAATACTAGTTATAAAATCTATTCACACTGAAAGTTAAGTTTGAAAGTATAAAGGATATTTTGATAAAAGTATATACTTATTTTAAATATAAATTTATCAATTATCATTAAAAAAATTAATATTTTTTTAAAAATAGATTTATATAATATAAGTTTCATATTATTTCTATATTTAAATTGTAAAAAAACTAGTTGTTCTTTATGTCATCTTGATTTACAAACTCAACCTCTCAACATGAGGTTTGAACATTTCATGAAGATCAAACAGCACAAAAACCAATTAAACCAACTAATAATCGACACCTCATGGCTTGCTGTTTATGCAATTGCCAAGACTTTTCCAAAATAGCATTCTCCGCTTATGAAACGATTTTGTTAAAAGAGTAACCGGCAAGATGCCCGTCAAATTTGAACTCGAAACCGGCTTACCAAATAACTCTAAGAAATTCAATGGAGATGACAAACAGGTAGATTCGGCATAGGCCACGTTGTATAGGGCCAAAAAATCGTGGTACACCCAAGATGCCAGTGCTCGACAGAAGGAGAACCCGTGGGAGCACGAGCCAACCACGCACAAGTTTGAATTAATGAGTGTGCTTGGGGTTATAAATTTTTTTTAGCTCCACGTGTCAACGGAACGGCTAATGTGATAGATCAATGGAGGTGTGAATTTTGCTTTTCTGTCAACAGTGTTTGTTCTTGATGTGTGAACGGAAGCATGCTTTGGGAATCTCTTTGACTAATCGTCATCCCCATCCATTATGTTCATCCCCACCCACTTGTTAATCCGCCAGCTCAGTTTCCGTACGTCACTATTTGACATGATGGGCACGGTATCCAATAATCTTGGAGACTGTTAAATACGGAGTCTTCTGTTAATATGTCGACAAACTTGGACAGCAATCTCATTGCGAAAACAGGTTTTGATGTTCATTTATTTCTAAGTTCAACCAAATTTCTAACGTGTGATTATACAAGAGAGTCAATGGAAAAGGCTGCGTTGCCACCAGTTGAGTCGCTCGAGTCTCAGCTTATTGGCTCTGATTACTGGAGAGAAGGTCTTGGATTTCCTGGGTTTCCTTCTAGCCTACTACAAGACGGTGCCCAATTGTTACCCTCAGCTGATAATGTTGACTGCAAGTCATATCACTTCAAGAAAATCGCTGAGAAAGGTTCAGATTCCAATAAGTCGGACGATATTGCCATGAAAAAGCTTTTTCATAACGCAAAGGAGCGACAGAACCAGAAAAAATTGAATGGCCTTTACGCAAAGCTTCAATGCTTACTTCCACATTCCAGTGCTAATATGAAGGTAAACCATACAATATCTCCTTGCATTAAATGATTTTGAGTCTTTTATGGGTTTGTGTTGGTTACTATTTTTTCTCTTCGTCAACCAGAGTTGAATGTATTCTTCATTCTTTGCAGAAACAAATTAACAATCCCGCAATTGTATGTGGAGCTTTAAAGTACATTTCTCATCTGCGAGGAGAGATCAAGAAACTTTCCAGGAAACGGGATGAGTTGTTGACTCGAAAAAGAATTTCTGAACGGGTTTTAAAGGAAGTTCTTCCTGTTCATTGTTCGGAAGAAATGAATTAGTGTAGTAAGGAGAGATGTGTAACTTTTTAGGTGTTTATCTAACACTTTAAGCATGCTATTTGTTTTTATCAAAAATAATAATATTATTGTCTAAAAAAATGCATTCTACGGTTTAATAGAGGAGATATGTAATTTCTTCAATGCTTATTGTAAAGCTACAACCTATATATAAAACTACTCAAATTACATTAATTAAAACTATAAACATTGTATTATACAATTTTTATAAGTTTTTAGCTGAAAAAATTTAATCCCTCTCTTAAACTTGGTAGATTCTCCCCTTAGCTCTTCGAGGCTAAGATCATTTTCAGATTTAAACTTGGTAGATTCTCCTCTTAGCTCTTCGAGGCTAAGATCATTTTCAGATAAATCTATACTGGTAACTCCCCCAATGCTGATAAAAAAAATAAAGTTTAGTTAATTGCCAGGATGTCAGCATTTCTATAAGGGAACGGATGCTACGGTTCAGTCAGCACATTCAGCTCCACTCTTCCTCTCTACAGTTTTTTTGTTATTCTAAGAAGAAAAATTAGATGTTGTGAATGGTTCCACGTTCGTCTGCGATGAGAAATCCAGGCATACTATACAGGCTAAGGTATGAATTATATGAATGTCAGAGTACCTTGATTTTATGTACTTTGAGTTTTTCTACAACGTTCTGGTTTTATTAATTTCTTTTAATATTATCAACCCATGGCGTTTGGCTAGAGGTTGGACACAAGCACTCTACGTTTGAAGATTATGTCTTTATGCGAACAAAGCAGAGTTATTTTGGTGTCCATTAAGCCTTGAACAAGGATTCGTGTTATGATGAAGATCAATCAGAGGGGCAATCAATGAAATGACGGAAGAAGGTTGATAGCATACGTGATTTCCATTGCAATGGATGCCATTATGTTAAGGTAAAATATTGTGATAAAATTTATTTTGTATTGTGCAGTATAAAAAGAAAAATCTATGATATGTTAGGAGAGGCTCACCTCTTAATGGAGAAATCCAAAACCACATTCAGACCTAAAACAGAATGAGAGACAAAACAATGGCTCACGAAAAAGTTATCTTTCATTAGGAGGCCAGATACCTTTTTATAGAATTACAAAGGGACTTCATGGATGAGTCCAAAAAGAGCACAATAAATGCTTCTCATTATTAATAATATATCTAATACACTAAACATAATACTATATCTAATATATTAAACGGATTGAAACTAATACATAAATGGGGAGTGTGGGCCTCCCATACAGACCATTCCTCTCGGTTGAAGTGGAAAGCATCCCTACTTTCATGCCTCCTGGTTGATGCTTTCCTGCCTCCTGTTGATGTTGGAAGCCATGCTTGCAAAGAGGGGAAGCCAACTAGCTCTCTTGTAACTGGATGATGATGATGATGTATGTTGAATAATCCTTCGGGATTACTTATAAATAATATTTTAGTTATTAGTTAGTAAAATCTAGTTAATAATCTCGTTATCTAACTGTAGATAACGGTTTTGATCTCCTTTATATGTAACACTCATTCACATAATAAATTAATTGATTTGCTGAGGTTCTTCACGGCCTGTGTCAATGTAGATGGTGGAAGATGCGAGCAGGTGGGGATTCCCATACACGTGGGGATACCCATACAACAGTTGTTGTACATCTTGTTGTAAATAAACTAGAGGAAGAGATCTGTATTGTTTTAGATCTGTGAACCTCCTCTCTTGGTGGTGGAAATGGCTCAAGATGCGAGCAGGTGGAGATGCCGATACAGTTGTTGTTCCTCAGTAAATAAATTAGCTGGAGAGATCTATATTGTTTTAGATCTGTGAACCTCCTCTTATATTGTTTTAGATCTGTGAACCTCCTCTCTTGGTGATGGAGATATGTGCGTCCTTGGGGCTAGAAGACCTGTATATCCACCGACAAATGAACTTATATTGAAACTCTCATAAGGGTGTAATTTGGATTGATACAAAAGGCTTGAAGCTACCTCGAAACCCATGAAGGCCTTCTCTGCAAACAAAACTGTGTAGCGTACTGCTGGAGGAAATGACAAATAGCAAAAAAATAGAACTGAAAGAGAACCAACTAAAAGCGAACTAACTGAGAGATAACTAATACTGAACAAGAACTAATAGTGCTGCAAAGTAAAACTGAACCAAAAATGTGAGACCAGGGCTGGGCTTGGACTAAAAAAAATGGAATGGGTCCCTAAGGAAAGGCTGCAGAAGCCCATGCCATGTTGAAGATGGCTTGCTGGAGAATGCCAAATAAAGCACCAGAACAACTCAAGCTACAAGCTCATGACAAGATATGGATGAAGCAAAAAAAAATTGTACGGATCAATGATGTAACTCGCACATTAGAGAGAATTCCCATTGTGAAAGCCGTATATCGAGCACCCAGAACAACATGTATCTTTCTATCATAACATGCAATTAACAATAGTGTAGAATTAGCACTAAAAATGATAATATGAGCAGGTAACAAATTATGTGGTATACCTTCTTCTTAATTTTTCATCCACCTTTGACACCTTCAGATTATGTTGACAATTTCATTTTTAATTCAAATAACTTGGGTTTAATACGATCAGGAAAAAAAATTAAATTCCCGGACTCAGACCAGTGGTTTTGACGAGTTACCCCTCACAAAATGCTTTTCCCTTTTATCTGGTTCACGAGCCAACTGTATAAATAATCACTGAGGTGCTATACAAATATCATGTGGAGCCGCAAATGGTGGAGCCGCAAATGGTGGAGACGCAAATGACAAAGGAAAAATGGTGGAACGGGCTCATGAATGGGTGCATGCAGCAAATGGTGGAAGCGCAAGTGACAAAGGGAAAATGGTGGAGGGATCATGAATGGGAACATGCAGGAAGGGTGTTTGATCTTCCACAGAACGAGATGCGGGCTCTAAGTTTGCTGACCCAGCTGTTCCGGCATTCATCTCCCAGTGCTGCAACATGGGCACAGCTATAGGAAAGGCGTTTGATCTGCCACATAATGAGCTATGTACTCGATTTTAATTAGGCACATGGTGACACAATACCTAACACAAAACTAAAACTCCACACCTAACATAAATATTAATGTGCACGTCTCATGCATGTTCAGGAATGAGGAAACGCAACACTTTACGTGGCATAAAAGGAGGACACGTTTTCAGGAGAAAGCAACGTGATTTTTAGCATTCTCAGCAAAGATGGAGGGTAGGTGTAGCAAGACGAAAGTGATGCCTCTTGTGAGATGGATAGCCTAAGAGGAAGGATAACTCTCTATGGGAGTGTTCATTGAGGGATTGGAAGCCAGAATGCTACCATGAGTGAGGCGCCCTAGCTTCTTTGAGTGAAAACCCTAAAACCAGTAAGCAAGAAAAATGATAAGCGGAAAAAAATAAAATAAATTAAAAGCTAGGTCTCGGAGAGCCAACTGCTCTGATATCAATTGATTTGTCATTCACGGAAATATCTGGTAGCAAATATTGAAGGTGAGGCTAGGAGAACCTCACCTCTTAAGGGAGAAACCCAAAACAACACTCAAACCTAAAACAGAATGAGAGACAAAAGAATGACGCAAGAAAAGTTATCTTTCATGAGGAGGCCAGATGCTTTTTTATAGAACTATAAAAGACCTCATGGATGAGGCCAAAGAGAGTATAATAATTGCTGCTCATTATTAATAATATATCTAATATAGTAAACATAATACTATATCTAATATATTAAACTGAGTACATTGAAACTAATACAAAAATGGGGAGACCTAAAATTCTTTCTATTACAAAAAATACTTATGTAGTACACAGTAAGTTTTGTTAAATAAAATAAATTAAACCTATATATTTTAAAATTATTTTTATAATATAAATATTTTAAGAAAGCATATAATATAGCTTTGTAATTTGAAAAATAACATTTATGCTTTTAACTTAAAAATAATTTTTCCCCTCGAAAACCACTTTCCTACTATAAATCTCAACAAGTTCCCCATTTAGATAGATGATAGACAAGTTCCCCGTTTAGGTGGATGATAGGTGGAGCCCACTCGAAATCTTAACAACATCCCCACTTGGGTGGATGGTAGGTGGCACACAGTAAATCTCAACCACTACCCCAAGCCAGAACTTATCTGAACCAATGGCATATAATCTTAAAATAAAAAGGTATCACTGCAAATTAAATTAGGGTGTGTTTCAACTTAAAAACATCATCATTAAGTCTTGATGATGATATATTTTGAAAACCTCAACATCACATTAGTTAGCGATGTACAAAAATATGAAGTACTTTACCAATAAAAAAGGTAAAACATATTCTTGATGTGCAAGCTAATAAAGTTATTTTAACATGGAAAAATAAAAAAACAAGCATCCTCAACTTACATGGATATTTTGAAACACACACACAATGAATCCTGCAATAAGTTAAAAAGAGGAAATACAGGATATATAATTTTTTTCTATTAAAAATGTTCTTATCTAAAGTTTGACATTTTTTAATGGGAACATTTTACCTTTGGGACACATTATAAGATGCATGATTTTTTGGTTGTATCCTTTGAGAACAACTAGTACTAGCACACCCCTATTTTTCCCCAAAAAATTTAATAATTTTTTTTAATTATCCGAGTGATTGAACCTCAAAAACCGTAGGTCCATTGTGAGTGCAGACTTTGAAGGTTTAAATGCAATTATTAAAACATTTTTTTTATAGCATGTAGAGGTCGATGTAGTTTAGCGCATCATAAAAAAAACAAAATGGTTGAGAAAAAAAGGTTATGAGAAAAACATTAACAATGTGTTTTTTTAGCTAAGAAGTCATGACACAAGAAAACTAAGAACACACACACAGACACACAGACACATATATTCTTTTAAAAAATTGCATATTTGGAATCTGCATAAAAAATCTTAGATGTGTCTAAAATTTTATAAAAAATGATGGTGTGTAGCATACTGTAACGAGTGGCTAAACATCGGCATACTGAAAAATTGGATGTAATGCTCAATTAGCCATTGTTAATCATACTCCAAGGCACATGCATGGTGAATCCAAAACAATTACTGAAGAAGACACATAGGCATAGGAATGCCACGCCAGCGCATGCAGAGGTTTGGTCATAATGCTAAGAAATGCATACGCATTTTTGTTTAAATTCAAATTTTAATCCCGCCAAAACAAAACACGCACATGTTTTAGGATTACAAAACACGTAAGCAATTTTTAACCTTACAATTTTATTGTTTGTTGATTATAATATTAAAAATAATTTAGGGTGGTAAGGGGTTAGAGGTAGATAAGGTGGGGTTCTAGTAAGGAGTTAGAGGTATAGAAATTAGGGGAGGTGGTAAGGGGTTAAAGATATAGTAGGGGGAGGGGGTCGTAAGGGGTTAGACATGGGAGGGGGGGGTTAGAGAGAGAGAGAGAGAGGGAGAGAGAGAGAGAGAGAGTTTGGGTGATGGTGAGTGGTTAGAGGTAGAGATAGAGGGGGGTTTTTAGAGGTTGGGGAGTAAGAGGTGGGTGGGGGTTAGGTACAATAGGAGGTCATAGATAGATACAAAGTGTGTGTGTGTACGTGTGAGGGGGAGTAGGGAAGAGATACATAGTGGGGGCTATAGGTAGGGAGAGAGGGGGTTGTTAGGGGGACTAGGAGAGATATATATAGAGAGGGTTTTATTGAAGATTTTCTATCACCCCCCTTACCTTTGTATTCACCAATAGCATCTAAGGAATCCAAAAATTTCAAATGGGTGTGTGCAAGAAGATGAGGGACCTTTTTGTGCACGTTAGATGCAATAGAAACCTGAAAAATCAGGCATCCCTCAACTTACTTGGATTTTTTG
>LPNX010808124.1:6320-23250 GCA_001517045.1 Pseudotsuga menziesii
CTGAGTTTTCCCATGATATGAAAATCGAGTGAATAATGTGTTAAGACCATGCCTAGGGAAGTCAAACAAGACAACATGGTTAAACAGATCAACAACATTCTAATAAGGAGTTTGACTGGTTTTGAAACAATTGTTTTATTAATTTGGTCTATTGGATGTTATTAAAAAATCTATCTCTGATATTGTGCTCAGCATGGTACTTTTTGAACTGTGTCATCTGTTGGACCTTATTATGAGATCTATCTCAGAATAGTGTTCAGCATGGTACTTTTTGAACTGTGTCATCTATTTTGGGGCATTGCCGTTAACAATTTGTTAATTTGGTTATATGATATGCTTCTTCATGTTTAAAGGCTTTGCAACATCCATTATAGTATTACATTCTGTACTAATAACCAAATCTTTGTTTCACTGGAAAGTTCTGTCCTTCATTCTCTATTTTTTATCCCTTTTTAATCCTGAGAGTGAAATCTATTTTGTTTTGATCACACTGTTGTTTTTGGCATTCCATATTCAATCCAAGCTGGTGTAGCTTGTCATAATGCCTTCAGTATAGCTTGGAATATGGATGGTGTCAAAATATCAGGAATCTTGAATCATCCTTTCTTTCCCTTGATTTTGCTCATTTCTACAGAGAATACAACAAGAAGGTAGATGGCTTATCCAATGAGGCACTCTCTATGGCATCTGGCCTCTTATAGTTCACTGAAATATGTGAAGGTGAAATAGTGTAGAATGGATCAATGAAGCTCTTTTAATTTGAGTCTTTGACATATTTGATGTCTATTTTTTCAAGAGTGACATAATTTATATTTTTTACATCCTTTGGATGTCTGAGGCAGATGTTGATCGCCTGTTGTATCAGTTTCTTGGTAGGTCCATAAATGCCTCCCTAGATAAGCCATGACTGGGTTCTTCTTGTATTCCCTTGTAGACATCTTTTGAAGTCAGGATGAAGATGGGATGTATTCCTTGGTATTTTGATCTTGGTGGTGAAGTTGGTTATCTGACCTCTCAATGTAGCTATCTGGAAGAGTCTCTGAACTAGATGTCTTTATATGAAGTTTGATAATTCATTTTTGGCATATTATAACCTTAAAAACACATTGTATGCATCCTATTATATGCCCTTTGCTTACAACCTAAAAGGTGACCAGTCCCACACCAGTCCAATGTTGACAGAGAATATTTCATAGCATATCTTCTACATAGCTAAATTATTTAATAGAAGAAGAGTAATTTCAGAACTATATTTAATACTAGTTGTCATTACATGAAGTTTGATAATTCATTTTTTTCAAATTATATAACATTTATAAAACATGTTATGCCTTCTATAGTATATCTGCCTTGTTTACCAAAAGGTGACCAGTCTAATGTTATGTTAACAAAGGATGTGTCATCACATATCTTCTACATAGCTAAAAACTTGTGTAAGAGTAATCCAACACTGTCTACATCAGTTTGACTAGGTCTACAATGTTGATGATAAAAGGAGTATGCATATTAAGATTATGATTTGAAATTAAATGCCTCCCTTCCAAAATCTTGCCAATTTCTCTTTGTTACCTGTCATTAGAGCTACAATACCTATTCACAGTAATGTGAGAGATTTAGGTCGCTTAAGGTGTTATGGCTGCAATTTCATTGTGTTGTTGAGCTGTGGAAGCTCTACCAACTACATAATCTTCACCATTTGGATGCAAAATTGATCTCAAAGATTTAGGGAGTGAATTTAAGAGTTGTTGCATTTATGTGGGAAGTTTCCAAAATGGTTTACTTGAGCTTTGTGAGTGACTATTGAACAAATTTATCTCTCCTTGGACCGTTCTTCATTTATTAGGCGAGTTCACTTATTACTAAGTTTTTTTCTTACCCCAAGGCCAAACACCATGTAGAATAGGGCTTAGGCTTGCAGGTTGGGAATATTAGTCAATTAATATGTTTTTATCATTTCCTAGAGTGGATTGTAATGCTTGGGGCATTTCCATAAAAAAGAACAAGACTAAATTCGAAAAAGAACAAAGACCTTTGATCACCTCTATGTTTTTTCATCTCTTGTTTTGATCACCTTTTGATCTTTTGCAGGTACGTTGAAGTTGACTCTTCAGTTTGGGGAGGGCTATTTGAATAAGCCACTAACAATACATTTTGCTTCAAGGTTTTTCATCTCGATAGTAAGATTTCTTCATCCTTTTTAGATATTTGAATTGAAAGTGCATACTTTGCTTCCTAGCTCTTTGTTTTATTAATGAACTAATATGCATGTGTAAATTTGAATTACTTTTTGTTTTTCATTTATTTATGGATGCACTCACCTCATTTCGTAGCCTTATTATATCCAAAATTTTGAAAAAAATGTTATAATTTTATTCATTTCTTACCCAACTAAAAGGTACACATGGATGTAAATGCAGATGGATCCGAGTGATGTTGTGGACTTCAGAATTTTTATTGGTGAAGAGAATTGTCCCGTTGGCACAGTCCAGTGTCAAAAAGGTTGTACATATGCTGATATCCGTTCTGAAATTCTGAATGATGAAGTCGTTCAATATCCTTTTGAATTTAATATTGGCTCAGCTAGATGTCCTTTAAATGCATTGCAAGAGGAAAAAAGGAAACCTACAAAAACATATGTAGGCATTAAGAGGAAAGTATGCACGATGGTTGCTGATACATTGGAATCAAATGTAATGGAGGGAACGCCAATCTCTGAAAACATTGAAGGGAATGTGGAGGAACCTATGCATAAACAACCAAGAGTTGGTAATGTGTTCGAGTCAGTGGATCAAGTTGTGGTTGATCCTAATGTATTGGCATCTTGGCAACATAAAGTGAACAGATTAATGGAAGACTTTGTTAAGGAGAAGCTAACGCTAAAGGTATATTTAGAAAATGGAAAACCTTATATAAAGATCCATTGTGAAATCTGTGGCATTGATTATGGAACGGGGGAAGTATCCTTGGCAGCGTGAACAATTTGTAACTTCAAAAACAATCATATGAAAACAGGGTCCCATCAACGTCAAATTTCAATGTTGGGAATTAATGAAATGTGTGAAATTCCTTCAGGTAACAAAGAAAAGCAGACAACAGTGGCTAGAGATCAACTTGAGATTGATCAAGCAATCAAAATTCTACACGATTTCAACAAAACGCAAGAGCCTAATTTGTTCAAGGTGGTGGAAGCAACACTTGCAAACTACGAGGACAAGAAAAAAGTAAGAGTGGAATGTACACAATGCAATAGATGGTTCTCTTTGGTGCCGGTAAGTGGTAATATTGTCATTTCTCTAAATGAACACATGAAATCAAAGAAGCACACTACTAATACTACAGTTGAGGCTTCACATGATACAATTGTGTTGAGGAGTGGAACAGTTGGGAGATCGAAGAAGCCTACCAATGAAAAGTCCAAACAAAGTTTGTCTAAGTTCTTGATCCCATCACTATCATCACCATCACATGGGGCTTCTACACGTCCACATCCTTCTACTTCAGGTGTGGAAATTACCCAAGTTTTAATTTAATTTGAATTTGAATATGCACATTACTTTATTTATTATTACTTGTTAGTAGCAGTTAGTAGATCATTAACCAATGTGTTTTTTATGGTCTTGTTCTAGGACAAATACCTCCCTCAATATTATTATGTTGGGGGTATTGGGATCCCTATCTTGAGAGAAGAGGGGAGAGATTGGACACAAAGGTTCTAATGGATGACCAACGTGGTGGAAAAATGTGGGCCATAGAGAAACATACCAGGAGAACACTAAATTATCATGGTATTGAATGCAGTATTAATGGTACATACAGACATATTCAATGCAAGAGGGTTTCTGAAACAGGAATACCTTTTGATTAATTGACATGCAATTTTTCTAAGATTATACCTAATTGTGATGACTTTTGAATGCAATTATATCGTGAATCAAGGAGCAACATGAAAAGACATGGGAGAGATACAGGGAAAGGGAGAAGGTTGGACCATTTGACTCAAACTGAACTCAAAATTGTTGCAAGAGAAGCAAATGCTACACATAGGTTAACAATGCGATCTCTTTCGTGGGAGAGGACAAAGGTTGCTACACTGTCTATAAGAACAAGGTCTCTAAGGGAAAAGTTGTTCGAATCTGCAGGAAGGAAGGATGTGTTCAGGTTTTGCAAGGATGTGTGTGAGGCTCATAAGCAAGGAAAATTACAAGGTAAAGATGCAGATTGGGAATTTGTTCAAGATATATTTCACAACCTAGTTCGTTCAAAGTCGGGTAGAAGGTATAGTGCATCCACTCAATCCATTTATGAGATGATTAAGTTATGGGGAGGTCCTAGATTACATAGCTTTACTAGCTTGAATCTGGATGGCCCTTTGATATCTACGACTTTAAGGCAAGCTAGAAAATCATTGACATATATCCCAGGGGAGCAAGAGTACATTTTTGAGACAATCGAAAATTTTTATGCTTCCTATAAAGCCAAACATGGTATAGAGGGCCCAATTCCCGTATGCCTTGCTGAAGATGAAATTGTTGTGCAAAAATATGTAAGGTGGGTAGCAAAAAGTGATACATTGGTGGGTTTTTGTGGTATGAAAGAAGAACATAAGTGCCAATCACATTTCTTGGTGACAGTTAGTGAGGGCGCTGTAGGCTATGAGATTATTACAGATGCCTTCAAGAATTGTGTGATTGGCCATTATGCACGTGTTATTATTGCGAACCCTTTACATGAGAAGCTTCCTCATTTGGTTGTGGTTGTTCATCCAACGTGCAACAGGTTTGATCCAAATTTTGTCCATCGACAATGGGAAAAAGTAGAAGACCTATGGAAGAAACATGTGGAATATTTTTTAGGCTATTATTGGTCATTCCTCAGATGGGGATAGTAGGAGAAGAATGCTTATGTTGAAGGATTATTACTCAACTAGAGGCATGAGATATCAAATTCCTTGGGAAGGGTGGAGACTAACTGGGTTTAATGATGGCTTTAAAGTAACAGGACTTCATGACCAGGATTACATCCACACTGGCAAAAAGCTAGTGAATCCTTTGTTTAGTGGTCGACGAGATCTGATTGTTGGAAAATAGTTGATTAGTTCTAACCATGTAAGAATGGTTTATAACAATTTTAAAGTGGATGAACACAAGATTAAAATTGAGGATATAGAGAGGATTGATCGCCAAAACTGGGGTTCAGCACAACGCATTGCTTCAAGGCATGTCCAGAGGTGCTTGAAGGAAATGAGATGTATAGGTGGCAAGACAGAGAGGACATCGGGTACAAAGACCTATCTAGCAATCGTTGCTGACTATATTGATATTTTTTTGTCTCCTAGTTTAACTCTTTGGGAAAGAGTGTGAAATTCTTCAAGAGTCCATCATTTCTTCACCTTGTGGCTATGTTGGGTCAGAGAACAGGAAAATACTAATGTCAACATTAATTTCATTAGTAGAGAGGCATATCAAGATATGAAAATTTCTTGCCACTTTGTGGTTTTGTTGATGAGATTATTTCGTGATCAATACTCTAACTTACCATGTGCATTGCACTTGACTAGGTCAGATGTATGTGAGAACTTCTTCAGCAAAGTCAGTGGCATGGTTGGAGTAGAGAGGGCATATGATTTTGCTGACTTACTTCATGCTATTGGAACCCTTAATAGAGTTGCTGAAGAAGAATTGAATCCCAAAGGGATTCGTTTCAATAAATCTCATAAGAAACAAATGAGTATCTGGAACAAATTGCATCAACAAACAGTAGAGGAAGGTGATGTCTTGTCACAATATGATTCAATTTCCACCGATAATAAAATTATAGAAGCTCTCAAGATAGGATTGGAGGATGCACATGAAATTTTACAAGGTCTTGGCATGCAACCAAAAAGACACACAGAAGATTCTTGGTGGTTTAAACCATGGATAGAGGATCACAATGTTCCAACATTTGAAGATGTGGATGAAGTAGTTGATAATTTTCCACCGGGTCATTCGACATCCATATTCCAATCTTTGTCTTTTATGGTACTCAATGATAGTGAATTGCAAACGATGGAAAGTGAGTGGAGGCACGAGTTGGATGGAATTTTAGATTATGTTGATGAAAATGTAAACATATCTACCAAACCAGTGGTGGAGCTTGATGGAAAGGACATGTACAAATCTTGTTTGGTTAGTCAATTGAATGGAAACCCGACATTATCGAAAGATAGATTGACTAAGGTGAGGAATGGAGTATACTTCAAGAGAGATGAGAGGGCCCCCAAAAAGGGTGTTGCAATTGGTTTTAGAATTGGATCAGATTGTGCGGTGTTGTTTGAGAGCGAGTCTATAGCTTTAGCTAAACGTACTACAAGAAAAGGTGTATCTCAAAGTACAAAGCACGACGTTTCTTCTGGGACTTGGTACATTGGAAGAGTTCAAAGAATAAGAAATAAGGATGGTAATAGGGTGTTTGATTACCATAATGACATTGATCTTTTGGATAGGCCTGAAGGTGTTGAGCTTCAATGTTGTTGGTACAATAGAATAAAGGGACAACGCATGTACAAGTATGATTCAACAAATCATCTATTCATACAACTTGAATCTGTTATAGCAACGGCAAACCTATTATACAATATCAAGAATGACACATACAAGTTAGAAGAAGGTGACCACAGAATTTTTGAGGATTTCATTAAAAATTTAAATAGGGTGAAGTTTTCAAACCATTCTAATTTATCTTATCTTTTGTACTACTATCTTATAACTTATTTATGAAGTAGTATTTTTTGTATTATTGTTGATTTGTTTGTATAAATTTCATACTCATTTTAATTTATCTTATCTTCAGGTGCGGTGAATGGTTCGGATGCTGAACGGTTGGGATAACTCTATGTGAAGTTATCGATTGTCAAATATTTCTCTATGCGTTCTTGAAGCATGGTTCTTGAGGGTTGCTGAACTGTTCGCTAGTTCAACAATTATATTTAATATTACTTTCAAAAGGATGAAACTAGTTTTTGTTTGTCAAATTTTGATGCCCATGCCCATATTGCTACTTCAATACTTTAATGGAATATTACTTAATGTGTTTTTCTTGAAATGTGTTTTCTAATTTTTTTCTTAAATGGCATATCATGTTCTTTAATTTCGTCATGTTTGTGTGGAGTGCATATTAACTCATTAGGAAATTGTGATTGTTGTTGATTTGAAAGATGGCTATGGTGTGGAAATATCTTGTTATAAAACTCATTGTTGTGCACCTGTTGTGGTATGGAGTGGGTATGATTGGTTCTACTTTCTATAACCAATGAATCTTATACAATGATGACAAAAATATATAAAACAATGTACCTTGAGAGAGAGAACATATTATTGGTCTTGTTGGTCCTATAAAGGAGTTGCATGTCCACCTTATATGGTTCACCTTGACCTTTTGGGTTTGTTGTTTGTTTTGTTGTGGCCACCTGGGTTGACTCATGATCACCTCATGATACTTTATCTTATTTTGTCCATAGGTGATGTTTATTAATGTTTTGATAATTTACCTTAAGGAGCGTTACTGAACTCTCTCCCTCTATGTGATATTTGCACGATCTTTGTTGATGCTCCATGTGATATCTTGCTGCACCATCCCCGTGACTAGGCTTTCCTTGTTACATCTTCCATGTGGTCACTTTGCACCAGCGTGACTATGAATCTATTGGATTTTGGGTCCTCCCACAGCGTGACCATGGCCTATTTCTTCGGTGGACTATGGGTTCTTCCACAGTGTAACCGTGAGTCTGTTTCTTGGTGGAATGTGGCTCCTTCATCAATGTGATCGTGATTTGTTTCTTTGCACTTTCTTGGTGGACTGTGGGTCCTTCAACAAGGCCGAAAAACCTGTTCCTTAGTGATACCTTGAGAGGTCCTTCTCCAGCATGACTATGATCTGTTTTATTGGGTGGAATTTGGTTCATTCACCAGCGTGAAAGTGATCTGTTTCTTGGTGGACTGTGGGTGCTTCACCAGCATGACTGTGATATGTTTTCTTGAGTGGACTGTGGGTCCTTTCCCAACGTGACTGTGATCTATTTTATTGGTGGACTATGTGTCCTTCTCCAGCATGACCATGATCAATTTTCTCGGGTGGACTATGGGTCCTTCCCACGTCCTTCCCTAGCATGACCATGAAGTGACCATGAGCCTGTTTTCTTATGTGGACTGTGGGGTCTTCCCTAGTGGACTGTGTTTTTTCAAGCATGACTGCGCAAAGTATGCTTGTGTGTCTCTGTAGTATGTGACTGCATCTTTACCCAGCATGACTGTGTTGACAGATTGACTGTACTGGGTATGAATGTGCTTGTTGACTAAGAAGTCTGGGTCAGTATGTTGTTCGTATGCTTATGCTTTAACCTTCTATGGATCTCTCGTAAGGTACATAAATTGTTTGTCTATATTGACTTGTCCCTTCGGTGACAAGATCAAATCTGAAAAATATGAGTATATGCTTGATTCAAATATTGGTTATGATTGTTTACTGTTGATATCTACTGTACATTACCTTATCATGTTGTTATTGTACATGGCATTTGATGATTCTCGAGGACCAACTTTAACGCAGTGAATAATGGAGCGTTAAGTCGAAAGAGATGAAAATTATGTTTGTTTGGTTTTATTGAAAAGTATTGGTTTTCTTGAAAAGTATAGGAAGCTTACTTTATCCTTTTACTTTATAATTTTCTTGAAAAGTACTTGCAGGTCTCAAGGAGAACAATGAGGTTCTTTTATGGTGGATATGACGCATGTATTAAAGTATATGCAAATGGATATTTAAATAGGGTTGATGTTCAAGAAGCTCTTCATGCAAATGTTACAAGGATTTCTTTCAAATGGGCAATCTGCAAGTGGGTATCTGTATTCTAATCTCTAATAAGGTCATGTTATTTGTGATTCTAGATCATTTTAACTCTGGATATATTGGGATACAAAATGTTTGAGGGGAAAATCTCTTCACTCTTTATAACGTTTGGGTAGCAGACCTTGGTCATGTGATGTGGTTAGGGAAGGGCAGCTCATTTTCCAAATCCTCTGAATTTCTCTAAATTTCTGAAATCCTCTTATTGTGAGGGACTTTGACCCAAATTCCTGTACGTGGGCATATGGCATGAATATATTTGACTTGCAAGAATGGAAAAAGCAGGGCATGACAAGGATCTATCATAAATGGAAAAACCTGGTAAGTATACATTGACATTTTGCTTTTGTTATCCTGGTGCTTTATGTTTTGGAACCTATGTGTTTGCATTTAAATCTATCATTGTTTTTGAATGATATAAATGTTTGCAAATAATTTATTTTCATATCCAGTTTGGATATTAAACTGTATACATGTACTGTACCTGTGATACTTGTTAGACTAAAATTTCCCTTTTATTTAGAGGTTATTAAATGGGACTGAGAAAGTAAGTTGTATTACTTGGCAGATGTTTACAAATGGGATGAGTGAAAGCAATGTCTTAGAATTCTACTTGAGGGATGATTCCCCTGAAGCATTTTTAGCTATGGTGCACTTCATGTACAGTGGGAAGTTGGATATGGATGAAAGACAGGACTTGGGTTCCTTGTTGCTTCCCCTTATTCTACTAGCAGATCAGTTTGGAATTCACCTTCTTCAACAAGAATGCTGTGAATGCTTATTTGAGTGCATCTCAAAAGTGTTATAGTTTTCCAACCTCTAAATTATTTTTCATGTCATAGGAGGGGTAGTTTAATTGTGTAAAAGTAGGAGCGCTATGATTGTTGCTTTTGAATATTACATCATAAAAACTCTCGCTTAGACTTTGAGGTAGTGAAAAGGTTGCAACTTACAAGTATTGACGAAATATTCTATAGCCAAAACTTGCCACAGAGGATGAGGATTTTACAAGGCATACCTACCTTGAGCTTCCAGGGGTTACCTGGTGGTTGGGTATCACGAACATAAAAAAAAAGAAAAAAAAGAGTTTTCCTACTTAGGTAGTTACAATTTGGACTTAGTAAGCTTGTTACCCTTATCACTAAGTGTTGGGGCATGCACCCTAATGGTCCTTAGGATGGGTAACTCCGCGGAGTTACGGGAGATTGTAAGCAGAGTTATGACTCAAAATAGTCTTAGGGGTGTCGGAGTTGGGTAAAAACCTTCTTTTTGTAATAAACCCATGGTTTAAGTCCAGGGTTTAGGGTTCGGGGTGCCCATGGTTTAAGCCCATGGTTTTGTAATAAGTGCACTATAAATAAGCACTCTTGTAAAGAAGTCAAGTTAGGCTTTTGATGTAAGAAGAATAGATGCGAAGCTAAGGCTATTTTGTAAGAGAAGGTTAAGTCCTAGCTGTGTGCGTGGACAACCTCTGCAGCTGTGTGCGTATAGGGTTTTTGGGTGATTAAGGAAATCTGTAGTTGTGTGCGCAAAGGCCTGCAGCTGTGTGCGCGGCTTTAAGGACTTGAAAGGATCTGCAGCTGAGTGCACAGATCAGAACTGTGATTTTAGTAAAGAGTTGAATAAAACACAATTCTGTGGATGTAACCCCTACACTGGGGGTGAACCACGTTATATCTGGTGTTGTGGTTCTTTGTGTTGTTTCTGTTATGTTCTTTCATGCATTAATAAATATATATCTGATAAATAAGATCACTGCCAACTAAATAACTTCGCTATGAATTCCCAGTAAAGGGTTATGCAAGTCACTGTCTGTTTATTTAGCTGCAAAGTTATATATGTGAATGTTGAATCTTTGTGCTTATGAATATAATTTGTTAAAGGATAAGGTATAGTAATATCCCTCTTCTGCTTGCAGAAACCTGATTCTGCGGCATCCCATAGCTGTTTCGGGTGAGACTGCAATCTGCTCTCAGATTGTTGCCGAAAGGGCCAACACTGTGGGTTTTTTTGTTGGTGTGAAGTTAATGGTATAAAGCCCGGGTCTTCCCTATAGCCCAACAAATTGGTTCCGTTGCCGGTTGAACTCAGTATCTGCTCAAGAGGGGTTTACACTGTACCTTGAGGGCTATGTTCTAGAGACCCTCTATGAAAGAAATCGGTGACTGGATTGGTGAGACTTATCTGAAATTCGCTGAGCAAGAGAACAAAGATCTGCGTCGTAGTGCAAATGACTTTTTACAAAGGTATGTTTTTTGTGACGTTTATGAAATTTTCTTTGGTAGTATCCACATAGAGTTGCACCAGTGGTTATCCAGGTTAACAGAGCGAAGGACGAACTTCCAAGAACGTCAGTTTCCTTCTTGGACCCTCGTAAGAATTAATATACTGACAAGGGTGAACAACGAGATCTCCCACGCTGTTGATTTCTGAACAATGCGAACCCTCGAAGCATTTGTGACGGAGTTCGCCATCGACACGAGTACTTCCTTTAGTGAAGCCGAGCGGCAGTTTTTCAAAGGACCAAGGGGTAAGTTCTTGAATTCATTTAGTTTGAGAATTAAAATGCTATTAGCTGAAAAAGGTATATTGCTAATTGAATCAGACTGTTAGATTTAGTATTACTAACCTATGTTTGCAAGTGACAATACCTTCGACGAGCAAAGCGGTTTGCTGCGAAGTGGAAAAAGGTACAAGAGAGATTTTGGATCCTATTCCTAGGGTCAACATACCGATTATTCCCCTGTAAATCCCGCAGAGTAAGAACTCGAAGAAACCCCTTCTGTTGGAAACCCTCCTGTAACCCCGCAGCGAAGACCTATTATCCCTGAGAACCCGTCGCAGTCTAAGAGTCACCCTAGCCCAAGTGTTCCTGTCGCAGGTCAGTCTACCCTAGTAAGTTCCCCCCCGCCTACTTCCAGTCCCCCTCCAACCCCCCCTAGATCCACTATGGCCCACATGCATGATGACATTAAGCTACCTGTTTTCAAAGGAACTAGATCAGAGGATCCAAAACAGTTCTAGTTTTTATGTGAAGCAGTGTGGACTGCTAAGACCATTACGGATCAAGATACAAAAAGAGCGCAGCTAGTTACTTCATTCAGAGACCATGCTTTGACCTAGTTCATGAAGTTTTCTAGCACTCAGAACCATGCATTGGATGATATAAAAGCAGCAATGATAAAGGAATTTAAGAAGCCAAAATCAGAGTCGCAGTGTATCACTGAGTTAAAAGAGATTCAGCAGAGGTGCGGTGAATCAGTGTGGGATTTTGATCAACGATTCAAAGTTCTGCTAGACCAAGTCAGTTTCCCCATTGGGCCTGCATAGCACAAAGAGTGGTTCATTGCAGCATTGCTACCGCATATCAAAACTCCACTCATGCAGCAGAAGGTTGCCGATCAGCAGGAGGCTCTGGAAATCACGATGAAACTTGAAACCGCTCCTGTTGAAGATAATTCTGGTATTGCTCAAATCCAGACGCAGTTGGCAGTGATGGCTCTAGAGCTTCGCGATATGAAGAAAGGAAAAAATGGTCACGAAGAGGTTTGGTGTACACAATGTCGGACAGAAGGTCACGACAATGAATAGTGTCCTGTGGTAAGAAAATACCTAAATACTGGTGCGCCAATCCTGATCAACCCTACTGTTTTATATTGCGAGATCTGTCGAACAACTGGCCAACATCGACCTAAGGACTGCTATCTTCTGCAGAGGTATGTGCAAATCCCTAAGAACCCTTATTTCAAGTTCTGTAAATTGGTGGGACACAATGAAGATGAGTGTCGCAACTTTGACCTCATGAGAGAATGGACTTACGATGCTTATCGGGTACAAAATGAGGGACAGAGCAATGATGGTTATGGTTACCGTGGTGGTGCATCAGGTAGAGGTGCTTTTGGAGGTTGTGTTCGAGGTGTTATGGTCGGAAGAGGAAGAGGCCAGGTTGTGTGTTACAACTGTAACCAGGCCGGGCATCTAGCGAGAGACTGTCGGAACCCCACTACGACATGTCGGTATTGTCGAGCCGTGGATCATGTGATCAAGCGGTGCCCGCAATTGCTAGCTAAGATTTAGGAAAGAACTAATACCCCTACTCAGAATCTTCAGATGATTTCCGTCAAGCAGAGACCTGCCCCAGCCATTAATGTTGTTACCCGGAGTGGAGCTACGACAGAAGTACAGACTAAGGAGCAACATCCTGATGAGGCTTGGGTTCATAAGGCCCCAGCAAAATTCCCATCATTTGATATCGAAAGAGAAAGAGAGACATTCATGGAAGCCAAGAAATATTTTGCTGATCCTAGCACATCAGTAGCACCTATGCAACAACATCAGCAGTGGCTGCCGACACAAGAAGCTTCGACAGACAAAGTAAGTACATTGTCCTCCTTTTTATAGAGTTGTCTGAAGCTCCTCTGAAATCAGAATGCTTTAAGCGAGTTGTAGAAAGTTATTGCTTCCTGCAAACCTCAGCATAGTTCTGGTCAGGTAAAAGCTGTTAATAGAGTCAGAAGAACTGGCAGGGAAATGAGATTAAATGCTCAGATAGGAGAGTATGATATGGCTGATGTTATCTTGGACCTAGAATCAGAGGTAAATGTCTTAACTAAGCAAACTTGGGAACAAATGGGAAAACCTACCCTTGATTGGTCACCAATACAGTTGAGATTAGCCAATCAGCAGAAGATTGTGCCCCTAGGACGGTTCCCTAATGTCCTAGTAGATATTGATGGCGTCTGTACTGTAGCAGACTTCGAAGTTATTGAGATCATTGACAACAACAACCCCTATCCAGCCTTGCTAGGAATTGAATGGGAAATGGAAAATGTGGCAGTCATTAAACTTAAGAAGAGATAGATGACTTTCGAAGGGAAAGATTTGTGAGTCATAGTCCCACTGGACCCCTCACAAGGAGAGAGATACACAGAGACAGTAAAAGATGAAGACCTGGATGTTTTGGATCACATCTACAATATCACAGCTAAGGAGGAAGATTATGTTGATCCTACTGCTGAAGGTATCATGCATTGGCAGTGCGACAGCCCCTGTATGACAGATTCAGATGATGGGTTAGAAAATTGATAGAACAGACTTTATGAGCTGCATGGACATAGATGTGCCAAAATTACCAAGTCTCTCAGATGGCTGGGTGCACAGACACGATCCTTACCTGTTTTTGATGGTTCGACAGACCCAGAACAGTTTATTGTGCAATTCTCAGAACAGGTACCAAACTCACAGAAAATGGAGACTCTGGATTTAGCATTCAGAGCCACAACAGCCAGATGGTGGAATGGTCACAAGAAGTATATTCATAGTTGGGAATCATGCCAGAAGTCCCTTTTCCTAAGATTTAGGGACCAACCTCAGGTGGTCCGAAGCAGGTTTAATGGTAAGACTAGTCTTCAAGGACATTTGGAGCAATGCTATGAGGCATGGAAGCATGTACCTCGTGAAGAATGGGTACATAGGTTTGTGCATACCATGGAACCCATAACAAAGAATTGGTATCTGGAGGTCGAGCTTCGCCACGGTACTGTAAGTTGGGATTGTCTTGTTGATAGTTTTATGCTGAAATTCTCTATTAATGAGGTTTCTCCTGCTTTGGATGCAGTTGTTAGATTGATTCATACTAAAGTATTTGATGATCAAGAAATCATAGAATATCAACCTGATTGGAAGGTACATGAAGCCAATGCAGTAGAATGTTATAACCTCGCAATTGACGAGGATGACGATCCGTGCAACATTAATATCCCTGAATCAAAAGGACACTGCGAAGTGCATGGACCAGCAATCGAGGCACTTGAAGTGACTCAACCCCTAAAGGCCCGGACCGTCAACATTGGGTCAGAATAAAACCCTAAGTATGCTACCATTGGAGATTATTGGGATGATGAAATGGTAAGCAAGGTGACCCAACTTCTCCATGATTATCAGGATCTCTTTCCGACGAAGTTCTCAGAGATGAAAGGTATCCTTGGGGATATAGGAGTGATAAATATCCCGTTGAAACTTGATGCGAATCCTATGAAACAGTGCCCTTATAGGCTGAACCCTAAGTATAAGGAAAAAGTCCGAATGGAGCTGGATAAGATGCTTGCTGCAGGAATCATTGAGCCTGTTGAAGAATCTGAGTGGGTCAGTCCTATGGTGGTGCAAGAAAAGAAGACTAAGGGAGAGATCAGAATCTGTGTCAACCTGAGGAAGCTGAATGATGCCTGTTTGCATGATCATTTCCCCACTCCCTTTACAGATGAAGTTTTAGACAATGTGGGAGGTCAAGAAGTATACTCTTTTACTGATGGGTTTTCATGTTACCATCAGATTCGAATTGCTCCAGAAGATCGACATAAGACAACCTTCGCTATGGAAATGGGATCCTTCCAGTATACAGTTATGCCCTTTGGATTGAAGAATGCACCTGCTATGTTTTCTAGAGTAGTCATCTCTGCTTTTAAGGAATTCATACAAAAATTATTAGAAGTTTATTTTGATGATTGGACTATCTTCGGGTTAGTAAAAGACCACATAGCTAGTCTAAGACTTATGTTGGATAAATGTAGACAGCATCAAATTTCCTTGAACTTGAAAAAGTGTATCTTTTGTGCCCCTTTTGGAATTATGCTCGGTCACATTGTCTGTAAGCAAGGACTGATGATGGATCCTGCGAAGATAGCCATTATCATGAACCTGCCCCCTCCGAAGTTTGTCAAACAACTGCGCACTACGCTTGGTCATACTGGTTATTACAGGAAATTTATTAAAGGATATGCTCAGATAATTGCCCCTATGGAAAAGCAGTTGAAGAAAGATATTAAGTTCGAGTGGACACCTGAGGGTCAAGCAAGCTTGGATATTTTGAAGGAAAAGACGGTAACTGCTCCTATCTTAGTATTCCTTTGACTGGAATAAGGAATTTCATGTGCATGTCGACGCATCCTCCGTTGCTCTAGGTATAATATTAGCCCAATCAGGCGAAGGTAATATTGATCACCCCATCTCTTTTGCAAGTAGGAAACTATCCACAGCAGAGAAAAATTATACTACGACAGAACGAGAAGGTCTAGCTATGGTGTATGCATTGCAGAAGTTTCGACATTATCTGTTAGGATCTCATTTAAAGATGTTTACTGACCATTCTACTTTGAAGTATTTGGTTAACAAGCTTGTGCTAGGTGGAAGGATATGTAGATGGCTGATTCTGTTTCAGGAATATGACTTTGAGATCATAGTCAAACCAGGAAGACTGAATCTAGGTCCTGACCACTTATCGAGGATCGAGTCCGGAGAAGAACCTATCAGCTTGGACGATGGTCTTCCTGACGCCCAGTTGTTTGCGATCCAGATGGTTGATAAATACTTTCAGGATATTGTTCAGTATTTGTCTACAGGTTTTCCACCCACCGAGATGACAACACAGCAGAAGAAGCAGCTGGTGGTTCGAGCAGCTGACTTTACCTTAATAGCAGGACAACTATATAAGATGGGACTAGATGAAATACTGCGCAGATGTGTCCTAGAGCATGAAAAGCCGTTAATTTTGGCTGAGGCACATTCTGGGGCAGCAGGAGGTCATTATGCAGGAAAAGCTACCGCACAAAAGATTCTGACAGCCGGATTGTGGTGGCCTACAATTCATAAGGATGCAAGAGAATATTACCACAGCTGCGACATTTGTCAGAGGACAGGCAAACCATCTAGGAGGGATGAGATGCCTCTAGTTCCGCGGGTAACTTTACAACCCTTTGATAAATGGGCTATTGATTTTTTTGGACCTATCAATCCCCCCTACAAAGAAATCTAGAGCAAGATACATTATTATAGCAACTGACTATCTTACTCGTTGGGCCGAAGCTCAACCAGTCAAGACCCGTAGTGCTGCTAAAGCTGCGAAGTTTATTTTCAATAACATCTTAACAAGATTTGGGTGTCCTAGACTACTTATGAGCGATCAAGGATCACATTTCTTAAATAATACTATTGAAGTATTGACTGAAGAATTTCAAGTATATCATCAGAAGAGTACTGCCTATCATCCTCAAGC
>LPNX010808124.1:29634-59515 GCA_001517045.1 Pseudotsuga menziesii
GATGTGTAACTAAATACATACTATAGATGCGACATAACCACATTACAACTCACACATTAAGCATTCTACAACAACTATGGTAAAGAGTTGGAAAATGAAAAAACGCCCATTGTTAGTGCATTAAGACAATATATGTAGACAATCTATGTATTGTGAGATGTCACTAAGTTACATTCTTCTATTGAAATTGACATAAAATGTTTACATAAATCAAGAGGAGTGGACATAGAGAACGCTCATGATAGGGATATACTAGGATGATGTGGATTTGAATCCAATCCTCTATTGACTCCAAAAGAATGCTTGGCCTCTTAATTGATAATTTCAAAGAGTAGGAATTATTAAGGTTTTCAAAATTCATCTCACACTACTATTTTGTATCAAATTGCTTAGGAGTCTTAGTCTTATATTTGCAAGTGATGGGAAAGAATATGCAATGTCTTTTGTGACTTCAAAGGATCTATTGTATAATAGAAATAATAAAAATATAGTGTATAGTTACTACTAATATAGTTAATCTTTTAATCTAAAAAGATTAACAGTATGCATTGAAGATTCCAAATCAATTTTGTTTCTGAAGTTGTACAATCTCCTAGATACCAAAATGGTGCTTGGAAAAAAAGTCCGTGATGGAAAGAAGCAGTTATAAATGGTGTAAGTTTCATTTTTGAACCCTTCTTGGGGAAAACACATTATTGTTTGAGATTGGTACAAATAAACCCTCTCTTATTTGTTTTGACATCATGTGATACATTTTAATTCCTAATAAAGTGATTTGCCTAAGGGCGCCTATCAAGTGTCTCCCTTTCTTGTGTTTAGTTTTTTTTTTCCTTAGGTAGAAATATAAAGGGGTATAAAAAATGTAAATGAAAAAATGGATACATGCAATATATAGGGAAAATAGGGGTTTTTTAAAATCGGCAAGGCATATTGGGAGGGGGTTAAAAAAAATGATTTTGGGAGGTATTTTCCAATATTTTTTGAAAATAGGGGTATTGTTTCATATGCCACGAACAAATGTGCTATGGCATGGTTTCACTAAGTGAAGACCCCGTGCTTACTGCATGTATTATTGTAACAACATACAATACCACGTTATTTTATAATGTACCAATCTAAATGTTACTTGCATCCTGTAGAGATCTTATTACCTGGAAATTTCCATGACATTATAAATTTGGTTCTTGTAACTAGTTAGATCGTATTAAGATGGAATACTACCTACCACCACTTTTATAAAATTTAAATCATAGGTAAATGCATTATTAGTGTTATTCCTATAATTTATAAACCTTGTGCATGGTTTACGCCATAGTAAAATTACTATTATCATGTTGCCTCACTTATAATAAGTTGTAGTTTATAGTAACTTCTACAGTAGATTTTACTACCTAGAACTTTTAATCTAAGGTCTATATCAATGAAACATTATAACCAAGATTCCTCTACTATGCTAGAACCAAGTAAGCACAATTGACTTTGTAAATAATGATAAGATTCATTATTATTGTCATTGGCAAGTTGAGCATACAAAACATTATTTGTAAGATTTTATACTAAAATCGAGCCTTGTGATTGTTTATTGACATGGTTTAAAACACTTTTACTCTATAGTCAAATGACATATATTAGTTACTAGCAATTCTAACTAACCTTAAACCATCGATTGCAAATTATATGGTTTATGCTTTAAATAATATGTAACTATTTAAAGTCGTTTTGAAAAGTGAATATACAAATTGTTATTTGGAAATGTTTATTCTATGGTCAACGACATAGAATCATTGTTAACACAAACCTCGATACTTATCGATTACAATGATATAGCTTATGTTTTCATTAGTGAATATATATCTATGCATTCCATTGTTGATTACATAGTTTGTTTATTGATTATTGCAATAATAAATTGATAATTGTAAACGAAGGTTGACTTTAGACAAGACCCTTGCGTGGTTGAAAGATTTGGAGGGCACGTGGTCTACTCTCGTCCATGCATTGGTGACTTAAAAGATTGGAAAACCCTATTCACCTGTCATTTGTCTTTGAGGGTTTTGCTGGCCTGCGGGCTGCTCTGTGTAGTTTCCATGGCTGCCATGAGATCCTGTTCCTTTGCTTGCTTGCTCCGTAGCTTGTGTTTGTTGTTGTTGTAGTTTCAATACTCAGTCTTTGATCACGAACCTTCATGGTTGTGAAACTTACTGCGCGAGTGGTTATTTGCTTATGTGTTTGGCTCTCGGCCTGTCCATGGTTTCAATCCTGTCTTTCTTGTAGCTCGTCACGGCTTGTGAAGTTAAGCTTGTAACACTGTCTCCACTCCAGGGTCTTCATAGTGGTTTGAATACTCCTCTGTGTAAATTTCTAAGCTGGTGACAGCTTCTTCGTTGCTCGAAATTTTTTCTCTTGCAGGTAAAGACAACTCGATTTTTTATACGGAAACTCTTTGTCAATTTATTAATACAGTTAGAGTTTTAAGTTTAGAATATGAGCCTTGTGCTAATGCTCGGTAATGTGCTCGTTACAGGAACCCATGATAGCTCCAAGCTTCAGTGGAATGAAAACAATGGCCAGCTTCAGTGGACTTTTGGCCCCAACCGGTAAGCCCTAATTTCAAATATGGGTTTTGCCCTACTTGCAATGAGGGTTGTTGAAGGAGAAACACAGTGTTTGGAAGTCTGTTTTGGTTTCTTCGTTATTTAAGAGGTTTTAGTATGATGTTTACTCCAGTTTAATTTAAAACCCTTGCTGTTTATGCTGGGTAATATTGGCCCTTGAGCCGTGATATGTATTTTTGTTCAGTTTTAGCTATACGGCCTGACAATGTAATACAGTTGTTTTTATGAAGAAAGACTTTGTAAATCTTGGAGTTTTCTCTTGTTTTTGTAGTGATTTTGTTAACCTGTAAATAATGTGTTACTTTACTATTTTTAAAAGTTTATTTTCAGAAAAATACTGTAAACAGTCCAAGCATAAATCGTAGTCTTCTTGTTAAGTTTGCTTACACAGTGAACACTGTCAATGGTTAAAACTTAAATTTATAATTGGATAAATTAGTTGTTAGGGTTTCGACCCTCAGGTCTTTCTTTCACAGGTTATAAGCCTGTTTGTTTAGATATAATTAGCTCCAAAATATGTAATTCTTAGTTCTATTTCATTTGATGTTTATATTTGCATTTATTTTTATTTAATATTCTGTAACTTAGAATTATTCAAAGCTCCATAAAGAATAGAAGGTTAACTCCGGAACTTTGTTTATTTTTCATAAATAAAGGGTTTATAAACATAACCCTAATCTAGTTTTTATTAAGTAATAGTTTATGATTTAGTTAATAGTTTAAAAGATATACTATGTGGTTAATAACTTGTTTATATACTTAGCTGTTATCTTCTATAAAATTTTATTTGTATCAGTATGCTATTACTGTAACTCTAGTGTAGTTTATTATTTCTTCTCCTGCATTTTTATTTAGTTACATTAAGTAAAATAGTAAACACAAACAAACCCTAACACTGCTTTTTCATTGTATTCTAAACATTTGAAAATAAAATTTTACTCTTCTATCTACACATATAAATTCATATCTACTATTTTTATTCTCTTAAAAATTATTTCATCTACTTAAAGCATTCTAACTGTGCTAGAGTACAACTTGGTTTCCACGTGTGGGAAAACATAGTTCAGAAATTTATTTTCATTCTAATTTGCTATTCTCTAACCCAATTTCATTTCTATAACAATCTAATAAGAATACTAAATCTAACATTTCACAAACTTTGAACTTTTAACATTTATATAGCAGTTAAACTAATATTTATTTAACTAAAACAGTAAAATAAAATAGCATAGAACCTGTTGAGGACAATATGACAACAGCTTTAGGAGGCTGTCCTCCCTACCAATCTCCTGGAGAGTGCTCAAACAATGCTTCCTTAGGACCCTCGAGCCTGTTCCTAGTCTTGTTGGCTGAGAACTGGGTGGAGAATGCAACTGTAGAACCCTCTGTCAACTGACTAGTTCAATACCTCAATAAAACACTCTGCTCTCACCAGTATGATCTTCAGCTTAAAAGCTATAATTAGATCAATCAATATTTATCCCCTCAAACACTTTCCAGATTTCCCTTCCATTGAATTTCTTTGAAGTACATTCATTCTTTGTGAATGATCACTTCTCTAGAATGAGCAGCCTCAGCTCTCTTCAATGGGAATTTTTATAAAGATGCCTAGGTCTTCTGGGTCAGTTTTCATTAATTGAGCCACCTGCTCTGATTCCACTTTCCTGGGGAATCATGACCACAAATGTAGGGAGGTTGCCACCTACAACAGTTGGAAGTGGTTTAGGGATGCTGCCACATGTCAGTTTGCTCTCCACCTAGTCTCCTCCACCAATTTGACTAGTAAACACTATTTTAATAGCTCTCCTAAGGTGTTGTCTCCTCATTTATTTATTTCTAAATAAAATATCCAGAATTTACAATAAGTATTCTTGACCCCATTGGTCATTAATTACAACTTAGCATAAAATTTACATAATGTTCCTCAAATAATATAAAATTGTTTTTTTTTTTGCAAAATTGGGGCATGTGACATTTACCAAAAGTAAAGAAAATTCCAACCTTTACTACAAGGTTGAAGATGGCAACCCAATGATGCTCCTACTATATGTAGATGATCTGTTCGTAACAGGTATGGATGGGTTGATTACTGATACGAAAAGAAATCTTGCTGGTGAGTTCGAAATGAAGCACTTGGGTATGATGCACTATTTTCTAGGCATGGAGATGTGGCATAATGCGGATGAAATCTCCCTCGGTCAAGGGAAGTATGCAGTAGAGATCCTAAAGAGGTTTGGGATGATGGACTACAAGGTCATGACCATACCTATGGCATCGAATCTAAAGCTATTGAGTGATGCTTCATCAGAAGCGGTTGATGCCACGATGTATCATCAGATGATTGGGTCCTTAATGTACCTAACAAACACGAGACCAAATATTTGCTTTGCTGTGAACACCTTGAGTCAGTTCCTGACAGATCCGAGACATGTTCACTTGATTGCTGCAAAGCATATTCTGAGGTACCTGAGGGGTACAATTGATTATGGGCTCAAGTATGAGGTGAATCAAAAGATTAACCTGGAGGGTTATGTTGATTCAGATTGGGAAGGCAGTGCCATCGATAGGAAGAGAACTTCAGGGTGCTGCTTTAGTATGGGATCAGGTGTGATCTCTTGGTTTAGCAGGAAGAAGTCCTGTGTGGCACTGAATACAGCTGAGGCAGAGTATGTCGCAGCTTGTTCAACTAGTTGTGAGGCAGTATGGCTGAGGAAGCTACTGCCTGATTTATTTGATCTCCAAATGGATGCTACTTGTATACAATGTGAGAACTAGAGTTGCGTGAAGTTGTCAAAGAATCCAGTGTTCCATGACAAGTCGAAGCACATTGAGATCAAGTATCACTATATTAGGGATATGGTGTAGAGGGGAGTAGCGAAGCTCCAGTATGTTGCGACGGACGATCAGATAGCTGATGTGTTGACAAAGCCATTGGATAGGGTGAAGTTTGAGTACTTCAGGGTGAAGCTTGGTGTTCTCCAGATCGAGGTTCCCTCCAAGGGAAAATGATGAGACCCGGAGCAATTCTGACATGGTGAGAGGATTGGTTCCTTCCATGGTTAGATGTAGGGGCTGAGCCATTCTGTCATGGTGAGAGGATTGGTTCCTTCCATATCAAATATGAGTGCTGAGCCATTCTGATGTGACTGTAGGATTGGTTCCTACATGATCAGAAGTGAGCGTTGAATGCCATTCTTGTAATGGAGGCACCTGGTCAGTTACTAGGAAAGATTAGTCTAGGACTGAGGGCCATTATGATATGACTGTAGGATTGGTTCCTACATGATCAGATGTGAGTGCAGAGCCCTTCTGACATGCATGCTAGATTTGTTCCTCGCATGTGCAGATGTAAATGCAGAGCCCTTATGACATGCATGATGGATTGGTTCCTTGCATGTGCAGATGTAAGTGCAGAGAGCTTTCGAACATGTATGTTGGATTGGTTCCTTGCATGGTCGAATGTAAGTGTAGAGCCTTTTTGATGTGTATGTTGTATTGGTTCCTCGCATGGTCAAATGTAAGTGTAGAGCCTTTCTGACATGAATGTTGGATTGGTTCCTCTCATGGTCAAATGTGAGTGCTGGGCCTTTTTTATAGGGTTGTGGGATTGGTTCGCACATGGTTAGATGTGAGTGGTGGGCGTGCCTTTCTGATATGATTATAGGATTGGTTCCTACATGATCAGATATAAGTGTTGGGCAGGCCATTCTGACTTAGGGTCAGATATAAGTGTTGAAGAAGACCTACATGGAGGCTAGGCCTACAACCAACATGAAAAAGGGTTAGCTCTGTAGAACTTCCAGTGATAAGAAGAATCATGAGATGGCACCTGTGATGATGATCTAGTAGTGATTATCCAGATCGAGTGATGATCCAGATCCAGTGATGGTGTTCCACTGATGATGATCCAGATCCAATGTCGATGGTGATCCAAATCGAGTGATGATCTAGATCCAGATGACTTGAAGATGAAGATGAAGAGGACTCGATGATGATCTAGATGATGATCTAGATGATACAGAGAAGAAGACTTGTGCTGATAAATTGTGTCGAGAGAATACCTTCCTAGTTAACAGGGATTGTTGATGTAATTGTAACTTCAGAATGTATTCACTTGTATTTCTTATGTATTGTAACCCGATGTTTATTCCGGGATGTATTTGTTATATACTTGAGTCATGTCATGCCCCGAGGTTCCTATCGGGAGTTTCTATAATGTAAAGAAGTCATGTCAAGTCAAGGTGGGTAACCCTCCTATTGTCTAAGGGTTAAAGTCCTCGCAGTTTCGAGGCATTAGGGTTATTAGCCTCACCTAGTGAAGTCGGCCCTAGTTGTGTTTATTCAAGTCGGGAATTAGTATAAATAGAGAGCTAGCCTCTCTATTTATCACACACTCACTCACACTCAGTTGTAGTGCATAGCTAAGGAAGAGGAAGACACTGGGGCAAGGAAGAAAGAAGGTTACTGCTATCGGGATATCATGTTACTATTTTGGGTTTTACTTTGGTGTTGATTCTATCTCTGAGGAAGTTGCGGGGTTTTCTCCATTTATGGTTTCCTTGAGATAAAACACTGTGTTCATTGTCTCTTGTGTTTGATTGTTGTGCTTGTTGTTCTCTCAGTTAAAGATCCTAATGTAATGCTAGCTTAATGTTAAAATCTAACACTTTTCACCTATGTTTCATCTTCAATCATTATATTAATTAACTCACTAAATGAGAATTGTAATTTAATGCTATTTAGTTTTCTACATTGAGTCACATAAATAATTAGTGCGTGCAAAATCATTATTAACCTAGTACACTTAACACCTTCTCCTGTATTCCTTTTTCCCTCTCTTAGAGTTTCTAGGATTTTCCATTCCACTCTCCCCTTTCTCATGGTAGTGTGATTCCCTCTCTCTAAGGGTCATATTGCTACACATTATTGTAGAATTGATTTCCCTCTTCTAGTGGGATTAATCAAGGGATTGGTTTAGTATGTTCTAAGAATATATTTTAGGGGAGGTTTTAACCCTTCCCCCCCCACCCCCCCCAAAGTTGTTTTTAAAGGAGGTTATGTAAAACCCCCCAAACGTCATGAGAATTCTCATGAATTTTTGGGGTGTTCACATAACCTCTTTCAAAAACACCTTTAGTGGGGGTCATTTAAGGACCACCCCCAAAATTCTTGATATTTGGACCTTTTAGGGGGATTTTAAACACCCACCTTCAAAAAAACCTTGTTTTTTTTTCGAGGGGGGTATATTTCAAAAACCACCCCTAAAAGTCTTGAAAATTTGACTTTTTTTTTTGGGGGGGGGGGGGGGGGTTGTGTTTAAAAAACCATCCCAAAAGTCAAAATTTAAAGACTTTTGGGGCAGTTTTACCAAGACTGCCTCAAGACAAAATCACCCATAAAGGGATGAATTGGTGTAGTGTGGCTTGTAGAATAAGTTTTAGGAAAAATAGGTTGTTATTGCATGCTACCTAATAAACATTCCCCCCACATCAACTCTTTTTTTACCCAATCGCTAAGTTAACATCTATTAGTTTTAGGTTGTTTATAGCTATGGATTTTGATTTAAAGATAGAACATATAGATGTGAAAATAACATTCCTACATGGTGACTTGAATGAAGAGACCTATATGATACAACCGTAGTACTACATTATTTAAAACATAAAGAGTCACTAATTTGCAAATTAAAAAAGTATTTATATGGTCTCAAATAGACTCGCAAAATGTGGTACCAAAAGTTTGATTCTTTTGAGTTGGGATTGGGATTTCTAAGATCCAAATTAGATCGCTATAATGTGTAATACAAACATGATGGTGGTCATTTCCTTTTTATCTCTTTGTATGTAGATGATATGTTATTTTTGGTAATAATAGGGATCTGATTCGTGATATGAAGTCTCAACTTTTAACACAATTTGACATGAAGGACTTGGAGGCTACAAAATATATATATTAGAAATCATGAGAGATAGAGAAAACAAAGATATTTGGTTGAGCCATTTTAAGTATGTGAACTCCATGCTATAGTGCTTTCACATGGTAGATTGTATACGGTTCAATGTTCTAATTTATGTGGAAACTAAGATTTTAGTTGAACAACATCCCACAACACCAACATAGATGGAGCATATCACTTATATTCATTATGCTATTGCATTTGGTATTTTGATGTATGTCATAGTTTGTACTAGATTAGACATCGCCTGAGTAGTGGTATTTTTGAATTGGTTAATGGATAATCTTGATGTCAACATTGGATTGTAGTTAGCAAGGTACTTCATGAGTATATCATTTGTTTTCATAACTTAATGTTTCACAGGACCCACACTTAGTCGACATACAGGGTTATGTCAATTTTGATTGGGTAAGGGGTGCAAATAGAAGGAGATCTACATTTGGATATGTGTTTTTACTATTTGTTAGAGCAATGAGTTGGACAAGAAAGAAACAAGTTGTGGTCACTTTTTCTACTCTAGAGGCATAGTATATGGCAGCTACTCATGCTTGTAAGTTGTCCATTTTTCTTATGAAACTATGTTCATATGTAGGGATAAGTCAAAGATATATTATAGTATAGTGTGATAGTAACAACACCACTTGTCTATCTATGAATCCTACCTTTCATGTGACAAAACAAATTTACATTTGGTACCATTTCATTCAAGACATGGAAGAGGATGGAAAAGTGATACTACAAAAACTATACCCTTTGCAAAATGTTGCAGATGCATGGACAAAACTGGTGAGCATAGGTAAATTCTAGTGGTGTTATGAGTATATGGGTTTTATGGTCCCTAGTAGTTATCTCACAATTTGGTGCATTCTCCCTTATACTCTTGCAATGTATATGATAAGTGGGAGAATGTTGGACATTTGTGTCATACACCTTATAGCCTTGTAACAAAGCAAGTGATGATTAATTATGTGCAATGGTAGGGAATAAATGTTGAGTAGTGGTAGAGAATAAATGAAAACCACTATGAGACAATGAATCCCAACATACATTATCTAACCAATTAATTGATGGTGTTTTCTAGTATAAATAATTGGAAAACCATAAAGGGTTTACGACTTTCTATGACTGTCCATTGAGTTCTAGGATTAGAGGAAAAATTGTGCATGCTTTTTTAACTTATTGTTATGCTTCTAAAATTTCTCTAGAATCCTTATGCTACCGAACACTCTTGTTGAGAGCACAAAGAATCTGTAATGTATTATAACCATTGGTAATTGTTGATTACTATATTTGAGTGCGCTTTGTAGGGTATGGTTTTTCTCCCAAAATAGTTTCTCTTAGAAATCATTGTCTAGTGGTTGTATGCTTATGTGCTCATAAATGTTTTATGTAATTCTTTGCACATTGTCTCCTATCTTTGATTAGTGTAATAAGCGTTATTGGTGACCTCTACTTCCTTACATGTGCAAGAACAGGTTTTCCAACTTTAGGAAAACTAAGTGTTAAACAAAAGAAATTTATTTTATTATAGGAGTCAAGAAAGGTTGTCCCCTATCCACTACCCTTTTTGATATATACATTGACAAGTTAGAGAATTGTTTAGAAGAAGTAGATTGTGTCAGCGCAAGTTTAGTTTCTATAAACATAATATCCTTTTTTTTACATTATTGATATTTTTCTTATGGTGAGAAACCCCTCTGATCTCGATTAGTGGCTAAAAAATCATAAGGAATTCTTCTTTAATAATGGTATGAATGTTAACATTCACAAAACAAAGGGTAGAATAATCAAATCCAAAAAATGTAATACTCCTAGTTTTGACTTGGAATGTACTAAATCAAAATGGCGTAGATGATGTAAATATGCTAGTATGGATTCCTAGTGTAGAGCTTAAGGATAAGGCTCATCTCGTGAATGGATAGGCATGTATAATGTAAATATTTCTATGTGAACCGTGTGGTTGGCTTGAAATATATGTAAATATTGTGTTGGAAAAATAATAAAATGGTCCAAGATGGTTGTGTAAAGACCACTAGAGGGTTGTGATTCAATTAGAGGGGAAGAGGAAAGGGGGACTATGGGAGATTAAATCCTCTATTTCCAGGTGTCAACCTTAGAACTCATCCATTTGTTTCCATGTTCCTTAAATGACCCAATTTCTTCCTTTTGACTATTAAATCCAATAATTGGATGCATGTGTGAGGTTGGTGGGGAAAGTCTTCTCTATAGCTATGGAAGCATGGGATGGATATACTTCTATGACAATTTTAAGGGTGTTTTGTTCTTTGGTTAGAATTTTTGTTAGTTGTATTTCCACCATATTCTCATCTCCTTTGGAGTCTACCACTCATTCTCGTGCAGATTGTACACTACATAGAGTTTTCTCATTATATTCATTCCATTGCCATTACCCTTACCAGACTGGAAAATAAACATAATTTCAAACAATGAAGGAAAAGTCACAGATTTGAGAGAAAAGAGATAGTTATAGGTCAGCATAAAGGTTGGGAAAGACAGGAAACTTTAACCATTGAGTTTTGTTTCTCATGAGAGGATTGATAAACTATGGTTGAATCTACCTGAAATGGTTGAAAGACCCATAGTAGCTTAGATTCTTACTGCACACATTGGTAAGCATTGTAAGGTTCGTATTTCCTAAGGGAACCGTGGATCGGTGAAAATAAATTCCTTCCTGATGTTGTGTGGGGTAGTTGGAAGGAGTGCCATGGTCATGATGGGTGAGTGAGATTCCTGTAGAAGCTCTGGATGAGAATTTGTGCTAAGCATTAATTGAAATTGGGTTGTGGGATGAGACAAAGAAGCCTATAGGTGTTTCCTTTACCCTAGTGGCCTCATATTCTGGCTTGGGGGTGGTATCTACGGTTGATGCCTATAGTTTGGTGGAAAATCGTTCTTACACAACTAGTTGCTAGGATCTTGTTGTTTAAAAATAAGGTATTCTCTTTATATTTGAATGTAGAATGACTTGATTTTCTTCCTGTAATGAATATGGAACTGTTTATGCATGATTTATGTGTGAATATAGTTTTAATTCAACTATGTAATGTATTCTGAAATTGGACATGCATTTCTTATTTATAAATTCGTATTATGGCCATGAGGAAAAATTTAGAAACTTGTAATTTGTAAAACTCCCCTCCTTTAGTCAAATTTATGGATGGGGATGTGACAAAAAATACCACTTATGCTAACCAATTTTATGTATAGAAACAACATTTTGGAGCAAGTGAGTTCATATAAATATCTCATAATCGATCTTCATCACAAGCTTAACTAGAATTGTAACATCGAGAAATTGATAAACGAAGGGTGGAAAGCTTATTATGGTCTTTAAAATAGTTGTAAATTAGTTGACCTTTGGCTTTGGATAAGAAATTTTTTGTCTTTGAGACTCCACTCCTATTATGTTACATGGGCGCTCACACGAAGTTGGTTCCACTTTTCAGTGCCACTTAAGAAATCAGAAATGCACTTCCGAAGTGTAAATCGAGAACGCATATGCGGGAATAACTCGAGCCCAAACACAAGGCTAAGGTTCGTAAGGAAGTATTGCATATGCATTTTGTAAAAGTTAAATATCGCATATGCGATATTGAAAACTAAAAAAAAAAAAAAAGAGGCCGCGGGCCTCATTTATCATTTGCACAGTGAAGTATCGGGAGAGTGATAAACCGCACAGGCGATTTGTGTTTCACCATTTGGAGGTCGACTTGGAGGTGGCTTGGCTCCAATGGCAGGTAATTTCTCATATCCATTAAAATTTGTACTCAATTCTTTATTGTTTTTCTTAATTTCATAGTTTTTATAATTGTTTAAAACAAATTGAATAAAAAAATTGAATTAAATCAAAGAATGATAAATTAAAACAATTTGTATTTTTTTGTTTAAATCTTAACAGATAACAGAAATGAACAAGATAATGTGGAAAAAGAACCCACTAATAACCCAGAACCTAACCCAAACCCGGAGGGGGAAGAAGATCGAAACTCACAGATTCTGGCGTGTTTGGCATCATTGAGGCGCCTTAGCTCATCTATTAGAGGGGGGGATCATTTGATACAGTCTTTAGTCAATGCATTGGACACAATAACAAACACAATTGCCAATGCCCAAGGAGCTTTGTACAACATTAGCTCGTATAGAGAATCCAGGAGGCAATACTACTCTGATGGATTGAGTTATAAATACATCAAAGACCTAAAGATTACAGAAGACCAATTATTTTCATTATTCCGAGACCCTAGCACTGGATTGGTTCCACCCACCAGTTGAGCACACATTTCCATAGATTGGTGCGTGGAACCAAATATAAAGGCCAATTGGATGGATCGTTGGTATATGGTCTTCGATGAAGACCCTCATGGGAATAGGGACATCCCATTTTATTTCCTTAGGAAGTTGTATGCAGAATTCATCCTAGGGAAACATGTTAACTATTTCAATATCTTAGGCTTCCAGGGTGTTGGTCATGGGATGCCCCAAGATAGGGAAGGGGCCAGGACGAATCCTAACCATGTGCCACACCCTCCACGCACACCAAAACCCCCTTGGATATATCCTCCTACAGGTCCTGTGATTGAGGGTACACAGGAGGCCTTATTTGATTTGACAGATACATTGCTTCAGCATGGGACTGATGTCCAAGGCAATGTAGGCCAAGGGGTCAGCACTTCTAAGGCCGGCCCATCTACAAATCACACATGAGATGCAGAGCGTTCAGAGCGTCGTGTTACTCCACACCCTTGCACATCGTGTGGAGGCATATGCTATGGCCCTGCTTCAGACTTCCAGGACGATGGATTACTTCGATTTGTAAGTAAAACTCATTATTTTCATATTATATTTTGTTTCATATCACAATTTTCAATTGTTTCGCAATTTATTTCTATTTAATTATCTAACAAATTATGTGAACAAATATACAGCTGGTGTCCCATGGCACACCAGAGTTGCATAGTTCGTCGATCAATGTTGAGAACATTGATGCGACTATCAATATTGCATATGGGTTTGGTTCTTCACCATTAGCGATAAGAACTATACTTGTTAATTTGTCAACTTTATTTACATATTTATAGTATAGATTGTAACATTCAATACATCCTAATTTTTATACAACATGTTTTATGCAGGGTGATCAGGATGAGTACATTGAATCTCAGTCTAGTCCCTCTCATGCAGAGGTAGATTCCCAAACATAGGTATTATTTTAAATATGCTTTTGATTATGTTTTGCTTTCTTTGGAAAAATAATTTTCCGTCCATCATGTTATTTGCTCGTTTTCTTTGTATTATTTGACATTGACATATGTTACGCTATGCAGGCATCCATTGAGCCATTGGTGCTTGAAGAGCACCAAAGCGAGGTTGTTGTCAACCCACCTCTTTCCACCCCGCCAGGTACATGTATGTTTCGCTTTCTTTGAAAACATCATTTTTCGTCCATGTAGTATATATGTCTATGATTCTTTTTATTATCTAAATTTGACATATGTTATTTTATGCAGGCTTCTATTGAGGCACCGATGCTTGAAGAGCATTAGATTGATGACCCACCTATGACGAGGGAGCAGGTACGTTTATGTATCACTTTCTTTTAATTGTGATTTTAATGATTCAACATGTACTTTTTTAATTTTTTGAAATTGTCTAATTGTATCTTTATCCTTTTGTACATAGGAACGTGAGTTTGATGAATATGTCCAAAAAGTGAGCTTCTTCGCTAGTACAAGTAGAAGTCCTTTTCTCTCGTTTCTGGTTAATTGATCCACTGGTTACACACCTCCTCATGTCCCCCAGGTATATTTATACATTGCAACTCTTGCTTATATTGCTTTTTGTACATGCATGTATCTTTTTCCTTGTTTCCCCCATTGATATGCCTCTTTTTCTTTGTATTATCTGACATTGACATATCTGTTACTTTATGTAGGAATCTACTGAGACAATGGTGCTTGAAGAGCACCAAAGTGAGGTTGTTTTCGACCCACTTCTCATGAGCCAGTAGGTAAGTTTATGTATCTCTTTCTTTGCATGTTTATGTATGGCTTTCTCTGATTTGGTGCTTTTTCTTTGTATGTTTTTGTAGGTTTATGTATCGCTTTGACATATGTTACTTTATGCAGGAATCTATTGACACAGTGGTTCTTGAAGTGCACCAAATCAAGGGTGTTATTGACCCACCTCTGATGATCCAACAAGTAAGTTTATGTATCGCTTTCTTTGTATGTTTATGTATGGCTTTCCTTTATTTGGTGCTTTATCTTTGTACGTTTTTGTAGGTTTATGTATCGCTTTGACATATGTTACTTTATGCAGGAATCTATTGAGACAGTGGTGCTTGAAGAGCACCAAACCAAGGTTATTGTCAACCCACCTATTCCCCCCATCCAGGTACATGTATGTTTTGCTTTCATTGGAAACATTATTTTCTGTCCATGTAGTATATATGTCTCTGATTCTTTTTATTTTCTGAAATTGACATATATGTTACTTTATGTAGGCTTCTAGTGAGGCACCGATGCTTGAAGAGCACCAAATCAGTGACCCACCTCTGACGAGCCAGTATGTATGTTTATGTATCACTTTCTTTGTACGTTTATGTATTGCTTTCTTTGATTTGGTGCTTGAAGAGACCCAAATCAGTGACCCACCTCTCCCCCCCCAATGTACATGTATATTTGTTGACATTGGCATATATGTATTTTTTAAGCAGCTTGATAGTGATCAAGTGGTGCTTGAAGAGCACCCAATCAAGGTCACTGTTAGTGAGGCACCATGACCCACCATTACTTACTCACGTATAGTAAGTAAAAATTTTATTTTGGTTTTGGAATTTAAAAAAATGTACATAGAATTTTTATAGGTTGGTAAACTAACTTACAAAATTTGGTTTTTCTGTAGTCTCCACTGTTGTGACCTATCCCTCTTGTTCAGCGATGGGGATCACTGGTGAGCAGTTGGAAAAGAAAGCTAGACTTCTTCGAAGACATCAACAATGGAAGCGAAAGGGGGGGTAACTAGAATAAATGTATAGGGGGGATACATAGATGTAAATTTTTGTTCATATACACACAAATGTACTTTTTTATCCACTATTTTGTATTATGGCTATGTGGCATGCCAATTTTTGTAACATTATTTCTATACATATATAATATAAAGCAAGGTTCAAATTTATACATATATGGTTGACTTGATCTTGGAATATGATATGGTTGACTTGATCTTGGAACATGATATGTGTGGTTCACCTATGTGATATAATGATATGTGTGGTTCACATGTGTGCTAACTTATGAATTTCCAATACTTAAAGGAAGAATTTATGACTCATAAACTTTTTAACATTATGGCTATCCTCAACTTTTTAACATCATAACCATACCATACACTAACATCATAACACTAAGTCATGAATGGATGTGTAATATACCATATCATACCCTATAATACCCTATGATACTAACATCATACGATACTAATGTACAATAACATAACATACTAACATCATACCATACCATTGTAATATACCATACACTAACATCATAACACTAAGTCATGCATTCATGTGTAATATACCATATTATACCCTACAATACCCTATGATACTAACATCATACCATACTAACATACAATAACATACCCTATAATACCCTATGATACTAACATCATGCCATACTAACATACAATAACATACCATAACATAGCATACTAACATACCATACCATTTTAATATACCATACCATACTAGGTACAATACTAACATCATACCCTACAAACCCTAGTTGGTTTTCAATATGTACATACATCCATGTGTTTCTAGTTCCATCTCATAACTTGTAAAGAGGTCACTAAACCATAGTTCCATGTCATAACTTGTCAACCTGTTGAGGCCTTAAAAAATCGTAGGTAACAACTGTTAGGGATTCTCCCCAATAAACATTCCCAACTAGCCCATTATTGTTTGGTGTGGGGAATCCATTTGGTTTACGGTCCGACTACCATAGGTCAAGTAACAAATTAAAGGTTTTACCAGTTACAGCTTGGTCCACCGTGTGTATTTTTAGTTTTTTGTGTTTAAGTATGATGTACAAGTGCCTATCTAACAATGCAGATTGATAGAGATAATGAGGAGTCGTCACAATGTGATGCGCAGGTTCTTACCTCTTTTCTTAACTCTCTCGCATCTAAATCACACACAACAATAAAACTAAAACTAACTAGCTAACCTATCCCTAGGGATCAAAATTATCATTTATCAATGAGTAATGTATTTCTATGCATGCATTAAGAAAAATCACAGATAGCTGTTACTTATTTCAGAACACATGAACATTAATAGATAAATGAACAACAAGATAGCTTATTGTTTATGAAAAGCCTTCATTACTCACAGTGGAAATTTCATAAAATAAACTAGAGTGCATTCATAACAAGAACACGGGTTCAAAGAGTTAGGACAATATCCCAGTTAATGGACATAAGCTGAAAACAAAATAGTTCACATTCAACAGATCCATAGCACAGCATTTGAAAAATTCCACCAAGCTTTCTCCAACAGGAAAATTGTAATTCCTTATTATAAAAGGAAATAGTTCTTCTTACAACATACTCTCACAAATCTATTTGGGAAAAAGTCCTTTCCTACATCTAACTCTCCTATATTTATACAAAACAGCAAAACCTTTGGGCTGCCCCCCGATGACCTTTGGCTCTCCCAACCATTCAATCCCACAATTTTGTCTTTTAGTGAGTGATGTACAATATGTTACCTTAAATTAAAATTTAATAGCACTTTTATAAAGAGGGACCAGCTTGGTCACTGATGATCTTTTCCCAAGCCTGGGCCTTTGCTGCTATTGATCTGATGAGATCTCAAACCCTCATTTTCTTCTTCGCTTTCTTCATCTCTGCTTCTTCATTTTCTTTCTCTTCCTTCCTTGTTTCCTCTTTTCTTCTGCTTTGTATTCTAAACATATCTTCTTTACAGCAACAATCACCCTGTCATGAAAATAGCAGATTTTTAGACCATTTAGCGTTTAACAAAGTAACACAAACTGTATCGATACATGCATTCTGTAAAATGAGCTATAAACAATATTAATGCATGAAAAGATAAGGCAAAGAAAATCCTGCAAGCTGGGTCTGAAAAACCTCTAAGCCCGCTGTCCAACTAAAATCACAATCCCAATAAAACAGACTCTTTATCTCAACCCAGTCTGCATCTGGACTAACTCGAAACCCTCCGATGAAAGCATGAACCAAAACTATGTAACCGCTAATCCTCAAAACACCAAACCCCAAATTGCGCTCTTCCTCTTAGAAAAAAACCTTGACTCGTCCAGCAACAACGGGAAATCTCCGCCATTCTGTAAAATAGAGTAAGATGCTAAGCATCGGGAAAACCCTACCGACAGTTGGAAGCAAAAGACGCTAAGCATTGGGCAGATAATCCACTAAACAACCATAATGGCGGGTAGCATAGAGACTACGGGTTCCGCGACAATATAAAATCATCGATGATCAAATGAACTATGGACTACAGATCGACGAGTTTAAAACTAAGCATCTCTGCAATGTTGGTAAGGCAACGGACAAGGCCTCCAAACAATGACAAAAATCATTCTGAAAGCGATAAAGCAAAATCGCCGACAATCACAAATATAAAGTTTTTGAAACAAATAAAACAAAAGAGATAATGCGCATTGGCGAATAGCAAGACTGTCCATCGGCGGCATATAGGACTAATGCCCCGATTCCTTCATCAAATGACTTCCGACAGCGATAAAATCAATTCATCAAAAAACAAAAGGTTTGAGCAATAAAACCACGGAATCGACGAGGATAAAACTGTCCATCAGAACGTTCTCTGTTTGCCTTCCACAACAGTGGCAATATAGAAGACTAATGCCCCGACGCACACATTAACAGACTTCTAACAGCAAAAAATTATCGAAAAAACAAAGCGTTAAGTGATCAAACCACGGAATCGACGAAAATAAGAACTATCCATCAGGACGGTCATTGTTTACCTTCCGCAATGGCAGCTGCGTAGAGAACTACTACCCCGATTCACACATAAATAGGCTTCCGATAGTGATGAAGGAAATCATTTTCAAATCAAAACTTTAAACTCCTCAATCAAAAGCATTGGCAGACAAAGAGCAGGAAAACAGTTGACCTCAATTCAACTTCAAACAACCCAAATTTGTAGCAGAGGGAAAAACAGAGTTCAACAATCCAAACAATCCCAGGCAAGATAAAATCAAAAAGGAGGGTCCAAAATTTTAAAAATTTGGGAAAAAGGTTGCAGCTGCAACAATTGGCGACTACCTGGTGAACATAGATCTCTGGACAATTTCTTCCTTAAGTAACAAACTGCTTGACAATAAAACCAACATGTTGAATTCTTCTAGATGTCTGGATTTCCCAAATGGCAAATGTATGTACTTTTAATCATTGATGATAGTCCAATTTAGGGATAATGGGAACCAAGATTTAAAATTCTAGATAACTCTTTTGAGGCCAGGAATATGAATTTCATTTTTTACCTCTGTCTTCGGGTAACTCCTAGCTTGGACACCACAGGATCGTAACATATGGTAAATAGAAATATTCGTTTGTTCCTCATTCCCATGCCATTTTGCATCTTTGTGCTTTTGGAATTTTTGTCCTTTTTGAGTCCTCCTGCATGCCTTTCTTTCTGAATTTTTTATTCAGGCTCTTCTATCCATAGTGTCCTTTTGTTGAGAGATGTATTGATTTATTCAGCTCACAGACGAAGAAGAACTTTGGAAATTTTGTACTCATATGGTTTTGTACTTTATTTTGATACATATTGCTTTCTTAGGATATTTTGACTCTTATTTTCCTTTTGGCTTTCAATTCTTGGCATGGGATCATTTATATATAATATACTGTTTACCTTGCTTCCTTTCCATGGGTCTTTTGCTGTCACCCCCTAAGACATTTTTAAATGTGAGATGGATGGAGCCCCGAAATAGTATCCCCGACCTTTTGATCCTGAGTTATTTTACAAGGATTAAGTAGGACTTCAATGTGTTCATGTCCATTTAGGAAAATTGCTAAACTAGAATAAATTCTTCTAGATAAATCAATAATACACAGTCTTATAATCAAATATTTTAGTTAATCCAGAATTCTGATGCTCTCCATGCAACCAAAAGTTTGCTTCTTTTATTGAAATCAATCAAATTCCAACTAAAAACAAACAGAAATAAAATAAATCAAAATAAACAACCAAATCAGTTTATTTATGTACAAGATAATCAAGAAATAAAAATCAAGAAAAATAAAGTTTGAGAACTAAACCACTGGCTGGTCAGTTCTCTACCAACCCCTGTAAATATGGAAATTTGTAAGTTGAGGGGCTAGGCTTGATTGCAAATTGAAAAAGGCCTACCCATTATCTAGTTCTACAAAACTTGAATTAAAAACTATATCTGAAACTAACTCTACTATTTTACAGTCGATCTCATTAGCCTGCGAAAATCGAAGGAGATCGAGCTAGGTGTCAAATATGTTGCTGGCTTCTTCAGCTTGGTAATTTTCCGGTTCTAGTTCAATGGAGTAATTTCCCAACACATAATTCACTTGTTCATTATTTCCCTCTAGCTGAGTAACATTGTGCTTCATTTGAGGCTCCCTTAATACTTTTATCTGTTTGGGACTTCCCTTATAAGGAAACCACAAATGTGACCAATTTGATGCAAAATATCCATTTAGCTTTGCTGATCAATCTTGACTCAAAACAAGTCCATAAGCCTTAGGTATGTATGCTACTACAATATCGATGAACTGACATACCTTTTCATTTGAAGATAAGTGAATCAGAACATCTTCCATTTCCCCAATTACCTTCACAGTTGTTCTATCTAACTGAATAACCTGCCAGGTAGATGGTTTAGGTTGTCCATTTATCTTCTTGTAGACTGAAAGTGGCATAACATTGACTGATGCCCCTGATTCTACTAAACAATTATGCATGTTATGGTTGAAAATCTCAAAAGTTAAGAGAAATGGTGGGGTTTTAAACCTAGACTTACCTCCCACACTAGCTTCAGCAATTTCTTCTTCAGGTTGGTTGTCAGTGGGAAGCTCTTCCTCTAGTACTTCGAGTGCTTTTAACAATTTTTCTTTTTGTTGAGGTACATTACACATTTCAAATAATGAGATATTTTCCTTAGCCTTTTTAATGTCCTCTACAATATCATACCCCATCTCATGTTCTTTGAGATTCTTTTTTACATTATCAGTCTTCTCTTCAACAGGTTTAATAAGCATGTTGATTTTCTTAGGATCTTGACTTGTAATGGTAAACTCAGGTATTTTATCAGCTGTAGTGGTCTTCCGTATTTTCTTCATATTTTCTTGAAGTCTCTTGATCTTTGGAAGCATTGAATTGTTTTTATTTAACAAACCTTGACTTCTTGTTGTCACATTTGTTTCTGTTGTTTCTTCCTGTTTCAGTGAACCTTCCTCTTCTGTATCAAATAGTGAGACACAATCCCATAAAACCAGAGCATCCTCCTCTTGTTTTACTGTGGGTTGATTATTTTTTTCTTCCTCCTCATCAGCTTCTGTTAGTTTGGATTCCAATAACTGATTCATTACTAATGTCATCAAATTTATCCATTGGGGGCAATTTTTTCAGAATGAGGTTGCTGATGAAAGGTGCAAAAATTATCCATGCCTACCTCAGTTAAATTCATTTATGTAGGACTGTGTGGAGGAGGTTTCGGTTGATTGTTGTCCTCTCTCCTTTAATAGTAAGGCTTATAATATTTCTGAGCTTCCTTTTCATTTTCTAATTCGATTACTCTATTGGATATTTTCTGCATCATCTTCAACATCCCCTCAAAGTCATGTGATTGCCCATCCTTAAGCTGCACAGGATAATCTTCTATGCTCTCCTTTTCAACTTCTACTCTCTCAGCTTCTTTATAAGTTTCTGATAACGTAGGTTTGACTGACATCTTGGAAAACATTGCCAAGTCAGGCCCTAGAGCTGAAGTATAATATTCAATCAGAACTTTATCCGATGGCTTGTCAGCTGCAAATTTTTTTTTAAGATAAGCAGCAAACCTTTGAGTGAAATTATGCACTTTTTCCTTTCTTTCTTTTTTTAAAGCGCATAACCCTTTCATTAAAGTTTCATGAGTTTTCTGGACTGCATATTTACTTCTAAATATTATTTCAAATGTGTCCCAGTCTGTGATTGAATTTGCAGGCAGAGCAAAATACCATGAGGCTGTTGCTCCTTTTAGGGTATGTGGAAACAATCTGCAGACTACATCTTCATGTTCTCCAGCCCTTAGTCCTTCTATAGCCAAGTAAAAACTTTGCAAATGATCGTCTACCAAGATTTTTTCATTGGGGTCAAACTTAGGCAACATTTTCTCAAAAGCTTGAGGCAAATCATGCAAAGGAGGAGTCAGGTTTAAAGGTGACCTAGCCTTCCAAGCAGGTGGTGGATTTGGTGGGTTGGGTGGCTGATTTGCGTTTACATTAGCCATTATTTTGAGTGGAGAATGAGGTGGTGAATGAACAGGGGTATGAACAGGTGAATAGTAAGGTGTATCTAGGTCCAATTGATTCAAAGGTTGAACAACTTCCTGTAAGGCTGTTTCTACTAGTTCTTCAAAATCTTCAACCAGCACTGCGTCTTCCAATATAGGGCGGTCTTTCTTCTGATATTCTATTCTGGGTAAGGTAGGGATAATCGGTAATCCTTCGATCTTCTTCGCATATGCCCTAGTAATTCTTCTCAAATCATCAACTACTTTGTTATCGACAGAATACAAATGCTCTTTACCCTTCTCTTCAGGAATTGGATTGGGAAATAAACTACTCTTAGAACTATTACCCGTGGAGTAATTTCGAGGAAATGGGTTTCCTCAGCTAGCCATGCACTGGCGTCCATCCTTCTAGCGCCGAAAACTGTTGAGGCCTGGAAAATCGCAAGTAACAACAGTTAGGGATTCTCCCCAATATATGTTCCCAACTAGCCCGTTATTGTTTGGTGTGGGGAATCCATCTGGTTTACGGTCCGGCTACCGTAGGTCAATTAACAAATTAAAGGTTTTACCGGTTACGTCCCGATCCACCATGTGTATTTTTATTTTTTTGTGTTTAAGTATGATGTGCAAGTTCCTATCTAACAATACAGATTAATAGAGATAACGAGGAGCAGTCACAATGTGATGCGCAGGTTCTTACCTCTCGTCTTAACTCTCTCACATCTAAATAAAACACAGTAATAAAACTAAAACTAACTAACTAACCTATCCCTAGGGAGCAAAATTATCATTTATCAATGTGTAATGTATTTCTGTGCATGCATTAAGAAAAATCACAGATAGTTGTTACTTATTTCAGAACACATGAACATTAGTAGATAAATGAACAACAAGATAGCTTATTGTTTATGAAAATCCTTCATTACTCATAGTGGAAATTTCATAGAATAAACTATAATGCATTCATAACAAGAACATAGGTTCAAAGAGTTAGAACGATCTCGCAATTAATGGACATAAGCCGAAAACGAAATAGTTCACATTCAACAAATCCATAGCACATCATTTGAAAAATTCCACCAAGCTTTCTCCAACAATAAACTTGTAATTCTTTATTGTAAAAGGAAATAGTTCTTCTTACAACATACTCTCACAAATATATCTGGGAAAAAGTCCTTTCCTCCATCTAACTCTCCTATATTTATACAAAACAGCAAAACCTTTGGGCTACACCTCGGTGACCTTTGGGCTCTCCCAACCGTTCAATCCCACAATTTTGTCTTTTAGTGAGTGCTTTACAATACGTTACATTAAATTAAAATTTAATAGCACTTTTATAAAGAGGGACCAACTTGGTCACTGATGATCTTTTCCCAATCCCGGGTCTCTATTGCTATCGATCTGATGAGATCTCAGAACCTCATTTTCTTCTTCGCTTTCTTCATCTCTGCTTCTTCCTTTTCTTTCTCTTCCTTCCTTGTTGCCTCCTTTCTTCTGCTTTGTCTTCTAAACATATCTTCTTTTCAGTAGCAATCTTCCTGTCATGAAAATAGCATATTTTTAGACCATTTAGTGTTTAACAAAGTAACACAAATTGTATCAATACATGCATTCTGTAAAATGAACTATAAACAATATTAATGCATGGAAAGATAAGGCAAAGAAAATCCTGCAAGTTGGGTCTGAAAAAACCTCTAAGCCCGATGTTCAACTAAAATCACAATCCCGATAGAATAGACTCTTTATCTCAATCCATTCTGCATCTGGACTAACTTGAAACCCTCTGATGAAAGCATGAACCAAAACTATGTAACTGCTACTCCTCAAAACACCAAAACCCAAACTGCACTCTTCCTCTCAGGAAAAACTCTGACTCGACCAGCACCAACGAGAAATATCTGCCATTCCATAAAATAGAGTAAGAGGACACCAAAATCGGTGGGAAAACCCTATCGACAGTCAGAAGCAAAAGACGCTAAGCATCAGGCAGATAATCCACTAAGCAACCGGAACGGCAGGTGGCATAGAGACTACGGGTTCCGCAACAATAGAAAATCATCGGTGATCGGACGAACTACAGACTACGGATTGGAGATTTTAAAACTAAGCATCTCCGCATTGTCGGTAAGGAAACAGACAAGGCCTTCGAACAATGACAAAAATCATTTCGATAGCAATAAAGCAAAATCGTCGATAGTCACAAATATAAAGTTTTTGAAAAAAATAAAACAAAAGATATAACACGCATCGGTGAATAGCAAGACTGTCCATTGGTAGCATAGCGGACTAATGCCTCGATTCCTTCGTCAAATGACTTTCGACAACGATAAAACTGTCTGTTGGAATGTTCTATGTTTTCCTTCTGCAACGGTGGCAATATAGAAGACTAATGCCCCGACACACACATTAACAGACTTCGGAAAACAAAAAATTATCAAAAAAATAAGGCGTTAAGTGATCAAACCGTGGAATCAGCAAAAATAAGAACTATCCATCGGGACGTTCATTGTTTACCTTCCGCAACAGTGGCTGCGTAGAGAACTACTACCCCGATTCACATAGAAATAGGCTTCCGATAGCGATGAAGGAAATCATTTTCAAATCAAAAGGACATGATTTTCAAATCAAAACTTTAAACTCCTTGGTCAAAAGCATTGGCAAACAAAAAGAAGTTTTCCGAAAAGCAGGAAAACAGTTGAACTCAATTCAACTTCAAACAATCCAAATTTGTAGCAGAGGGAAAAACAAAGTTCAGGCAAGATAAAATAAAAAAGGAGGGTCCAAAAATTTAAAAATTTGGGGAAAAAGTTGCAGCTGCAACAAAACCCTAGTGATAGCATGCAAATTGGTGTTCATGAAACCCTAGTTAGTTTCCAATTTGTACATGTCCATGTGTTTCCAGTTCCCTCTCTTAACTTGTAAATTTATCACTAAACCCTAGTTCCATCTCATTATTTGTCAACCCTAGTTGGTTTCCAATTTCTAGTTCCCTCTCTTAACTTGTAAATTGCTCACTAAACCCTAGTTCCATCTCATACCTTGTCAACCCTAGTGATAGCATGGAAATTGGTGTTCATGAAATCCTAGTTGGTTTCCAATTTGTACATGTCCATGTGTTTCTAGTTCTGTCTCAAAATGTGTAAAGATCTCACTAAACCCTAGTTCCATCTCATTATTTGTCAACCCTAGTGATATCATGCAAATTGGTGTTCATGAAAGCCTGGTTGGTTTTTGATTTGTACATGGCCATGTGTTTCTAGTTCCCTCTCTTAACTTGTAAATTGCTCACTAAACCCTAGTTCCATCTGATTATTTGTCAACCCTAGTGATAGCATGCAAATTGGTGTTCATGAAAGCCTAGTTGGTTTCTGATTTGTACATGGCCATGTGTTTCTAGTTCCCGCTCTTAACTTGTAAATTGCTCACTAAACCCTAGTTCCATCTCATTATTTGTCAACCCTAGTGATAGCATGCAAATTGGTGTTCATGAAAGCCTAGTTGGTTTCCAATTTGTACATGTCCATGTGTTTCTAGTTCTGTCTCATAACTTGTAAAGAGCTCACTAAACCCTAGTTCCATCTCATTATTTGTCAACCCTGGTGATAGCATGCAAATTGGTGTTCATGAAATCTTAGTTGGTTTCTGATTTGTACATGTCCATGTGTTTCTAGTTCCATCTCATAACTTGTAAAGAGCTCACTAAACCCTAGTTCCATCTCATTATCTGTCAACCCTAGTGATAGCATGCAAATTGTTGTTCATGAAAGCCTAGTTGGTTTCTGATTTGTACATGGCCATGTGTTTCTAGTTCTGTCTCATAACTTGTAAAGAGCTCACTAAACCCTAGTTACATCTCATTATTTGTCAACCTTAGTGATAGCATGTAAATTGGTGTTCATGAAATCCTAGTTGGTTTCCGATTTGTACATGGCCATGTGTTTCTAGCTCCCTCTCTTAACTTGTAAATTGCTCACTAAACCCTAGTTCCATCTCATTATTTGTCAACCCTAGTGATAGCATGCAAATTGGTGTTCATGAAAGCCTAGTTGGTTTCCGATTTGTACATGACCATGTGTTTCTAGTTCCATCTCTCAACTTGTAAATTGCTCACTAAACCATAGTTCCATCTCATTATTTGTCAACCCTTGTGATATCATGCAAATTGGTGTTCATGAAAGCCTAGTTGGTTTCCAATTTGTACATGTCCATGTGTTTCTAGTTCCCTCTCTTAACTTGTAAATTGCTCACTAAACCCTAGTTCCATCTCATACCTTGTCAACCCTAGTTGGTGCATGCAAATTGGTGTTCATAAAAGCCTAGTTGGTTTCCAATTTGTACATGTCCATGTGTTTCTAGTTCCGTCTCATAACTTGTAAAGAGCTCAATAAACCCTAGTTCCATCTCATTATTTGTCAACCCTAGTGATAGCATGCAAATTGGTGTTCATGAAAGCCTAGTTGGTTTTCGATTTGTACATGTCCATGTGTTTCTATTTCCCTCTCTTAACTTGTAAATTTCTCACTAAACCCTAGTTCCATCTCATTATTTGTCAACCCTAGTTGGTTTCCAATTTATAGTTTTGTCTCTTAAATTGTAAATTGCTCACTAAACCCTAGTTCAATCGCATTATTTGTCAACCCATGCAAAGTGGTGTTCATGAAACCCTAGTTGGTTTCCAATTTGTACATGTCCATGTGTTTCTAGTTCTTTCTCTTAACTTGTAAATTGATCACTAAACCCTAGTTCCATCTCATAACTTGTCAACCCTAGTGATAGCATGCAAAGTGGTGTTCATGAAACCCTAGTTGGTTTCCAATTTGTACATGGCAATGTAATTAAATGTATATTAAACTAAAAACATCAAGAAATGTAAATTTCAACACCGTTCTTGGTGCCTCCAATGTGCCGTAGATGGTGTTTGTATCCTAGGCACACGAAAGGCTAGACACTAGTAACATCATAAGAAGAAGAAAAAAAACCAAATGAAAATGTGCAAACATGATTTATAGATAACTCACTAGAGGTTGTATGATCATGTTTATAGTGTCCAGTATCCTATGAATAATATTATGTCTATGAATGGTATTGATCAATCACATGTTTATTCCATTGGGAATAAAGTAAGGCTAAATAACTGAAATTGTGCTTCAGAATTCACTTTAAACGTTAAATAACGCACCTAACAATGCACTCATACAAGTAGGCCATTCTGATCATCTTTGGTGCAGATGGTGTGCATTAATCTTTCATGCTCTATATGAGGTAGAAAGTATCGTACATGTGACCTATTTTTGTGACCAAGTGTACAAAGCTTGATGTTTATACCAATACTAGTTTGGTGAAGTGTAATACAATAGCTCCTGGTCTATAATCCTGATATACATACCCACCCTTCCTTTTCTGTTGTGTTGCAAGTGTCAAGTACTCCCCTTTTATAACCATTGAGCCAATTGGGAAATCAATATTTTCATCATCTGTAACAGGTTCGAGAATGGTTTGTTTCCCCTCTAAGCAATGTGGGAACCAATAGTTAGAACCCCATTCATTATTTTTTGGGGCAACCACTGCATATATCGGACTTGTGAAAGGAAATAGGTCGAGTTAACAATACATTTTTTAAATAAGGTCTTGCATTTCTAATTTCTACATAAATTAAATTCTACATAGGTCGAGTAGACAATACATAAATGCATTTTCTAATTTAGGTACTACTCATGTACCTGCTTGTATGAGATCCGATATGTGATCATATTCTATAGAAATATGTGTCTAATCATCTTCCAAATGGTATATTTCATTAACCCCGTTGAAATTGGTTCCAATTGTCACTCGATCCCATGTATCAATGGTATCTATATACTCACAATCATCCCATTCACCGATGCTATAGGAACTCCAAAAGCAAGCCTTCAATCTTGTCCAAATTTGTAGGGCCAAGTTGTCTGAGCTTCTAATTGAATGAAACTATCAAGTTCCATGCACTGTGTTCACCCCATGTGTTTGTGATCAATCCACATTTGTCACCTCCTAGAATATTCTTCGCACTAGGTGTTTCCTTGTTGTGTGTTCTCCCATGACAGATGCACACCATTTCACTACAGATGCAGTATCTCGAAGGCGAGCACCTATAAACTTCATCTCTTCCCTTCGAAGGGCATTTTTAATGCATGCACCAGGACCATCGTGCTCTCCTTTTCTATGACCAGCTTCAAAGTAGTTCCATACATGTGGCACCTTGTATTTTATGTGCAACAAACACAACCATTCAAATGCATGTGCATTCTTGAACTGTCTAGCACAACCATCTGACCAAATGACATGACGATAAAATGGTATATCCATAGCTTTCACATGATCATAGAATAATTTAAAGCAATGTTGCACATAATGGATGTCATGGATCCGATAGTCAATTATGTAGAAGTGACTTTCTTTCAGTATCACACATTTCTCTTCATTACTATCTGGCCCATGTCGATATGTGATATGCACCATTATGCTCACCTACTCTGAGTGATAGTATTGACTTTGTATTTCATTTTGTGGTTGTAGGGTGAAATTTTATGCAAATTCAACCACTGATAGTATTGTTCCGAGAGGGAAGGTGTCCCGACATATTCTGAATTGCTCATCTTGGCATCGTGCCATATCGACATGTTGAATGTACTGTTGGAGCTTTCCATGAAACTCTGGAATAAAATCACATACTCACACCTGGTTCATGAATATTAATATGTCAATAAACCACATAAAAAAATGTGTACATGAATATTAATATGTCAATATTCAACAATTTACCTGTGAAGTCACCAATTTAATCTTCCTGCTTTCTTTCCCATCATGTAGCTGATATGTCTCATACTAATAGTTCTGCTTCTCGACAATTGCATTCCCGAATGCTTGATATTCACTTTCATGGATGCAATCAGGCCATAATGATATCCCACCACAATTGTTGCAAGAACCGTCTACACATTGTTTTAAGTAATGTGTCTACCCATCTTGCCTCGGACACATTATGCTATGGATGAAATATCTGGATGACATTGGCGGTACTGTACTTGAGCATTCCTACACATGGTTAGGATGAAAAAAACGACGTATATGTGCAAATGCATGGTAATATAGGTCAAACTCTATGTGGTATCTACAACAACAAGTGTTCTGGATGGTATTGATTCTAACATACCAAGGCTTGCATTTTTCAAAAGATCTTTGTCCGAGCCTTAGCTCTACGTGGGAAACTTTAAACATCTCGAACATTTGAGTTTGTTTCATGTCAAGATAATGTTTAACATGAGGTTCATTGTTTCTAGAACCCCTAAAATGTTTTAACACATCCTCCATGTTAGAATAAGGCCTAGCATTATTTTGCCAAACGTGTGCACTAGGCCCTTCACTGCTTCGACTAACTTCATGTCTTTACAGGGAAACCTACCACTAAATTCCCATAATGTTTCCATTTGTCCCTCTACATCAAGGTTGTCTCTTCTTACTGAATATTTTTTAAGTGTCTTTGGATGTAAAGGCACAATTTGTGATGTGCATTTAAGTAAACAACGTTGTCTTATGGATCTACATACAATTGATTCAGCTAATACACGATGAGCCACATTACAGTCTTGTGAGTGAGTTTTTTTACCAATTGATGTGAATGCAGCAGCAAGAGATTTAACAATGTGATTACTTGATTCAATATTCTTCATTGTTCTTATGCCTAAATTTCTTCTAACAGTTGCCATATTTCT
>LPNX010808128.1:7463-59954 GCA_001517045.1 Pseudotsuga menziesii
TATGAAGAATTTATGATAATGAGTTTTAACAGCGTTGGGTTTCCAACCTAGTGATACTTTTGGAATAAGTTTAGTCTTCAAAAGAGGATTATAGAAATTTTTTAACGACAATTGGAAGACTTGTTTCAGATAATAGATCTTAGATGCTTCAATAAGAAAATTTATGGATTGATTTTTAATAATAGTCCTTAGCAAATTGAAACTGAATAGTATGCAAGCCAAGTATAGAATATATTCAGTATCACTTGACTAAAAGAAATAAAACCTGTGAGATTTTGAATCATTTTTTACCATGGTAAACTGATAGAAGAGTAATGTATAAGTTCTTATACTTATCTTCATATTATTATTTAAGTTTTTTCGCACTTGTAAATTTTACTGCGCCTCAGGACCTGTAAAGTAAATTCTTCTGCTATTGGTGTGTGAAAAAAAAATGCATTTCTCTAGCATTAAAATCCAAAAGAAATTATAGCAGAAATAACAAGATTTTACCTTGAGAAGTATGACTTTTCTGTCTAACTTATATAAACTTTTACTAAGCAAAATGTATGCACAAATCTGAACTGTAACTTTAAGACTGGTTAGCATCGAACCACACTTCTTACCTGTATATCTGTAATAAAAGAAAATGGTTGCATCAGCTCGAAAGCTAAGTAAGCCCAGCCCTCTACGACAAATCACCTTTTGTCACAAACTGAAAAATAATCAATTGCTGCAATGAAAATGCTCTTTTAAGTACAGATTATTGAAATAATCATTTCAGTAACAAATTAATAAGCATTAACTAAACTGGATTATTTCAGTAACAAATTAATAAGCATTAACTAATCATCCAGTTAACAACTGCTGTTAATATGATTAATATGTTATTTTAAAAAGTTTTAAATTTTTCGAAATTTTGGGGTTTTGACACTATGTCTAGAACATATCGTGACCGTCAAATTAGAATATTTACAAATGTTTACTAAAGAAACACACTTTTACCTAACCGATATATTACACAAGTTGATCTTAACTAACTCCTAAGTGTCTAAATATCCTAATATCCCCCCTTAAGAACAACTTGGGATAGGATTGAAGGATTTACAAAAGTGACATTATTAGGAGAAGGAAGGAGGCATTAGAGCCTATCTGCCCTTAAGGACACATTCATGAACTCCTAACATAGACCGAAGTTTAGAAAACTTCGCTTCTGTAAGATACTTGGTGAAGATGTCTGCAACTTGATCATCTATAGGGCAATAGAGAACTTCAATAAAACTGTCATGAACAAGATTTCTGATCAAGTGCATGTGTAGCTCAATGTGTTTGTTGCGCTGATGTAAACTGGATCTTTGGCAAGCTTGATGGCACTTTTATTGTCGCACCAAAGTAGAGTAGGCTGCTGCTGCTCGAATCAAAACCCTTAAAGGATCTGTCGAAGCCATAAAGCTTCCTGACTGGCATTAACTATGGCTCGATATTCTGCTTCTGCTGAAGAAAGAGCAAGAGCTTGTTGTTTCTTACAAGCCCAAGTGACAGGTCCAGATCCCAGACTGAAAACATAACCTGTAGTAGACTTTTGATCATCAGGATCGCCGGCCCAATCCGAATCAGTGAAACTAACCAACAAAGGTTTCCCCCCTGTACTATAATGAATCCCAAACTGAATTGTACCTCAAATATATCGAAGTATTCTCTTTGTTGCTTTCCAGTGACTTTCATGAGGAGTTTGCATATAACGGGCAACACGACCCATCGAGGAAGTATTGGTGCTGGTGCAATTGGAGGAACATGAGCAGGTGGAGGTGGATTTTCATCCTCACTATCATCATCAGAAACTAGAGTTGGAAACCTATCAAGGAAGCTGGAAGAAGAAGAAGAAGAAGGCACAATTGTCGAATCAAGCTCACAGGCCAAAGATGGCACACCCGCCAAGTTAGGATCGCAAGCCAAGAGATTTTCATCAAATTGAACATCTCTTCTAATGATTATATCATGAGAATGTGGCTGAAGAAGTCTATAACCTTTTACATCTTCAAAATATCCAACAAATATGCAATTTTCACTTTTAGGCTGCAATGCTTTCCATTTTTCATCTGGAATGTGAGCCAATGCTTCACAACCAAACACATGAAAGTGACTTACATCTAGTTTAATTTTACTCCATGCTTATTTCGATGTTATATCCTGTAAAATTTAGTGGGTGTGCGATTAACTATGTAATTTGCACAATTTATGGCCTCAGCCCAATATTGAAGACTTAGTCCCTTAGATTGGATCATACAATTAGCCATTTCTTTTAAAGTGCGGTTCTTTCGTTCAGCTACACCATTTTGTTGTGGTGTATATGGAACAGTGTGTTTTTGTTGGATTTCTTGTTCAGTGCAAAAAGTAGTGAACTTGTTGTTAACATATTCTCCTCCATTGTTAGATCTTAACTTAATAATTTGATGACCAGATTGTTTTTCAACAAGGGCCTTGTAGGCCAAGAACATGTTAAATACTTCGCTCTTAACTTTTAGGAAGTAAACCCAAGTGCGTCTGGAGTAGTCATCAATGAAAGTTAAGAAATATTTGAAACCAGAAAAGGAAGCAGATGGAAGAGGGCCACATAAGTCGCTATGCACAAGCTCCAAGGGAACTGAGGCGTGCCAAGAGGCACATTTGTCAAAACAGTCCCAATGATGTTTTTCGAGTACATAACCAGAACAAACACCATCCTTGCAAGATACCAGTGGAAGACCAGTCACCATATTGTCTTTACATAGTTGTTGCAATGAGCGATAATTTAAGTGACCAAATCTCTCATGCCAAAGTTTGCTCAAGTTATCACTATGAGCAACAAAAACTGAAGGAAAAGGTGATGATCCAAAGTTTTTAAATTTGTACAACCTGGTAATATCATCAACAGTTCTAATACCAAGGAAATTTTGAGGATTTTTAAAATCCTTGATTACAACTTGGTGAGGTGTAAACGTCATAGTTTTACCTTCACCTGAATGAGTAATTTGATAGACTGATAACAAATTGCAGGAAATTTTTGGAACACATAGTACATCACTAAAATGACCATTTTCTACAGGAACTGTTCCAGATCCTACAACACTTAGAGATCTATCATCATCAACAAATATTTGTTGGGGGTTACATTCATGCATAGGAGAAAAGATGGATTTATCCTTAGCCATATGATAAGATGCTCTAGAATCAATGAGCCAGTCAATTGAAGTAGAAAAAGAAGATGCAGTATAAGAGTAACCAGAAGCACAAAAGTGCATGTCCATGAGAGGTAGATTCTAAAGACGAATCTAAGCTGATGTGGTGCTTCTTCATTGCTGCTTCCAAGGCTGTCATCTTCTTAAAACACTTAGATTCATCATGATTATCTTTCCTACAAAAATTGCAATGACGCTTAGTCTTCTTTCCTTTTTGCTTGGATCCTTTGTCATTTTTTAAAGAAGGAGCTGACTGAGAAGGTTTAGGACCCTTGTTGTTTTGCTTATTATTGTGAAAATTATGTTTCTTGGGAGGCCTGGACTTTTCTTTTTGTTGGGCCAATAAGGTTTTCCCAGATGTATCTGCATTGTTAATTATTCCAAGAGGAATGAGCTTATCTTGCTCTCTAATTAAGGAATCACAAAAGGATTCAAGGCTAGGCTCTTGATAGTTAGCTGCAGTCAAGGATTCTTTCATGGAGTAGAATGTAGATACAAAAACAGAATATGCAGGTCCAAGTTTTGAAAGAATATGATAAATACATTGTTTGTCTTCTTTCTTAATCTTGCATTCTGCACATAATAGTCTAAAAGTCTTATACTTAGATAAATAGTCTTGAATGCATAAAAACAAAAAAAATATTTCCATACAATGGGGTTAGATCTTCGTTAGCTTACCTGGAAAGTCTACGTTTTCAAGTTTTCTCGTTGTTTCTGATTTGTCGTGATCGTACAAGATGCACGGCAAAGAGCATACGTACCCGAGAATACAAGAAAAAAACTTTCCCTTTCTGTTTCTGATTCGCCGCGATCGCACAAGCTGCACGACAAAGAGCATACGTAGTCAGAGACTAAAACATAAAAGATCTAATAATAAACTGATAAAATATGAGAGATTTAAAAAAAAACAAATCCGTCACTATAACATTATACCTTCAGATTTGCCGAAATGGGTGTTTCTAGAGCAAACAAAAACGGTTTTCGATGAAACGAAAACTATTTCCCAATGGAAACGGTGCTCCTGACGCAATGGAATAGCTCCCATAGGCCAAAAATGCACAAAAAATCTAGAACCAGAAACCCTTTCAAAATTTCGGCAACACCGGTTCCAGATCTTGATCAAAATCGAAAGCGGCTTTTCATAAAAGCTCTGATACCATGTTCAGGTACACAGGGTACTCCCAAAAAACCAAACACCTTGAGCAACCGCTTCACACAAATAGATCACAGATCAACACATCGATGTTTGTCACGTTGTTAAAACCCTCGAGAGGGAAACAGTCCACGGCCCCAGCCAAATAACTACTTTGAGCAATTTATTATGCAAAAGAAAGAAAGTTACACGAGCTTCTCATAATCAATCAACTAGCCAAGGACCCTCTATGCTCTTTAAATAGAGATCATAGACCAATCAGGTGTTAAGCCATGGATCAATGGTAGGTATGATCTAAGAGAAGTTGAACCGTCGGATCACTCTATGTCTAGAACATATCGTGACCGTCGAATTAGAATATTTACAAATGCATACTAAAGTAACACACTTTTACCTAACAGATATACTACACAAGTTGATCTTAACTAACTCCTAAGTGTCTAAATATCCTAACATTTATGATTGGGGTGTCGATATAGAATTTTCACAATGACATTTTCTTTTACAAGCGTCGACTTTTGAACATTTATATGAGCTGGCAATTGTATCTTCGTCCCTTGAGGTTTTAATGTTTTGTTTTGAATATTTTCCAACTTTTATAGCCCAAAATGGAACTTCTCCATCTATGACAGCATTTACATGTTTTGTCGCATGACGATACTTCATGAAAGCTATTGTTAGTCACTCAAAGGACACTTGTGGATGGAAGGGCCATATCTAGAGTTTTGTAGCTCCATTTTACCTCTTTTCTAAACCATTGGAAAGGTAATAGGCTAAGGAACAACTTTTCATAGCAAACCAATTGTTGAGAACTTTTGGAAACAACCTAAAAATCCTTTTTTTTACCCATATGCAAGTTGTCAATGGAAAAACTGTGTTTTTTCACTTTGCATATGCGATTTATCAGTGTTGTACCTGCGTATATCCCCTGAAGTGGTAAAAAAATATAATTTTTTTGAATTTTGGGTGGTTTGGGTGGTTTTGGAACTGCCTCCTCGGTTGTAATTGACCTACCGTGGACCCTAACTCTTCATATTGTTATATAAGAGAGGGAGAGGGGACCATGAAGGGGAATTATCCTTTGGTATTGTTATGCTGGTGAAATTTGGACTTTCATCTGCCTCACCTTTTCCCTATATGCCATTTACCTTTACTGCAGAGCTCTAAGGATGAGAATCTTGGAAGAGAGAAGTAGGAGATCCAGATCGAAGGTTTCACGAGGTGCCTTACATGAGGAGAAGGTATATCTTGTACTTCTTCCATTGATTAATAAAGGTTTGATGTTCTTCCCTTTCCAAATAATTGTATAATGGATGTTGAATCTCATTTTCTTATCACATGATATTTAGGGTTTCATATTATCTTGATTATCATTGCTTTATATGTAGTCAAACTGGTTTGAGGAAGGTTTGAAGTTTGTTTTGAAGGTTCCCAGGTTGGAGAGCAAGAAGAGGGATAAAGAGAAACCTTGGATCAACCTTCATTACCTAAGGTATGAACCCTACCAACCCTTGAAATCTTGTTTAAATTCATACCTGCGGAGCATTATATATCAGTCTGTATACCCCTAGTATGTTGGTGGCCTCAACTTCAGCCATAGGATCAATTCCTTAACAACAAAACTAGCTAATTCGTTGGGGAATCCTTGTCTATTTTAGGGTCTCCTTGTCTAGTTTTTCCAGCGTATTTGAAGGTCTGAGTCCTTCTTTCAGGTTAATACTCATCCTTAATCCTTTTTAGCACATTCCTTGTTGTTTTGAGGTTGTTTTTTACCTTTTTTGGGGCTTCCACCACCCATACGTGACTGCTGCACTCAATAGTAGCGTATTCCTGAGCCATACATGAGTTCATAATGGCCTACTTGCATACCATACATGACTTTCCCTACTGTTCACCTGTGTATGCTCTGTTTCAATGATTTTTTCACTTTTTTAGGCATGTTCGGGGTGGTTTGTTGCAGGTTGTGGGGTCCTCCTAGGTCCCTTGTTTGTGTAAGACCACTAAGAAGTGGTGTCTCCCTTTGAGTGTGCTCTTAACCTAATTTGTAGACCCTTTTTGAAGCTTTTGGGATTTTCTTTTTCTCTGTACCCCACCTTCCTCCTTGGCATGACCTTATTGTGCAAGGTGTCGATTAGCCTCTGTTAACACGTATAGTATGAACTTAGGAGTAATTTGATATTTGTCTCTTTCAGTCTTGTTGGTCAAGTCCCTTATGCAAGTCTTCCTTCGAAGAGAGGTCTAGTCTAACTTCAGGGAAGCTTAGGGTATGTATTGTGCACATAGAGCAGAAGTCATTTTGTTTTGTTTTAGGTTATATGCATGTAGGTTATTTTTCTTTCTCATTAATAAATAAATAAATAAAGTAAAAAAGAACAATTTTTTGCTTTATATGAATTTAGGCTAGGGTTTAAGCTTAGGTGCATTGCATACCTTTGTATTTTGAAAATATAAGGAAAAAAAAAGATCTTTCTTTTATGGCCTCCATTTTCAGTTTTGAAAAGAAAAGAGAAGTAAAAGTTTTCATTTTTTAATCTCTTTCACATTGGTCATGTTGTTTCTGTTTTCAAGTCAAAACATCATTAGTTTCATTTCCACTACCTTTGAGTAATCAATAGTCCTTAAAAAGAATGTTAATATTTGAAACATATTAGTACCATTTTCTTTCTAGGGATGACACACACTAGTCTAGGATAGTGTTTTGGGTTAGGGTTATCTTTAACTACCTAAAAATTTAAACTCAAACATAGTGGCCTTTCATTCAAAAAATCCAATTTCACAAAGAAGTGAACTGGAAATATCCTCTTACATAGGAGTCAAGCACGAGGTTGTGCGAGACTGAGTTGCGAAGATACCCCTCATATACTTGGTTAAGAATACACTAGAATTGTTGCACATCTGGGGATTCATTGAGTACCTCCTTCCGACCCTGTGCGGTGCCTGGTACTGTTTGAGTTTCATATTAGCTACCCTATCCATGCGCACTAGTCGAACTGATGACTGTTCCTCTGGGCCTTCTTTTTTATTTTGATAGCCTTATCATCTTGACCTCCAGGTCTCTACACGGGTGATAGTCGAAAGATATTTCTATTGTACCCAGGGTAGACGTGGGAGGAAACCTCGTGCATATCTTTGGAAAATAGGTTGGTGATTCAAACACTTGCCCCAAAGTGATTGTATTGGGACCCTGGGTAACTATCCTTCTACCTTCATTGGTTAGTTATGGGCCCTCATCATCACAGACTCTCTTTTGGAAGGTATCTTTCTATGCATGGTCTGTATACTTACGATTTTTATTCTAGTGGTGTGCTCTCAGTGTTGTTGGTTTCCAGTTGGCCTCATACTTTAATTTCTTGTTGAGTCAGAAACTATGGCAAGTACCCCTACGGACACCAAACAAGAGACCCCCATGCAAGGGGCTTCTTGTGCTTTTCCTTTTACTGGGAATGTTGGCATTCCCTTGATGGCCACTTTGAATCCACCTAGATTCTCCCTTCGGATACTGGTTTGGTTGTTTTCCACTGTGACTGTCATGAATGCTCTTTATGCTTCTCAAGCAAGAACCTTATATCAAGGGCATCAAAATAATGTCTCCCCTACACCAGTAGAAATCTCTCCTCCTCCTTCCACCTCATGTGGTGAAAGTTTTGATACTAGTAACCTATAGTATAAAAGGAATAAAAGGAGGAAGAATAGGAAGAAGGAATGAAAGCAAGGAGGCATTCACCCAACCTCAGCAGGTCATACTAGGGGCACTTATCCAACCTCGGTAAGTCATGTTGGACATATCCACCCAGCCTCTGCAGGTTATGCTAGGGGAACTCACTCAACCTTTGCAAGTCATGTTGAATATATCCACCCAACCTATATAGGTCATGCTGGGGGGAAACAACCAGCCACCACAATTCATGTTGGACCCAACCACCTAACCTCTGGAGGTCATGCTGGGGGTAAACAATCAGCCAATGCAAGTCATGTTGACATCATTGAGAAAACCAACCGTTTAAGATGCAAACCTAAGTTCCCTTGTAAGATTTGTGAGGGACATCACCTTATTCATCAGTCGATTTGAAATATTGTTTAAATTCATACTTGTAGACCATTATATATCAGTATGTATACCCCTAGAATGTTGGTGGCCTCAACCCTAGCCATAGGATCAATTCCTTAACAACGATACTGGTGACTCCGTGGGGACGCCTTGTCCATTATGGGGTCTTGTTGTGTAATTTTTCCAGTGTATTTGAAGGTCTGGGCCTTTCTTTCAGATTAAGATTCATCCTTAATCCTTTTTAGGAACCTTCCTTGTTGTTTTGAGGTTGTTTTTTACCTTTTTTGGGCCTTCCACCACCCATACGCGACTAATTCATTGAACATTAGCATATTCCTAATCCATATGCAAGTTAAGAGTGCCATACCTGCATAACATATGTGACTTTCCCTACCGTTCGCCTACGTATGCCCTGTTTTGGTGATTTTTTCACTTTTTTGGGCATGTTTGGGGTGGTCTGTTGTATTTTGTGGGGTCCTATTGGGTCCCTTGTTTGTATAATACCACTGGGAAGTGGTGTCTCACTTTGAGTGTGCTCTTAACTTGATTGCAAATCCTTTTTGAAGCTTTTGGGATTTTCTTTTGCTCTGTACCCCACCTCCTTCCTTGGCATGACCTTATTGTGCAAGGTGTTGATTACTCTTTGTTAACAAGTATAGTCTGAACTTAGGAGTAATTTGATCTCCATCTCTTTCAATCTTGTTGGTCAATTCCATTATGCCAAGGCGGCTGGATTGTTCCCTTATGCAAGTCTCCCTCCCAAGAGAGGTCTATTTTGACTTTAAGAAAGCTTAGGTTTTGTTTTGTGGGCATAGAGCAGAAGTCCTTTTGCTTTGATTTACGTTATATGCATGCAATTGTTTTTAGGTTGTTTTTATTTCTCATTCATAAAGAAAAAGGTAAAAAAGAACAAGTTTTTTCTTTATATGCATTTAGGATAGGGTTTATGCTTAAGTGCATTGCATACCTCTATCTTTTGAAAATATATAATAATAATAAAAAGGATCTTTCTTTTGTGGCCTCCATTTTTAGTTTTGAAAAGAAAATAGAAGTGAAAGTTTTCATTTTTGAATCTCTTTCACATTGGTCATGTTGCTTCTTCTTTCAAGTCAAAACATCATTAGTTTCATTACCGCTACCTTTGAGTAATCAACAACCCTTAAAAAGAACGTTAATATTTAAAACATATTGGTAGCATTTTCTTTATAGGGATGACACACACTAGTTTAGGCTAGTGTTTGGGTTAGGGTTATCTTTAACTACCCAAAAATTTAAACTCAAAAATAGTGGCCTTTCGTTCAGGAAATACAATTTCACAAAGAAGTGAACCAAAAAATCCTCTTACACAGGAGTCAAGCACGAGGTCATACGAGACTAAGTTGTGGAGATACTTCTCCTATACTCAGTTAAGAATACACCAGAGCTGATGCATGTTTGGGGATTCACTCAGTACCTTCTTTCGGCACCGTGTGGTGCCTGGTACTATTTGAGTTCTAGACTTAGCTACCCTACCCATGCGCGCTAGTTGGACTGACGACTATTCCACCAGACCTTTTTTTGTGATTTCGGTAGCCTTATCATGTTGACCTCTAGGACTCTACATGGGTGACGATGGAAGGCTATTTCCATTGTACCTAGGGAATACATGGGATGAAACCCCATGAAACTCATTGGAAAATAAGTTGCTGATTCAAACACTTGCCCAAAATTGATTGTATCAGGACCCTAGGTAATTGTCCTTCTCCCTTCACTGGTTAGTTAAGGGCCCGCATCATTCCAGACTCTCCTTTAGAAGGTATCTTTCTATGCATGGTCCGAATACTTAGTATTTTTATTCTAGTGATGTGCTCTATGTGTTGTTGGTTTTCAGTCGACCTCATTGTAGCAGGGATTTCTCCTTGCTACAGGGGCAGGAATGGCTCCCTTTTGTCTATAGGACAGAAGGGTAGGTTCCTGCTTGTGGAAAGACTGAAAGGAAAAATGGAATGTAAAGAATAGTAATGAAAACAAAGATGGAGAACCCCTCTACACACAAGGTTAGGGTTCCGCTTCCAATAATCTACAAACAATATGTTAGAAATCGCAATACCTGCAAAACAAGTTAGGAAATAAACTTGCAAATGAAACCATGGATTAGAAAACAAAGAAATTACTAAGCAAGTACAGAAATTAACAAGCTATACCTTCTCTTTGGGTGGAATGGGCCACCATGCCCTGGCTTGAAGAAGCACCTCTCTTGGATGGGGGAGCTATGGCTCACTGGAGATGGAGGATAGGGAGTGCGAGTGGCTTGAGAGACAAAGGGTCTCAAGGCATCCATGGGGAGCATAATAGTATGCAAGGGAGAAGTGTTTTGAGAGTGACCCCCCACCCTCCTTTTATAGCTTTTTTGGGGTTTTAGGGTTTTAAGCCCTTGGTCTGGGATTTAGCCCCTTTCGCCTTAATTTTAGCTCCTTTTAGGGTTTTAGCCCCTTTTGGGGGGATTTAGCTCCTAGGAGAGTATTTTAGGCTCCTTTTTGGGGTTTTTAAGCCCTTTTCTCCATCCTTAAGCATTTTTTAGGCTGTGGAGGTCTAATGGAGGGTCGTGAAGTGGTGTCCTTGGGTGGTGTAGGTCATGGAGAGCTTAGTGAGGGATTTTTTGGGTTAATAGATTACCCCCTGATGTGTGAGGGTAGGACCTCATCGTATGGCCGACGGACATCATAGGATTTGTTGTGTAGAGGTGGTGCTTCCGGGGCTGGGGCATGGTGGCTTTTGGTTTTTGTATTAATATGGTTCCCATCAATGGGTGAGATACAAATAATGTGTGACATGTATATGGACAAGGGGGCATCCCCATGCTCATGACAATGTCAAAAGAATAATTTGATCTATGCTCTGAAATACAAGAGCCGATCATATACAACAAATGATACAATAATGGTTGCCTCAATGTGAGGCTGAATACAATACTGATCTGGTACATTGGACCCATGGCATTCTCATGGAATGCTATATCTTCATGACTGACGGCCTGCTGGATCTGGGACAGTACATAGCTGTATGGACTCCCTGATTGAGAGTCAGAGTCTTTGTGGTACAAGTATGTTGTTTCAATCATAAATTTATATAGAAGCATTGTTGGGGCTTCTGAACACTGTCTCCAACGCAACCCGGAAATCACAAGGGACATAAGTTGTTTAGGTCCCTCGAATAGACTCATCAATGTGCTAGAGTCGGGTGACATCCGGGGTCTTTGACCAAGTACTGTGTGGACCAAGCCCTGTACGAATCTCAACAGTGTGATGATGTAGTTGGAGTCGAGCACGTGAGAAACAACCATCCTGAGAGGCACTAAGGACTCCTCTCAAGTGGTCCAAGGAACTCATCAATGAGGTTAATGAAACCATCATACAGCGACCTCTAGGTCTATCCTCTAGAATATATGTGTTGTTTTCGACATAGGGAGACCTACCCCTAGTCAAGGCAATGATGTTTCCTTGACCAGGAGCGCGAGGGAGATAACCGAAAGGTGTGAGACAATCTGCAGACTGGCCCACTGAATGGGGGGGGTGAAGGGAAATAATTGAACAGGGGCAGGGGGAGTGTGGTAGACTCAAACTTCCTTTGTTCAGAGTATGACGGCAGGGTAGACCAGGCAGGAAATGAAACTTGACTCATGGGAATGGGATCATAGCTATAATACTGGGAATGTCACTGCAAATGGGAAATACTTGGAGGAGGTAGATGCTTTTGATATTGATGGGATCTAAGGAAGACACATTGCAGAGTACTCTGAACAAAGGGGACCCAACAAGGGAATGCTGCCAAACTATTTTCTGTGGGGTGGTGTCTAGGGACACCATTATGGTACGATCTCGTGGATTTTTGGCGAGCACAAGAAGGTAAATGCTCGATGGTGCTTTCAATTTTAGGGAGTCTGAAAGCACGAAGAAGACTCTAGTGGGGGCTCTTTTTCATTGGTAGTCTCCTATGCCTGAAAAAGGATAAAAGTATACATAGGAGAGCTCGCCCATCCTGTAGGGGATGAGAGACTTCTTTACCATTGGTATTCTAGTCAGGCCGGAAAAGGTTAAACCTATACTGACTGGACGGTCATTCAGATACTTTTACGAGTATGAACGAAACCAAGTTTGCTTGGCAATATTTTCTTGATGAGAAGGCTGGAAAAGAGCTTAACGACAACCCATGGTGAGCTTTTTCGTAAAGTGCGGCCCCTCTGCTCGAGAAAGCATAAAAGTATGCAGAGGGGAAAAGTCTTGGCTCGAATACACCAAGGTGGTCCTTTTCATTTAATGGTCTACATGGTCTGCAAAAGGAGGTAAATGAGACGATGTAGACACCCTTTCCTATACTTTAGCAAGCGGGAAAGGAAGCAGCTACGCTCGGATATCTTTTCATTATTTTAAGGAGTAAAAAAAGAGCTTAAACAAAACTCCAGTATGGTCAACCGATTGCGGTGGCACAGGAGGTGCCCCATGTTGGGACGGTGGACAGTGGTCTAAAGGTCATCCGCGTAGTATGGACGGAGTAGAAGGCTCTCAAACATACCAATACATGCGTGGGATAGATCGTGGTAGAGGCTCACGAGTCGATGTGGCAGAGGCACGCAAATCGAGGTGGCTCTCGAACAGAGGTCAGGAGCGTGTGTGTGAGTTGCGGTGAACGGAATTAACTACATGTGATGTGAGTGCAAGTCCGGGGGCAGTTATATGCCAAATACGTATAAGAAAAATAAATTGTTTTGTGGACAATGGTCTAAAGGTCCACGTAAGGTGTGGTGGGTAAAGAAGACAACTATGTGTTAAAAATCAAAAATCAAAATGGTAACCCTTAACGGGCAATGGCCCGAAGACTCGCATGAGTAGTAGTCGAGAAGTGTGATACAAGTACAGGTCCGTAGACACTTGCATCGTCATGTCATGGCTCGTAAATGGAGGTAACTTCCGGGAAGCGGTTCCGAAATTTGTTTGTTAAACATGAGACGATGGTCTCATTAGGATATTTGAGCCCAGAGGTGTGAGAGGTGTCTCGAACAAGCTCTGGGTGACTTTGGATTAGCAGCTGATGGTGATGCCCCTGACTTGTGCTAAAAACGTTGAAAAATAAGAAAGGGAAAAAACTACGCTATAAGGGACTCATAGTGGTTATATCAGGCATAGACTCTCTTGAGGTGGAGCCCGTTGCGAGGCTTATTTAAGAGTCGACCATCGGAGTCAGCGAAGAGGTATGGGCCCTTGCCAAGACGAAGGTCATGGAAAGGCGGGATGACGAAATCTGGTCTTTTATAGGAAGAACTGATTCCACACTATGGTTTAAAGGCAATGGGGTAAAACCGAAGGTAGTCTTACATTTATCTCCGTCATTGCATAAGTGGTGTCGGGATAGATCAAGTGGATCTTCCATGGTCGACGAGACAGAAGGGAAAATGGTGCTAGAGATCATGTAAATGGTATTGGTTATGGTTTTTGTGGCCTTGCCCCCAGTCTCTGTTGGAGGAAGAAGGGCGGGCCTGGAGACAGAAGGAGTCTTTGATGGACCTAGAGGTAGGTGCAACATCATCTCAATTGGCTGGACATGAGTCAACACATCCTGGGGCCTCAGAGGTACGGTAGGTGGTTCAAGGTACCACACAGGATCTCCTAGTGTGAAATACTGTAGATCGTGGGTTGCCAAGACAGACTTACTCACGATCTCGGATGGTAGGAAAAGCAAAAGGAAAAGGATCATGTTGAGTGGGAATGAACCCCACTCTTTCCCTGGTAACTAAGGTTGAGCTTGCGACTGAGGTTGCAGCTGTGGCTGGGGAAACAATGGAAGAGACAGGTTTGATGGACCGTCGGTGATGGTGGAGATAAGCGGGTCAGTTGAATTGGACATCATTTAGATGGACATGGTGTCTGAAGAAGGCGGTGGGGGGTGCACTTCTTCGATCAAGGTGATTTCAGACTCAAGGGAATGTTGATGGAGGTCAGCTAGAGCCATTCAAAATTTGGGCAAGTCTTGACAATGGTGAGAGTAATGTCCATACAAACCGCAGAGGGCGCAAGCATGGTTTGTTCTCAATGCCTTGTTCCTGACTATCGGTGATAATGGGAGTTCAACCACGAGGATGTTTTCGTTTATATCGATGGCATCTAAATGCGCATGGATCATTGGGATTTCAGGGCAACTCTGAGTTGAATGGCCATATTGCTCGTAGATGGCGCAAGGCGGGACTTGTCACAGTTCTGCGGTGGCTTTGGCATTCTTGTCTCTAGCCATTTTCGGGTGAGGCGGTGCGAGTGCAGGTGCAGCGGTTGGCTTTTGCGGACCGGGTGGATGGCGAGACTCGACTGCAATGGGTTGCACCGAGGTTAAAATAATCGGGGGCATTGCTGGTTGAGCCGGTGGATCAAGATACCACACCAGAATTCCCAATGTAAAGTTGGGTAGGCTTAAGGTGGTCATTACCTCCGTGCTCATGACACCACGTGGGGGAAAGAGGAAGGGAATTGTATCAACTGTAGATGAGCCCAGATAACTCCCAGCTAGTTGCATGTGGGGATGCGGTTGTGGTTGTGGCAACGCATAATGCTGCTGCTGCGAGTGATGTTGCAGCTGTGGACGATGTTGTGTTTATGGTTAGGGCTATAGCTGTAGTTGTTGTTTGGGTGCAATGGTGCTTGATGAGACCATGCACAAGTCTGCAGTCTCATTTCGTGTCGATGGTGGTGACAGTGAGGGGAAAGGAGTCGTCATGGTGGGATCGGCAAACAACCTAGGGCCCACATTCAACAATGGGTAGGCTGATGTTTTTTCAACCATAGTGTTGATTGCAGGGATGACATTGGCGTGTGTGGTCATCCCTTGCGGCTCAATGGTGGTGATGGGGGGGATAACGTTAGCGGGTGCCGTTAACCCTTGCGGATCATGATAAGTGAGTTGATCAACCGTCACAATCTTCCCTTCATGGGGGGACATCATGAGACGGAAGACAGTTGATGCAACTGCTCTCATGGCATACATATAACTCCTTTCGAGGAGAAGGTTATAGTCCAGTTGAGCGTTGACGACCTCTATGTCGATCAGCACTGTCTTCCTGGCTAATGTGATGGGGACATGTGGGAGGATTCCTTAGGCTTTAGTGGGATGTCCATCATAAGCTCGCAAAGTTGTGGAGGACGGTTGCAGAATTGGTGATCCAAGTTTCTACCAAAATAGGGTAGACATAACGCATGTGGATGCCCCCTCATCCACTATGCACCGATGGACAACCAAATTTCGGATGGACACCAGGATTTGAAAGGCAATGGTCGATAGCATGCGTGGTTCTCCATTCTCCGTGTCGAATCTGATCAACTTGGAGTCGGAGGGGTCTACTTCCCCAAGGGCGGCTAGTAAGGCTTTCCGCTGTGTTGAGAACGTTTTAAGTACCTCAAGAGCGGACATGGCAGTTGGTGTTTAGGCCAAATCATCCAAAATGCTATAGCTAACAGCAACTCTAGCCGTGGCATTATTGGAAACTCTGCATATGGGGAGGCACGGGAATGGGGGTAACTAAAGAGGTAGGTTGACTATTTTGGACGTTGATGTCGCTGATGTGTCAGCAGGTTCGTTGGTGGTACCGTACTGATTCTGTCTGGTTTGCATGTTAAACTCTTCAGTCGTCATGGCTAGCAGGTGGTGAACACCTATTTCGGTCGTGGGAAGTGCCCCCAGAGCGTTGGGATTGGGTTGGGGAGGGGTTGCAGTTGCCACCAATCCTTGTACTGGCAGTGGGTTTTGAAGCACCATGGGGGGAGGTCCTTGTGGTGCCGGGTTGGGTTGGGCTTGATTTGCAGCGTTGGCGGCCTGTTGGGCTTCGTTTTGAATGGCCTGCTTAGCTCGACCCATCAGGGGACACTCGAATGTGTAGTGCCCAAAAACATCACATAATGTGTAAGGTTGGTTTGTGCGCAACGGGGCATTGTGTCTTGGTACATTTGGTCGTGGGGGGTTTTGAGCTGACCGGTTTGTTGCGGCATTGTTGGGAGGGTTCGGTTGTTGACCGCCTCCCTGCAGTTGGTTGTTGCCTTGGTTCTGGGGTCGATTATTTCTAGCTTGCCCTTATTGATTATTGGGGGCAGGCTGGTTGGGACGGTTTTGTTGTGCAAACACTTGTCCCAACGGAGCGGGTGGAGTGGGGGCAGGGGCTAGAACGGTTTGCATTGGTGGTGCATAGTAGATTTGTGGGGATGATGGTGCCACAAATGTGGGCATTTGCCTCGCATACTATTGTGTTGGCCAAGCCATGGCCTAAGCCTGCTGCGGTGCGCAGGTTGTGCGTAGGAAGTTGTTGCTCCAAACTGGGACATCATTCTTGCGTAGTCCGGAATTTGGTTTTGGTAAGCAACACTAGCAGTATTGCTTGGTTGTGATGGAACTACAGGTGGTGTCGGTCGGTGTTGTGGCTGTTGGGAGACCGATCCTATGATGCCATCTACAGCATGGGATGCCCCCGGTGCATCGCGGTAGGAGGTGCCTCCACGGGGAGCGTATGGGATGACGGTGTATAGGTATCCAGACTAAGCATAGATGAGGTCAAACTATTGAGCTTTCAATATGGCCTCTTCTTTGGATTGGGGATGTTCGGATGAGACATCCTTTGCTATGGGTGGCAGCAAGGTCTTAAGGAACCAATCCAAGAAGATCATGTCGTCAAGTTGTATTTTACACAGGCTACGGCGTCTCCGCCACTCATGGATATGGTCAGTTATATGCATGGAAGTGTTTTGACAGCAAGATAACAGGATCTCCACCCCCTCATCATATTTGACGGGGAGTTGGAAATATTGTAGGAACATGAAAGCTAGGGAATTGAAGTTCAAGTATTTTTCCTGCGGTAGCTCAATGCACCATTTGGCCGCAGCACCTGCAAGGGTGCATTGGAATAGCCTCAGCCTGATGGAGCCATCTACGATGCTGTTGGATGAGCACCATAGATGGAATGTCATAATTTGGTTTTAGGGACATTCCCCTGCCTTGCCTTCAAACTTGGGGATGTCTGATGGCAGCTTAGTTGGCATTGGAGGCCAAAACATTTGATGGTGAATGGGGTCGTTTGTTAATCGAGCCAAATCAGGCAAGTTAAGATGAGCCATGAAAGGTAGATTTGACCTCAGGTTGATATGAGCTAGGGCAGCGATGGTGGAGGGGTTTGCAGGCGCGTAATGCATCTGCACGGCTGGGGGTACTTGCGGTGGCACTATTGTGGATGGGCCAATGCCCCCAAGTGTGGTGGGAGGGATCGTGTGGGTGGAAGGGACATTGCCCCCATGTATGACAGTAGGGGCAATGTAAGTGGACGGTCCACTACCCCCCTACGTGGCAGGAGGGGCAGTGTGTGTGGAGGGGCCACTACCCCTGTGTGTTGTAAGTGGGCCAGCTTGGCTGGTCACTATATGTGGTGGCAGCTGACTGATGACAATTTGCATGACTGTGCTTGGGCCACCTACAAGGTTATTGGTGACAAGTTGTGGTGTGGACATAGGTCCAATTGCTATGGAGATGCCGAAAAATGGATCCGGGTTGGCAACATCCATGGGGCTTGATGGTGCAATATGGAGGTCTGGTTCAGACTGATATGGGTCTGAATCTAAATCAGAGGCTATGTGGCCTTCTGATGGTGTGGGAGATCTCTTAGAACGGTTTCGACGGTGTCGTTTGAGTGTTCCAAATTCTGGCGGTTCACCTCTTAGGCGTGAGGGATCAATTGTGTTAGATGTTTATCAAACTGATGGGAATGATGTTTGGACACTGGTTTCAATGGCTTCCTATTGGCTGTAGGTGGTCACTCAGCCACCAAGACTACCAGAAGACAGTGCTTGGCTTTTTCCTCATAGGTGTTTCTACTCAATCGGAAGGAGTCGTTTCCCATTTTGCTTGGCAATTCCTCTCAGCAGCCAGCTACTTTGGGGTTCCTGTGGTACTCCTCACAATGAGTTTCTGGGCAGAGCCCAAGTACTTCCCACAGTTGAAGCAGTCAGGGACTTATGTCCTCAAAGACTACAGATTGTTTGAACTTAGTGTAAATTAATAAATTTTAAGGCTCTCTCAACGTCATGAACTGAGTTGGGTTGATTACTTGGTATGGTGTAGTTTGTTTGTCTTTCTAGTATTTGGTAGCTGCAAATGGTTTATGACTTCATCATATTGTGGTAAAGTTCATGTCATTATGTATGCACACATTGAATAATCAGAAATTTGTAAATAGATACAGTTTTTAACCCTGAATGTTGATGGCCTAACTAGATGACTACCTCACACTGATATTCCTCTTCAACCAAGAGAAGGTGTTGTGCTCTCAACACAATGGCACTAAGCCCATCCGTAGATCCATAGGTCACCTACCGGATGCAAGTTTGGTCAACAGGGAGGACACTTAGCGCCGTGAGAAGCCCTCCTTCTCTACCCCCTCTACCTTCCAGGTCATCCGGTTTTAATGGTTTAGAAAAATATTCAATGAAGGGCCTAGGTCTATACGAGATTTCCCTTCGTCATATCCCATAACACCCTTGAGGGTGATGACTGGGTAGAGGAGGAAGGGTAAGCAAGACAGTTAGTTTTAGGTTGATTTTAGTTAAGCTACATTCATTTAATTGAGCCATTAAAATTTACTTTGAATTTACACTTTGTTTGTTGATGTAATTACAGGAAATTAAAACAGCAACTGAAATTAAACTAGTATGCTGGACAGAGGCGACTGAGCCGCACTAAAAGTCCCTATTAAACTAAAATTTAACCCCTATTAAACTGAAATCGAACCTCTGATTGACAGACCACACATTTCTGATCAAATTTGGTGAGGGGGTCGCAAAAAAAATTCAAAAACAGGCGAGGGGGTCGCACAGATTTCACAGATAGTCACGGTTTGTGTTTCTGAGTGAAGTCGCACCTTTCAGGGGATTAAGTGCGCCCTAGGTGCACCTGTTAGGACATTAAGTGCACCCTCATCCCCTGTTCAGGCCCAATAAGTGCGACCTGCCTCGGATTTGGGGTTTTTCTGATCCTGAGTCAGACCCAGCCGATAGTAACCTGTACTGTGGCCAAACTGACTCGGATTTGCCTAGCAGAGGCTTCAGCAACACTAATAACTAGAAATAAACTAGATCTAAACTGAATTTGACATGAAATTTTAAAAACTAGGGAAAAAATTAAAAAACTTGAAATTTTAAAAATCTGGACCAGGGATCCCGTGGGATCGACCTGGTATGGTCGCCAGTTCTATAGCAGGGATTTATCCTTGCTACAAGGGTAGGAATGGCTCCCTTTTTTCTATAGGACAGAAGGGTAGGTTCCTGCTTGTGGAAAGACTGAAAGGAAAAATGGAATGTAAAGAACAGTAATGAAAACAAAGATGGAGAACCCCTCTGCACACAAGGTTAGGGTTCTGCTTCCAATAATTTGCAAACAATATGTTAGAAATCGAAATACCTGCAAAACAAGTTAGGAAATAAACCTGCAAATGAAACCATGGATTAGAAAACAAAGAAACTACTAAGCAAATACAGAAAATAACAAGCTATACCTTCTCTTTGGGTGGAATGGGCCACCTCTCTTGGACGGGGGAGCTATGGCTCAATGAAGATGGAGGAGAGGGAGTGTGGGTGGCTTGAGAGACAAAGAGTCTCAAGGCATCCACGGGAAACATAGCAATATGCAAGGGAGAAGTGTTTTGAGAGTGACCCTCCACCCTCCTTTTATAGCTTTTTGGGGGTTTTAAGCCCTTGGTCCGGGCTTTAGCCCCCTTTTTGGGATTTTAGCCCCTTCTGCCCTAATTTTAGCTCCTTTTAGGGTTTTATCCCCTTTTTGGGGGCTTTAGCTCCTAGGAGAGTATTTTAGGCTCCTTTTGGGGGTTTTTAAGCCATTTTCTTCATCCTTAAGCATTTTTTAGGGTGTGGGGGTCTAATGGAGGGTCGTGAAGTGGTGTCCTTGGGTGGTGCAGGTCATGGAGAGCTCAGTGAGGGATTTTTTGGGTTAAAACTCATACTCTTATTTCTTGTTGAGTCATAAACTATGGCTAGTACCCCTATGCAAACCAACCAAGAGACCCCCATGCAAGGGGATTCTTATGCTTTTCCTTTTACTGAGAATGTTGGTGTTCCCTTAATGGCCACTTTGAATCTACCTGGATTCACCCTTGGGCTATCGGTTTGGTTGTTTTCCACTCTTACTGTTCTGAATGCTCGTGATGCTTCTCAAACAAGCAACTTATATCAAGGGAATCAAAACCATGTCTCCCCTTCACTAGTGGAAACCTCTTCTCCTCCTTCCACCTCATGCGGCAAAAGTTCTTATACTAGTAACCTATAGTCTAAAAGTAATAAAAGGAGGAAGAATAGGAAGAAGGCACGAAAGAAAGGGGGCAATCACCTAGCCTCTATAGGTCATGCTGGGGGAACCTATTCAACCTCTTCAAGTCATGTTGGACCTATCCACCCAGCCTCTATAGGTTATTCTCAGGGCACTCACTCACCTCTCCAAGTCATGTTGAACATATCCACCCAGCCTCTGCAGGTCATGTTGGGGAAAAAAAACTAGCCTTTACAAGTCATGTTGGACCCAAACACCCAGCGTCTAGAGGTCATGTTGGGGGTAAATAGTTAGTTAATGAAAGTCATGTTGACATCATTGAGAAGACAAACCATTTAAGACACAAGTCTAAGTTTCCTTGTAAGCTTTGCGAGGGAGATCACCTTACTCATCAGTTCCTTGTTATTACAGAGGTATAAAGAATGTGGTCTAAGTCTCAAAGATATCCTGCTCCTGAACAACCTGTAGTTTTTCAACAACCTATTCAACCTTCGGTTAATCAAGTGATTGAACCAATGTGATCATTGGTCAATCCCACTCTTCCTTCGGAGAGTGATCCTCATCAAGTGATTGAACCCATGCAATCTTTGGTTAATCCCACTCTTTCTTTGGAGAGTGACCTTCCTAAAGTGGTTGAATCGATGTAATCTTTGATCAATCTTACTCTTCATTCAGAGAGTGATTTGTCTTCTAGTCATGTTTACTTCACTGCCAGTTCACAACTTTATCTACAAGGTGGCATTGACCTCACTTCGAATGAACCCCCACTAAGCCCTTGGATTGCTTCCTTTGATTGGGATAGCCTAGATGAGTCACTCCTTCCTTTGGCGGCACCTTTCCAGATAAAGGTCCAAGTTGAACACTACACGATTGCTCATTGTATTGTATATGGATCCTATGTTAGTATTTTATCTGCACATGCTTGGAGAGGTATGGGATCTCCCATCCTCATGTCGATTGTTAATCAGTCGATGGCCATTAATAGAAGACCTAATCAAATTTTGGGAGCTCTTACTCAAACACCTGTTACTTTGGGTGGGAAGACCATCTTAGTTGATTTTATGGTTATATAGGTCCCCTTACAATTTAATATGCTCCTCGGGCATGATTATGTATATGCCATGAAAGTTGTGGTGTCTACGCTCTTTTGTGTGATGTACTTTCCTCACAACGAAATCATTTTCACTATCAATCAACTTTCATTTGTTGACCCCCCTCCTTACCCAACTGTAGACCAAGTCTATCCTTTGTTAATTTCGAGTGTTTCGGTAGACACTGCCCCGCTACGGGTGAATTATGTGGCCTCATATCCCTTGTGTCCAATTGCTCCTGAGAAGAAGCCTATGCATTCATGCTTAGCTTCTTGGGACTATGTCCTAGTAGTTGACCAGGTGATCTATCCAATGGTACTTTAGATCCTGCTCTCCACCATATTGATCTAACTGATTGTTTAAACGTGTGTTCTATCTGGGACAGTCTTCTTCACTCTAATGAACTCCTCCTAGATTCTATGATATAGTTTGACCTTCTTATGGATATTGACTCAGTTCTGATGATCGACCCTCCTATGTTGGCATTGTTGAGTGTTTGGACTCTCCCATAGAGAAACAAGTCCACGATACTGATGAGTTTGATTCTTCTTGTAGAATTTTTGACTCTTGTGTTGTTGAGCTTGTTCCTGTGAACTCCATCAACTACTTCACTTTATATTTCCTCTTAAGGTTGATCCCATTGATTATAAATCCTCGATCCTTGGCACTATAGAGTCTTCTTCAATCAGTTTTGCATTTACGATGCCTTTTGTGGAAGATAGCAATGTTGAAACTATTTATACTAACGTGACTTGTATTAGATCTCTTCTTTTGAATATGATCTTAATACTATTGTTTCTTAAAGACATGATTCTTAGTTGGATTCACAATTATTTTATTGGCCTCAACTTTTTGTTCAAGTTGTAACCAGATTTGCATATATATTTCCCATGTTTATGATCCTGATGACGGATTCCATTATTTTAGCTCGTTATATAATCCCTCATCTCTGCTCTCATCATCGCTCAGCCTTATATGATTATGTCGTTGCAACTTGACACCTTTTACCTAGAGGAGACACTCCCCGAGTGTCCTTATCTTGCTTGTGTTCCTTGCACTATGGTTCGGTATGTTCCTTGCGCTTGGAACTAGTTCCACATACCTCTGACGCTTGTCTCCTCAAATTTAGAGCATTCTTCCAGCTTTCCTTTGAGCTCGTTAAAAACAGTAAGTAGGCCACGAATTGAATTTTTTGGGTTCATTAAAACTTCATGGGAAATGTGTATGGACTTACCTTAAAGCTCTAGTTTGATTCCTTAAATATGACTAGATGTTGAGTTTGCTTGTCCCTTCAAACTTGTTAAAGGATGTGAAGGAGCATCCACACTGGTATAATTTTAACCCTTTTTTAGACCATGTGAATTACTTACGAAAAAGGAATTATCTAGTCGACTCTAGCTAGAAGAGTATTCCTAGGTATAGTTTTATATCTTTTTCAGGCCTGGGAGACTAATATTATGAAAAAGGAACCTGTTTGAGCTTACTTTTTCTTTTTCTCCTATGGTTTAAACCATGAAAAAGACTATGAGCATTCTTTATTCCATTTTCCATGCTCGCTTAAACCCTAGGAAAAAAGCATCGAGTGATCTTGCCTTCCTTCACACTCATTAAACTAAGGCTATATGCTTGCTTTTAAAGGAGCGTCAGTTTAGTGATAGTTTACCCCTTTTTTGGACCTCGCTGACTAACTACGAAAAAGGAATACCTTGGTTTGTCTAAGCTAAGAGAGTTCTCCTCTAGATTGTTTAATACTTGTTTGGAATTTGAAGACTAACTTTACAAAAAAATTCCCCCCTATAGTCTTCTTTGCCGTTTTCAGACTTTCAAATTGTGAAAACTCCATCGAGCATCTACTAATTAAGGCTCGTAAAATCCACAGATCAATGTTTTATCAAGCATTCTTCTATCTCATCTTCGAGCTTTTCAACAGTGAAGACGGTATCAAGTTTTCTTTCTTGGACTCGTTAATCCTGTACAAGAAAGAAGGAAAGGGGAGTTCATTGAAATGTCTTTTATCATGGTAGCAAATATTGTCTCCTTGAACAAAGCACCAGTTTTGAGTCTATCAACAATTGGGTTCTATTTTTTGGCCCTAGGATAAATCTTGATCTCAGAGTCTTTACTCCTCTAGTTGGTTACTTTTCCAATTATATGGAGAGTCTTCCAATGTCTCCTACATTGCATATTTGTATCATTTGGTCCCTTGGTGTCAAAAAGTTTCCTAAGTCACTATTGTGTTGTGCTCATTGTTCAAGGATAAAACCTTTGTCGACCATTCTGCAGCTGCCTTAACCTTTTGTGACGGCCAATCCTTGGTATCAGTTCATTACATCAATTCTTTCAGCGGTCCTTGCTGTAAAACTTTATACCATTTCCAGATCCAATCAGTCTTCAATTTACCTCATGTTTGACAATGGAGTATGCTTTAATTCCTTCCTTACAACAGATCTCTTCTTATCGAATTCAACACATCTTTCTCTGGGAATGATATTTAGAGTTTATGATGGTACCTTGGGGATTGCAGTCATCAATGGCAATTTCCCTTTCTATTGGGTAGCAAGAATACCTTAATGTCCCCTACTTGATGGATTCTTTAGGTCTTAGACTTCAATACCATTTATTCACACTTGTTAGAATGTATTAGGAACTTTGGGGACCATTTTCATTACTATTGGTTTCCCTTGCATTTGTTAATGGTTTCATCAATGACCGATAATCAAACAGTTTCCTCCATGTTCAACGTCATCTCCTCTATTCACATGGTTAGGATTTGTACCTTTAGGTGGTTTGGATTGAATACCTTGGGTCAACAATATCATCATCATCTTTTGTTATTTCCAGAGTTGTGCAAAACCTTGTCACACTTCATATGACATTTTTTGATACATAGAACCTCCTTTTATTCTTGTGGCTATGATCGATTATTAAGCATGGATCCACGATGTTCATTTGTGTCCATGACTCCTTTAGATTTTACATGGCCCCTTTTTGCATATTGTGCGACCATGATAGTTACATTAGTTATACACATGTTGGATTCACCTTGTATCTTTGTGGCGATCATTTATATATGGACATTTATGTCCCAGTGATCAGATTGTCTGATATTTATCTCCTTTTTAGGTACCTTCGCTTGATCCTATGTTATTGGATTCTCCACTTTCTTATAATCCATGATCCAATTGTTCCCTCTTTATAAGGTATTTCAGTTATTGTCTTACCCTCTAACCTCATACATTAGGGGCATCTATTATAGCCAAATGGCACTTCTTCGTACATGACGACACTTCATGAAAGCTACTATCAATCACTCAAGGACACTTGTGGATGGAAGGGCCATATTGGGAGTTTTGCAGCTCTATTTTACCTCTTTTATGTACCATTTGAAAGGTAACATAATAAGGAACAAATTTCCATAGCAAACCAATTCCTGAAAACTCTTATAAATACCCTAAAAATTCCCTTTTTAACCCATATGCGAGTTGTCAATGGGAAACATACATTTTTTCACTTTTCATACACAAGTTTTCAGTGTTTTACCCGCGTATATCCCTTGAAGTAGTCAAAAAATATAAAATTATTGAATTTTGGGTGGTTTTGGAACTGCCTCCTCGGTTGTAACTGACCTATCCTCGACCCTAAATGTTCAAATTGATATATAGGAGAGGGAGGGGAACATGAAGGGGACTTAGCCTTTGGTATTGTTATGCTGGTGAAATTTGGACTCTCATCCCCCTTACATTTTCCCTAGTTGTCATCTACCATTGCTATAGAGATTGGAGGCTGAGAATCTTGGAGGAGAGAAGCGAGAGATCCAGATTGAAGGCTTCACGAGGTTTCTTGCATGAGGAGAAGGTATATATTGTAATTCTTCCATTGATTAATAAATATTTGATGTTCTTCCCTTTCCAAATCATTGTATAATAGTTGTTGAATCTCATTTGTTAGAAAAATAGGATCGTAGAGCAATAACAATTATACAATTAAATTATTAAACAATATGCAAATCTTAAACACATTACAAGACAAACACAAATATAACGTGGTTCACCCAAGATGGGTTACGTCCACATAGAAATTTCCAGTCCTTTATTATTATACCGTCCAACAAAATGAAGGGATACAACCTGCAGCAACCACACTGCACTTCCTCTTCACACTCTCACAGTCTCTCTCACACAATCACAGAGATTGTTTATAATGCTACAATACAATACACAACCGTGTTACAATGCCTTCCTTTTATAAAGGTAATACCATGGTAAAATACCACGGGTTGCCCAAATACCATTGGTCCATAAATCACCTATTATTGACCAAGTCATGACTATAAAATTATAACATTTTACAAGGCATTTTTTCCTAAATTTTCACTACACGAACGATGTCCCTAAACCCCCACATGGGGGGGGCTCCCAAACTAGTCATCGCCCCCCCTGGAACCCCCTGACGACTATAGTGGAGGGGCAAGCCCCCCCACACCCCCTACAGGTGCTGGGATCCAAACACGGTTGAAATAACATCTCTGAATCAGGAATATCAGGCTCCACACCCAACATCATTTTCTGATCACATGTTAATTAGGGTTTCATATTATCTTGATTATCATTGCTTTATATGTGGCCAAATTGGTATGAGGAAGGTTTTAAGTTTGTTTTGCAAATTCCCAGGTTGGAGAGCAAGAAGAGCAATAAAGAGAAAGCTTGGATCAACCTTTGACGCATAAGGTATGAACCCTCCTAACCCTTGAAATATTGTTTAAATTCATACTTGCAAAGCATTATATAATAGTTTGTATAGCCCTAGTATGTTGGTGGCCTCAACCCCAGCCATAGGATCAATTCCTTAATAACACCAACTTGTTTTGTAATTGCATTTTGTTATTTTGAAACTTCTTAATCAATTCTACTTGGAATTTCTATAATCTTTGTACTTCTTAAATTGTTCCTTAAGATCTTCATTATGATTCCTGATGTAGCTATTTCCTTCTTTCTTGTCTAGAAGTTTTCCTTCAATCTCTTCTATAGAGTGTTATGCCTTCTGACTATTTTTCAATTTCTTAATTTTTTGTGACTAGGGTCTTATTATGGTTCTCTAATCTTAAAATTTCTTCGGAATTGTTGGATAATGCTTTATAGTTTTTGTGGCCTCCAACTTGTGTGTCTTTTTAGAGTCATCATTTTGTTATTGAAGAACTTTTATTTGTTGTCGACATTGGTCGATTTTTTATTCTTGATCTTCTAATTTATTTTGTATCTGCATCAGTTCTTCATCCTTGTCATTAAATATTTTGTTTAGGCATATTATTTCAGCTTCGTAATCGTTTCTTTCTTTCTTTATATCATGATTTTTTAATCTCTCATTGAAATTACTTTCATCTTTTAATTCCTCGATTTGCGTAGACAATTTTTCTATATGATTTTTATGGCCAGCTTTTTTTTGTTCCTTGAACTTTTCATGTAGCTCATGTAGTTCAATCAGTACTTCCTATTTTGTATTTATGTTGTGTAAATCTTCATTATCTCTTCGATAATGCCTTAACTTTGTTTCTAATTTTTTTTATTTATAGTCGCAAACCAGCTTCCATGGACTTTGACTTCTTCGATGATAGATAGTCGTTCTTATGAATTTGAGTTCTTTGATGAGCCATCAATTGGCTTTTACTTCTATGAATATTCTTCCTTTGATTTAAACTTTTTTGGCAATAATTTGTCTTCCTTTGACTACTTCTTTTAACTTTGACTTATTTTCTTCTTAAAACTTCTTTGTGGATTGTGTGTAGATTGGGTGGTTGGGAAGAAGGAATGTTACCCTCCCCACTGAAGTTCAAATCTCAGGAATTGACTTCTAAAAAAAGAAATATTAATCCTTGGGACTCACCCTTGTAATATATTTTCTTAAAATACGATTGATCCTTCACTTTATAATTTAATTATTTTTCCCTTATCATAAAACTTGTTTTTATTAATGTATTTTTTTTAAACCAAGTGTGGTTTCATAATACAATGGGTTGTTTTTTGTTCTTTTCTCCCTTTTCTTCTTCTTCTCCTTCTTTTTACTTTCTAATTTTATCACTCATTTATAAAACCACGTGCGGTTTTTATAAACCTTATGTTGTTTTTTTTTCTCCTTCTTCTTCTTTTTATTATTTAACTCTTTTATTTTCCTTCGTGGTCAGAGACAACAATTTTAAGGGAACCCTAGGATAATGGTTAAAAACCAAATTACACAAGGTGTAGATAATGGCCAAGGGTCGGATCGCTTTGATACCAAATGAGCTGAACAAATGTTCACTCACATACAATGTTACCAAAATACTTGGAATAACAAATAAGTCATGGATAAGAATACAATATTGAATATTGAATAGATAATTGATGATTTTTACAATGACAACGGACCCATATAAATAGGTCCTCATGGTGATTATTCACCCAAATGAGGTGTCTCTTTATCACCCTAACTATTAATTATTTTATTATGACTTATTATGTTCATAAAATTGACTCTCTCTTAGAAAGGATTTGTCCTCAAATCCTTATAATGTTGTCACATCGTTCCTTGTGACGTCGTAGCTAACAAAACATGTCAATGAAATGACAAAATCGTCTCTTAAGGAAATAACCACCACAAATAAGCCAGATTATAATAATCGATGAATAATAAAATATATGATTGAAAAGATAATGGTGATTTACAATGTTAGATAGTCATGCCACCTAGTACCATGGTCACATACCACCTAGGACACACCTTCATTTGTTGTTCACTCATGTTGCATAGTCCAAACCTTGGTTATGTTGATCTCCTAAGTTATTTGGGGGTTTTGGACTAATAAATGCACCCAGACACCCACATTTGATCATTCAGGAGCTCATGCACCCTCATTAATGACATTTTTTTCCTTGGGGCACTCCTAGTCCTTAAAACAGGGAATTGGTTTGACCAGAGGCACCCATGCATTGTATTTGAGTGTCTTTTGGACCATTAAATGATGCATAGAGCCACTCTCACTCACCCTTGCACTCCAACACACCTAGAATACCCTTATTTATGTCCTACCATGCTTCACTCATGTCCACATGGCCATTTGTGACCGTTTGAGGTGGTTTGGGAGCTCATTGGTCAACCTAGGGGGGTTTGAGGTCCAATCTAAGCCTACCACATGTATGCCACCAATTTTCCTCCAAAGGCTAATGATTTTATCCTATTATATTGTATTCATGCTCTATACATATTTACATGTTGGACAGTAATAAGAAACTCAATTATTGACACCATCTCTATGTGTTAATATTGCTCTTTTATATTGTTTTCTGCATATTTTGTGAAATTATTTAGGTGTGATGATACTCTTAGTGCCTAGATATTATGGTGAATCATATTTTCACATGGTATCAGATCTCTTTGGAGCTGCAAATTGAATTCAGAGAGTTTGAGTTGTTATCTAAGGTCTCCTCCATAAAAGTTTGAGAGTTTGCATTGCATCTTGTTCCAGTGTTATTTGTCACTCTATGCGCAAGCATAATGGATAAAAATCATGTCTTTCTCACCCCATTCATTTATTTTGAATGGAAGGTCGAAATGGTGATCCAATTGAGGTCAAAAGGTCTCTACAGAGTAACCATGGGAACTGAGAATGTGCCCGACTATGTTGTGGAAAAGTCTTAGTATTTCAACAGATTGGATGAAGAATTCAAGATGCTTTATCTCAGTATTTCAAGGGATATTTTATTTCATGTAGAGAGTCTTGCATCACCCAATGAATTCTACCTCAAGATCAAGTCACTATTAAGGAAGAAAGATGAGATGAGAGGACACCAACTCAAAAATGAGTTGATCACATTGATCCCAACTCACTTTGAGACGATACAAGATTTATTCACCAAGTTCAAATCCTTAGTACTTCAACTGAAACAATGTGGCATCAAAAAGAAGGAAGAGCAGCTGATATTTTCCATTCTTTCAAATCTAGGGCATGAATATTTAGTGTTTGTCTCGACATTCCACTCAAGCAAGTTGGTAGTTCAAAATTGGAGAATGCCTACCCTGACAGACTTCATGGATTCTTTGACTCAAGAACAAGACAAATTGGTTAAAATGGGTACCATCAAATCCACCAAGGTTCAAGCCCTTGTTGCAGGTGTTTTGAATCGAGGAAAGGGAAATACAAAGCCCAAGGATTTTAAGTAGCAAGAGAAGAAGAAGCAGGAGAAGCCCAAATATTCTAATGGGGGTTCGAATCCTAGCAAGGACAAAGGAAAGAATAAAGAGAAGAAAAAATGCACTTATTGTCACAAAGGTTGGAATCCAGAGATTGCATGCATGAATAAAACCATTTACATGATGGTGCAACTCCTTTTGAAGAACAACATTCCTCTTCTAGACGGCGTAAGGAAGAAAGATTGAGGTTCAAATTCTAATAACAAGGATAGATTCCATGCACTGGTTGTTGGATCTTCTGGATCTTCCTCCTTCATCATAAATTCGGGTGCCTCAAGGCACATGGATTCTGTACAAGACTCCTTCTCATCCCTACATCCATACAATGGCCCATCCATCCTCATGGATGATGACTTTGAGATCCCATCCAAATGGATTGGCAGGATCAACCTTGACAATGGGTACTTCAACAATGTGTTGTATGTGCCTGACATTGAAGCTAACATACTCTCAGACCATCAAATGACACACATAGTTTCGTCTAAGAGAGTGACATTCACTCAAGATGATGTGGGGATTTCAGAAATTTCTTCAGGCCAAGTTGTTGCAGTGGGTATTGCAGATCATGGGTCGAGGATGTACAAGTTTTCACACTTTCTTCCTTACTCTTCAGGGAATGTGCTCCTTTCACATGCCAATGAGACCAAAAATATATGGCATGAGAGGTTTGGACACCTCAACTACATATATCTTCAAGCTTTGAGCAAAGAAAACATGGTTGACGGGCTTCCAAGCATCAAGGTTTCCAAAGGCACATGCAAGGGATGCATAGTTGGGAAGCATGTTGTGTTAAAGTATGAGAAAGGAAAGTAAATAAGGGTTGTCCATGTTAAATTCTATGAATTTAGGAGCCCCAAGCACCAATCCCTATAATTTAGGAACCCACTCTGAGTGCCACTAGCAGTCTCCTTCAGTGGAACTTGGTAGGTAAGCAGTTATGTTCAGTTATGCTTCAATAACCACCAGTTTGTTTGCTGCGAGTCATCATAGCACCATTTTGCATAATTTAAAGGAGTGTGGCACCTTTTTTCCACCTACCTCATCAGTTCACTGATTATGAATTGAATTAGTTATCCGAAGTTGCAGTAGTGAGCTCCAGTGGTGATTTTCCCACACTGAGTTAGCTCTAGAGACAGTTTGAGTTGGTAGATTCAAATCCTATATTTAGCAATCGAATTCTCCTATATGTACAACTAGTGTATTCCACATTATTTACTAATTCATGAATATAATCATATTATTCCAATTTTTCCCATGTGTGTGCAATTTTGTCATGATTAATTGAATCGTATGTGCTAAGTTCTTCTCTCTCTTTTGCAACATTCTCTTCCATTTGAATTGATGTAGGATGATGATCATATGCTTCATATTATTTAACATGGTATCAAAGCAGGTATCCATGCCTACCTCAAACCTCACAAAACTTTCATGCTTGCACCAAAAGCAGTTGAGTTTCCACATAATTCCTAGAATAATTACATTGCTCCCTCGGGATTCATCCAGAGAAGTCTATCCTGGTGTGAAGGACTCATAAAAAGTGCACATGTTGAAGTGAAGGGTATTTGAGCTAACATAAATTCGAATTGAGTTGTTTTACAGGTACATTCAAAGAATTTCTAAAGATTTGTTGATCAATACAGTTGTGAAATGGAGAATTCAGCAGCTCTAACTCCTAGAATCCTTACTCCTTTCAATTACCTTGAATGGAGAGCAGACATGCAGATTTCCTTGTGCAACAGAGGTCTTTACAGGATGACAATGGGTAGAGAATTCAAACCTAAGTAGTATATTGATAAATCCAAGTTTCTCAATAGGCTTGATGAAGCCATCGGCTTCATGTGCATCCACATATCCAGGGAGTTGTTGTTCCACCTTGAGGGACTCATAACTCCAAAAGAAGTATGGGATAGGCTTGAATCCTTGTTTGAAAATAGGATGAGTTGATGGGCCATATCCTGGAGAATAAGTTGATAGCACTACATACCAGTAGCTTTGAAATTATTCAGCAGTTCTTTACTAAATTCAAATCATTGGTCATGCAATGCAAGCAATGCGGGATTGAGAAGAAGGAAGAGCAATCGGTGCTCACCATACTGAGCAAACTTGGATCAGAATTCTTTGTGTTTGTCTCTACTTTTTAGTATTGGAGACTAACTACTCTTAATTAGAGAACACCATTCCTTGATGCCTTCATAGAGTCTCTAATCCAAGAGCAAGACGATTTGATACGAATGGGAACCCTCAAAACCTCTCCAAATCAAGCTCTCTTAGTTGGTGAGGCAAGGAATGTGCAATCAAGAAGGAAGCAGAAAATTAAAGAGAAAATCAACATTGAATTTGAACCAAAAGATGAGTTTGATCCTTTAGATGAAGCCTCGGGATCTAGGAAGGACAAACATCATAAGGGAAAATTCTCTTACTGTAAGAAAGGTAACTATAGAGATAAGTATTGTATGAAGAAGAGCATTGATCAAATGGAAAAGCTCCTTGAGCAACACAACATTGCCCTCCCTGAAGGCTCAAGGAAGACTAACTCTAGAGAAATGACTAAAGATCATGATGAGAGATGCCATGCACTAAAGGATAGTCATTCAAAATCACATGCCTTCCTCTTTGATCCAGGAGCCTACAATCATGTGGTTGCATCCAGGGAATCATTATCTTCATTACAAACTATTGATGGTCAGAGTATTCACATGGGTGATGGTACCTAAATTCGAGCTGAAGGAAAGGGTTCTATCAAGTGAAAACATGGAATGTTCAAAGATGTACTCTATCTTCCCTCTTTAGCTGCAAATTTTTTATCTGTATACCACGTGACACATACTGGACCACCAAAGCAAGTGGTATTTGGTCCTGACTCAATGGAGATCTCAAATATCTCAAATGGAAACATTATAGCGAAGGGTGTTGCAAACCATGCCTCAAAGGCATATGAATTCTCACACTTTCTTCCATACTCAGATCCAATACAATCTCAGTTGTCATTCGAAAGGGGAGGTAAAACCATTATATCTACTCCTTTTACATATGATAATGTTTCTATTAGTGTTTCATCTTTCGAATCTGAAGCAGAGGACCTAGTTGAATCAATTTATGAAATTGAAGATGAAATTCACAATGATCCAGATCCAAATCTAGCCCCTACTCCCAATCCTAGGCCTAAATAGGCACAAAAGGTTATTGAGGCAGCTGGGAACATGACTGGAGATACATCTGACATGAGGAGAACAATATCCCAGTTTTAGAAAGAGAACCTTGCGTTATTTCAAGCAATTTCACTTCCTTCATAGAGGTGCAACAAGATCCCAATGAGATGATGCATGATGGTAAGTAATGGTCAACAACCCTGCTCATAGAAGAACAAAGTGGATCATATCACTCTTCCTCCAGAAAGAAGAGACAAAGGAAACATTCCTTCTCTTATCTATCATCATATTGGAAGAAGATGGAAAAGTTCACATGCACAGTCCTGGGATACTAGTGCACACAAGAACCATCATTCTGCATTACTGTTCCACAGAGATTCAAATTGCAACAATGTTTTCACAAGTTTTTGCTCAAGAAGATTTTTTTTCTCTTAAGTATGGAAGCTCGATCGTGATTCTACCTGCTCATTTTGAGGGGAGGGGTTCCCATGAGTTTTTCCCCATTTCCTCAGTTGTATTAAGAAATTATTATTATTATTTGCATTTATATTGTATGTGTGACTTTTGGTCTTAGTTTCTAGGACCTAGGTTGTCCAAAGTCGGGATTAAGGGGGGGTGTTAGGATTATTACTAATCCTCCCTTTGACCACATAGTATAATTGTCTATTTTCCTATATTAGGAGGTCTTCATCACTCCATTAGTGCATGGGGAACACACCCAGGGTACATCTGCCACTTAGTGCGTCTTCCCTGTGCACTAGTGGCGGTGAAGACATCCTAATCTAGGAAAATAGACAACTAGACAATGTAGTCAAAGGGAGGATTAATAATAATCCTAACACCCCCCCTCAATCCTGACTTTGGACAACCTAGGCCCTAGAAACTAAGACCAAAGGTCACCCATACAATCTAAATGCAAAAAATAATAATAAATACTTAATACAACCGAGGAAATGTGGAAAACATCATGGGAACCCACCCCCTCAAAATAACTAGGTAGAATCGGGATCAAGCTTCCATGCTTAAGAAAAAAAAATATTCTTGAGCAAAAACTTGTGAAAATATTGCTGCAATTTGCATCTCTTTGGAGCAGTAATGCCAAATGATGGTTCTTGTGTGCACTAGTATCATAGGACCGCGCATGTAAACTTTTCCATATTCTTCCAATCCGATGATAGATAGGAGAAGGAATGTTTCCTTTGTCTCTTCTTTCTAGAGGAAGAATGATATGATCCACTTTGTTCTTCTATGGGGAGGGTTGTTGATCAGTCCTTACCATCATGTAGCATCTCACCGGTAGCTTTCTATACCTCAATGAAGGAAGTGAACTTGCTTAACATAGTGCAAGGTTCTCTTTCTAAAACTAGGATCTTGTTCTCCTCATGTCAGATAAATCTCCAGTCATGTTCCCAACTGCCTCAATAACCTTGTGTGCTCATTTAGGCCTAGGATTGGTAGTAGGGACTAGATTTGGATCTGGATCACTATAAACTTCATCTTCAATTTCAAAAACTGATTCAACTAGGTCCTCTGCATCAGATTCTAAATATGAAACGCTAATGTAAACATTATCATATGTAAAAGGAGTAGATAGAATGGTTTTACCTCCCCTTTCAAATGGCATCTGAGATCGTACTAGATCTAAGTATGGCAGAAAGTGTGAAAAATCATTTGACTTTGAGGCATGGTTTGCAACTAATCTTCCCAATTGAGATGTATGATATCTCCGCTGAGTCAGGACCAAATACCACTCGCTTTGGTGGGCCAGTATGTATCTCTTGTAAATAGATAACAAATTTGCAGCTAAAGAGGGAACATATAGTACACCTTTGAACATTCCATGTTTTAACTTGATATAACCCTTTCCTTCAGTTCAAATTTTGGTGTCATCACCCATGTGAATAGTCGGACCATTAGTAATTTGTAATGAAGAGAACGATTCCCTGGATGCAACCATATAATTGGAGGCTCTTGAATCAACGAGGAAGGCATGTGATTTTGAACAGCTACCCTTCAGTGCATGGCATCTCTCATCATGATCTCCAGTCATTTCTCCAGAGTCAATATTCCTTGTGCCTTCAAGGATGGCCATGTTATATTTCTCAAGGATTTTTTCCATTTAATCAATGGTATTCTTCATACAATACTTGTCTGTATGGTTACATTTCTTACAATAAGAGCATTTTCCCTTAGGATGTTTGTGCTTCCTAGAGCCCAAGGCTTCAAGTGTTGAATGAAACTCATATTTTGGTTCAAATCCAGTGTTTCTTTTCTCTTTACTTTTACGCTTCCTTCTTGCTTGTGCATTCCTTGTCACACCAGATAAGAGAGCTTTATTTGGAGAGGCTCTGCGAGATCCCGTCTATAATAGCTTGTCTTTCTCTTGGATTAGAGACTCTATGAATGCATCAAGAGATGGAATTTTCCAATTAGGAGTAGTTAGTATCACAGACTGAAAAATAGATAGAAACACTGAGAATTCTGAGCCAAGTTTTCTCAGTATGGAGAGCACCAATTCTCATCCTTCTTCTCAATCATGCATTGCTTGCATTGTGTGACCAATGATTTGAATTTAGTAAAGAACTATTGAATAGTTTTGAAGTTGTTGGGTTGTAGTGCTATCATCTCAATCTTCAGGATATGGCCCCTTAGCTCATCCTATTTTCCAAATGAGGATTCAAGCTTATCCCTTTTCCAAACAAGGAGTTCTGAGTCCCTCAAGGTGGAACAACATCTCCCTAGATATGTGGATGCACATGAAGCCGAAGGCTTCATCAAGCCTATTCAGAAAATTGGATTTCTCAATATGTTGTTGGGGTTTGACTTCTCTTCCCATTGTAATCCTATACAGGCCTTTGTTGTGCAAGGTAATCTGCATGCTTGCTCTCCATTCAAGGTAATTGAAAGGAGTAAGGATCCTGGGAGTGAGAGCTATTGAATTCTCCATTTCAAAGTTGTATTGATCAACAAATATTCATAATTTTTTTCAATGTACCTGCAATACAACTTAATTTAAATTTATGTTATCTCAAACACCCTTCACTTCAACATGTGCACTTTTTTCTGAGTCCATCACACCTGGATAGACTTCTATGGACGAATCCAGAGGGAGCAATGCAATTATTCCAGGAATTATGTGGAAACTCAACTACTTGTGGTGCAAGAAAGGAAGTTTTAGAGGTTTAAGGCAGGCATGGATACCTGCTCTTATACCATGTTAAATTATGTGAAGCATAGGATCATGAGCCTGCATGAATTCGAATGGAAGAGAATGTTGCAAAAGAGAGAGATGAATTTTGCATAGACTATTTAATTAATCATGACAAAATTACACACACATGGGGGAAAATAGGAATAATATGATTATATTCATGAATCATTAAATAATATGGAATACATTGGTTGTACATCTAGGAGAATTCAAATTCTAAAGATAGGATTCAAATCTACCAACTCATACTGAATCCGGAGCTAACTCAGTGTGGGAAAATCACCACTGGAGCTTACCAATGCAAATCTGGATAACTAATTCAGTTCACAATCGGTTAACTGGTGAGGTAGGTGGAAAAAAGGAGCCACAATCCCTTAAACCATGCAAACTGGCACTACGATGACTGGCAGTGAACTAAATGGTGGTTATCGAAGCATAACTAAACATAATTGCTTACCTACCAAGGTGAACTGAAGGAGATTGTTGGTGGCACTCAGAGTGGGTTCCTAAATTACAGGGATTGGCCCTTGGGGATCCTAAACTCGTGCAGTCAGGTGAAATAAGTGGAATATGTCCCCTAGGTGTGTTCCCCATGCACTAGTGGAGTGATGAAGACCTCCTAAGCTAGGAAAATACATAATTAGACTATGTGGTTGATGGGAGGTGCACCACATGGATGTGAAGAGTGTTTTTCTTCATGGTGACCTTCATGAGGATATTTATATGCAACATCCTAAATTTTTCATTCATAATCCTTCACTTGTTTTCAAATTGAATAAGTCTCTCTATGGCCTCAAACAAGCCCCTAGGGCTTGGTATGCCAAGATGGACAACTTTCTTCTATCAAAAGGATTTGAAGGATGCAAAACTGATCCTAATGTATATTTTCAGCATTTAGATGATTCTATTCAGATCATAGTATTGTATGTTAATTATATTTTTATCACTGGAAGTTGCATTACTGAAATAGGTTCAATTAAGTCTTCATTGCACAATGTGTTTTCAATGACTAACCTTGGATTGTTGAAACAATTTATTGGCTTGGAGATTGAGCAATCTGATGCAAGAATTAAGGTCAGCCAATAAAAGGATGTTGCATACCTATTATTGAAGTTAAAAATTTTGAATTCAATGCATCCAAGTTTCCCTTCCTTTCAATATTTAAACTAGGTGGTTTTGGTTCAACTTCATTGATGGACAACTCATTGTATAGGGAGCTAGTTGGGAGCTTGTTGTATCTCACACACTCTCAACCTGATTTGGATTATGTAGTAGGTGTTTTTTCAAGGTATATGCAGGAGCCTCATGAGATCCATTAGAAGGATTATAAAATGATCTTTCATTATATGCAAGGAACCAAACACTTTGGGATAGACTATGTTGCTAGTTCTCCACTAGAACTAGTTGGATTTACTGATTCTGACTGGGATGGAAATTCCCCTGATAGAAAGTCCACTTCAGGCTATGTATTCATTCTTTCACATGGTCCCATATGCTTTTCAAGTAAGAAACAACACGATGTATCCCTTTTATCAGCTGAGACTGAGTACAGAGGAGCATTGAATGTAGCTACACAATGTGTGTGGTTGAAAGGCATCCTTGGAGAACTTAGTTTTGCATTTGATTCACCCACTATCATTTGGTATGACAATCAAAGTGAAATAAAGATATCCACTGATCCAGTACAAAGACAAAGGACCAAGCACATTGAGATACACATGCACTACATTCGGAGCTTGGCACATGAGCAGGTGATATCATTACAATATTGCCCATCTGTAGAGAAAACTATTGACATCTTCACCAAGAGATTCACAGAGAAGACATTCACTTATCTGAGGTCACTCCTTGGATTTGGTGACACATGGTGATAATTGATATTCACTTTTAGATTTTGGTCCATGTCCATTTTAGGGGGGAGGTTTAGTTCCCATGTGGTTTTCCTTCTCACCTTGGTTATATGGACAAATAAATTTTTGTAAGAGGTGACTTGAGCCTTAGTTGCCAAGGCCTCAAATTTTGATGTGGTTACACTAATTCAGGATTAAGATGGGGTGTTATAGAATCATACCACCTAGTACCATGGTCACATACCACCTAGGACACACCTTCATTTGTTTTCACTCATGTTGCATAGTCCAAACCTTGGTTATGTTGATCTCCTAAGGTATTTGGGGGTTTTGGACTAATAAATGCACCTAGGAGCCCACATTCAATCATTCAAGAGATCATGTTCCCTCATTAATGACATTTTTGTCCTTGGGGCACTTGTACTCCTTAAAACATGGAACTAGTTTGGCCAGAAGTACCCATGCATTGTATTTGAGTGTTTTTGGCTCCTTTGGACCATTAGATGATGCCTAGAGCCACTCCCACTCACCCATGCACTCCATCATGCCTAGCCTACCCTTAATTATGTCCTCGCATGTTTCACCCACGTTCACATGGCCATTCATGACCGTTTGAGGTGGTTTGGGAACTCATTGGTCAAACTAGGGGGATTTGAGGTCCAATCTAAGCCTGCCACATGTATGCCACCAATTTGCCTCCAAAGGCTAACGATTTTCTCCTATTGTATTATATTCATGTTACAGACATATTTACATGTTGGATTGTAATAACAAACTTGGTTATTGGCACCATCTCTATGTGTTAATATTACTCTTTTAAAATGTTTTCTGCATCTTTTGTGAAATTCTTTAGTTGTGAGGATTCTCTTAGCTCCTAGATCTTGCTATGAATAATATTTTCACATACAATGATAAAATAATGCTTGAATAAATACCCATGCAAGGGTTGCCTTGATTATGAGATGCCACCTTTCACAAGGTTCCTCTTCATTTTCCTTTTCATTTAATTATTTAATTAATTTATCAATATTATTAATATTTATTAATGCTTATTTATTATTTATTGTTTTCATTACATTTACTTCCCATTAAGGGAAGCTTTGTCCTCAAAGAGTTATTGAAGGCAAGGATTAAGTCTGATTTCTTAATTGTAATGTCACCTCTCGATCCTTTATTTTAGTACTTATGACACTTGACGAAATGAGACGATACGAGTTACGATCTCCAAAGAAAAAATGTCGCATCATCTGAGATGTGGTCCATCTAATATCTATTTTCATTGGAGGTCATTGTTGATCGTCTTGTTGGATGAATCTTCCCTTTTTCTGCTTAGGTTGTAGATTTTGTGTTCTTTCACTTATGAAATTACAACTCATTTGTTTATGTTCATTTTGACCTTGTTGTTGGTCAAAATGATTTTTGTGATTTGGGTGTCGATAAGGAGTTCTTATTGCTTTTTTTTATTGGATTGAATTCCTTTTGAACTTCAACGGGAACCAAATTTGTATTTGTTTCTTGTTCCTCAATGAGAATTCGTTTTCTGGATAGTCTGGATGCTTCCTTCTAGATTTGAACTAACTTGTTCTCTAATAGATTATTATTATTCTGAAACTTATCAAACCTTTTGTCTTGCAACTGTTTGTCCTCTTTTAACTTCTCGATTTGTTCCTCTAGTTCTTGATTAACCTTCTTCAGGGAGGAATTTTTTTCGTCTTTTCCCAGTAGTTTTGGTTGGACAGCTTGAATATTCTCTTCTAACTTTTGACTGCATTGAACTTTATCCTTATCCTTCTTGATTTGCAGAAGTAATTTTTTATTATGATCTCTTAAATGAGAGATATCTTCTTCTTTACCTGGAATAACCTTTTCAAAATCCTTTTGTATATCTGTATTGATTTCTCATTTCCCTGCGACACCACCCTTGATATTTATCTATAGTCTTCAGATGACGCGACTTTTGATTATGACTTCATGTTAATGTCTTGTAATGTGATTTTCTTTTTTTGTAGGGAAATATCATAAACCTCTTTTCAACATTTAAGATAAAAGTCCCCAATGTTTCTAGCCACAGTAATCCAAAAATTAAGTCACCATCACTACTCCACAAGGATCTAACTATAAATTGTGAGATGCGAGTATAATCTCCAATGTTCAATTGTAAATTTCTTGTTGCATATTCTTTCTTATTCCCAAATTAATAACCTTTCACCTATATTTGACTATGGAATCACTAGCTCATAAGTAATTTCATCACTAATATAATTATTGCATTCAATGGAAGCAATAGAAATAGTAATGTCTTTCCCTCTAATTGTTCCTTTTATTTGTAATAACACTTCAACATAAGTTTTTAAAGTGCTTGGAGATCTTCCTTGTTTTCATCTTGAGACTCCATTTTATTGTGCTTCTATCAAAGGATATATCAAGGAACGAGAAAGGTGTAAGGAACTAGATATGGTCTTTAAATTTTCCTTTGATTTTTTTCTTCGACGATAACTAGTCTTCCTTTGATTTTGACTTCTTCTTATCTTCTTTTTATTAGGTTAAATAACCTTTTTCCATTTCCAAAAATAATAATTATTTCAATAAAATAATTATTATTATTTCTTTTTTAAATTTTGTTAATATAATAATAATAATTATTATTATTATTACTATTATTATATTTTTCCCAAAATATTAGCCTTTTGAAATAATTGCAATAATATAATTATTGTTATTATAATAAATTTTTTTGAAGTAGTTGAATTAGGGTTTTTATCTCTAAGGGAGGTGTGGAATAGATGGATTAGATGAGAGTATGAGCAGAATTCGGGAGAGAGATGCGAAATTGCAGGCAGGTGCAAGTGATGGAAGTGTAAACTTGTGTAGTGGATATGTCGTAGAGGAGTGAGGATAGGCGTTTGGAGAAGACAACTTGCAGGTGGAGTGTGAATGCGGCGAAGGAAAAGGGTGGAGCAGGTGACAGAGTACTATTCTTTGATTTACTTATTAGAGGATTAAGGGGATGCATAGAAGTGGAGGGGATGATGTGGGAGGGTTGCGAGGTAGGACGTGAAAGGAATAAGGGAAATGTGCAGCAAGGAGCGAGGGTTGATGAGGGGAAGAGGCGGTGTTAGGGAATGTGTTTGGGGGGAAAGAAGGCGGACAAGCAAGGAGGATGGAGTAGGGATCTAGATTGGAGGGAAAGTGCAAGTTAGGAAGTGGTAGGCGTAGATCAAGCGCAGGGGAAGTATTGCATGTGGGGTTCAGAGGGGTGGAGGAATACATTTGCATATGGGAGAGGAGGCGTATGCTACAGGTGATGTGAGTAGAGGTAATGCACGCAGAGCAATCAGTTTGGGGAGAGATGGGAGTCAAGAGGTGAGTCGGTCACTACAAAGTTTGTAGGGTTAAAGGAGACAATAGATGTGAATGGAGGGAGAAGGTAGGTAGAGGAGTGCATAGTGGAGGAGTGCAGCAAAAGGAGTGGAAGCAATTGGAGTGCACAGGATAAGTATGGAAGAGAGGACGGGACAAGTGAATGGAAGTGGGGGAGATAGCAGACAATAACGTGACGAGCGTTTGCTAGGGACAACAACGTGGAGAAGGGATGGGAGAATGCAAGATAAAATATGGTTGGAGTGGATTAGCATTTGGATTCGGGATGTGTTAGTACCAGAATATGTCCTATGAAAATTTACTTTCGCTGCTAGAATGTATGTTTTTCTCAGTTTTAGTCATTTTCATTAGACACATATTACGAGGAGATGGAATTGAATTTAAGAAAACCCAAAGAGTTTTTGTCAAGGACGGGATCATTCACAAAAAACTCCTTCAGTTTTACAACATGTGTCATGGTTTGGAAGATTCAATGAATCTTTATGGCATATTTTTCCAGATTTTAACATTTAATGATTTCATGTTTTTATAATTATATTTGGGCATGTATTCCGATCAATTGGAAAGGAATTTTAAAAAACAAAAAGTATTTTTTGTTCATAACAGACCTATTTATAAAAAGCTCTCTCAAAATTTAAACAACTATCATGGCTTAGCATATACAGGTGGTTATTTCAGGCCATTTTTTCTAGAATTCACTAGATTTCCCTCGAAATCTGATTTTGCTATTTTGGGCATATTCGACCCTAGAGTTTTGGATCTAGAAATTGTCTTCAGATATATAATTTATTATAAATGTAATGAAACAAATGGAAAGAGAGGAGAGTTCCAGTTGAGAGGTTGAGAGTGTTGTAGGTGGGTGGTTTTGGAGATCAGAATGTTGTCATCTTTTAGTTTATATAAAGATTGTCATGGAATGATTATATTCGAGATGAGCCTATATTTTGTTATGTTGTCATCATTGATGTTTATGTTCAGTTTGAACACTTGATTCACAATTTTGTTCTTTGATAAATGTCATTTATCCTTGAATTCTTATGGATGAGTTGAATGTTTATCATGTACTTGGATCTTAACTCTCTCACTCTTTGTATAAATTCATACTCATAGTATTTTTTATCCTTGATTATGATTCATTTACATCTATTATTTAGTCATTTTAGTTATCTTATCCTGATCTCCATTTCACTTATATATATTTGTAAGAAAATAAACCTAGTTCATTTATTAGGAAACCATAAGATTCCATGGACTTCGAGCCTTAGCAGTCAAGGTGCAAACTCCAGTGATAACATCTTTTGGCATTGTTGTTGGGGAAGGAAGCAAAGATTATCTTCCTTGGGAGAATGACAACGATCAGATACAACTCTTGATGGTAGACAGGGGCAGGACATCAGTTTGGATGCAATTTTCTACCTGGTGACTCCACTGGTTGAAGATACAGAATGACAACAATTAATCAAATGAAGGTCATTATGGTGTTAGGATTAAATAATCCTCCCTTGTCCATATATAGTCTATCTGATCATCTTTCCTAACTTACGAGTCATTTTCTAGAGTTTGGTTCCACTGGTGCCATTTGGTGTCACCAGTGCCAGTCCCTACATTCTAGGAGCCACCAGTAGCCTCCATTAGTTGGTTGCGATATGCAGGTATTTATGCTAAGTCAACCTCCAGTTACAATAAGTTAGGTCACTTTCAGTTAGTCTAGCGCCAGTTTTGCATGAATGCATGGGGAGTGGCACCTTTTTCCACCTACCACAGTTGTTAACTGATTGTAGGTTGATTTAGATATCATGAGTTAGACTAATGGTTCCCATGCAGTGTTTTAGACACACTGAATTAGCCAGTCAGAGAGTTTTAGTTGGTAAATTCGAATATTATCCACATTATTTGAATTATTCTTATTGTAACACCATTGTATTATTGTTGGAATAATGAAGATTAAATGGTTGTAATTAACTAATAAATTATTATCAAACTTATCTCAAATTTTCTTGTTGAGTGTACATTGTTCTTGATATTCCACTGCACAATTCTACTTCACTATTGCTCTTATTTTACTATAGATCAATGGTTCAATAATTTAACATGGTGTCATAGCCTTGTTCAGGCTAGCATCAAGTCTTGCCCAATCTCCATTGTACAACAAAAGTAGCTGAGTTTCCACATAAATCCTAGAATGATAGCCTTGCTCCCTCTGAATTATGTTCAGAGAAGTTTATCCAGGTTTGACGGACTCTTAGAAAGTGTACATGTCGAGGTGGAAAGGCTTGAAACTGACATGATCGTGAATTGAATTGTTTTTGTAGTGTTATTTGCAGGTACCTATGTAGCTTCTTGAGGAATTGACTGTTCAACATATAGAAATATGGATTCTTCAGCTCTCGTACCCTTAATCCTTACACCCTTCAATTGCACTGATTGGAGGGCAAATATGCAGGTAGCCTTACACAAGCTTGGTCTGTTTAGGATGACAATGGGTAGATAAACTGAGCCCTGATAGTATGTTAAGAAGAATAAATTTTTGAATTAACTTGATGAGGCCTTCGGCTTCATGTGCACTCATATATCCCGAGATCTTTTGTTCCATATTGAGGGACTTAGGACTCTGAAAGAAGCTTGGGAAAAGCTTGAATCTTTGTTTGGAAAACAAGATGGGCTTCGAGGACACATATTGGAGAATGAGCTCATTGCTTTACAACCCAGTAGTTTCGAATCTATTTAGCAATTCTTTACAAAATACAAGTCACTAGTACTGCAATGCAAACAATGTGGATTAGAGAGGAAAGATGAGCAGCTTGTGCTGTTAGTGTTGAGCAAGATTGCCTCAGAGTACTCATTCTTTGTCTCTACATTCCATTCCGGAAGAGCTTCCATCCCTAATTGGAAAATTCCTTCTCTATATGCTTTTGTTGAGTCCTTAATACAAGAGCAAGATAAATTGGTTCAAATGGGAGTGCTTCGAACCTCCAAGAACCTAGCACTATTAGTGACAAACTGAAATAATGCGCAAGAAAGAGGGAAGGACAAAGGGATGGAGAATCAACAATCTACCGATGGAGCCTCAGGTTCCCGGAAAAAGAAGAAATTCGAGAAGACTAAGTGTCCATACTGTAGAAGAGGCTTTCATCCAGAGAGCCAATGCATGAAGAAGACTATTGACTAGCCGTCGACACTCATTGAACATAACAATATTTCCCTTCCATAAGGAGCAAAGAAGTCTGATGTTGGACAACCGACAAAAGATAATGAGAGGTGGCATGCCTTGAAGGTAAGCCTCACTCAGTCGAAGGCTTGTTTGATAGATTATGGAGCATCCAGCCACATTGTTTCCTCCAGGAAATCCTTCACCACTCTCAATCTCTCAGGAGGACCTAACATTTATATGGGGGATAATTCACAGATCCTAGCAGCAGGTAGAGGTTCTATTAAAATCCGACATGGTGAGTTCAAGAATGTACTCTATGTTCCCTCTCTTGCAGCAAATTTGTTATTTGTTTATCAGATGGCACATACTGGCTTGCCAAAGCAAGTTGTATTTGGTCCTAACTCAGTGGAGATCTCAAATATCTCAACTAGGAAGATTATAGCAAAGGGTTTTTCAAACCATGCCTCCAAGGCATATGAATTCTCACACTTTCTTCCATACTCAGCTCAAGTACAATCTCAGTAGCCATTTGAAAGGGGGGGTATAAACTCTCTTACATCTCCATTTGCAGATAATGAACAATATAAGCATGATCTTGATATTGAGATTGTACCTCAAGATGATCCAGATCCAAATCCACCTCCTATTCTAAATCAGAAGCCTAAATGGGCTGAAAAGCTCATTGAAGCAGCCGGGAATGATGTTGGGGATCCGGATGATAGAAGAAACATGAGGTCTCAGTATCAGAATGAATATGTTGCACTCTCTCACAGCTTCGCTACTTATCGAGTGATGCAACAAACTTCCAGGAAGATGCTACTCGATGATAGCGAACGATCCACAATTTGGCCCACTGAAGAACAAAATCGATCATTCGATTCCTCCTCCAAAAAGAAGAGGCAAAAGCAACATTCAACAGATCAGAAGAAGATGGAAAGGCTCACATGCATAGTCCAAGGATGTTGATGCACAGAAGAACCATGATTTTGCATGGCTGCTCCACAGAGCTGCAAATTGCAGCAAAAGTTTACAAGTTTTTACCCAAAGAGGAAAATTTCCTCTTAAGTATAGCTTGTTTTCCTGATTCACTGCTTATTTTGAGGGCGGNTTAGGATTAAATAACCCCCCCTTGTCCATATATATTCTAATTGATCATCTTGCCTAACTTAGGAGACATTTGCTAGAGTTTGGTGCCACCGGTGTAGATCCCAACATTATAGGAGCCACTCTGAGTGCCACCAACAACCTCCATCAGGTGGTTGTGGTAGGTAGCCAGTTATGCTGAGCAAACCTCTAGTTACAATTAGTTATATCACTATTTGTTAGTATAGGGCCAGTTTTGCATGCATGCATGGGGAGTGGTGCCTTTTTCCACCTACCCCAGCTATTAACTGATTGTAGATTGATTTAGACACCAGGAGTTATACTAGTGGCTTCCATGTAGTGATTTAGACACATTGACTTAGCAAGTCGGTCAAGTTTAGTTGGTAGATTCGAATCTTATCCACATGATTCCAATTCTTCTTATTGTAGCATCATTGTATTACTGCTGGAGTAATGAAGATTAATGTTGTAATTAACTAATCAATTATTATCAAATTTGTCTCAAATTTGTCTTGTTCAGTGTACATTGTTCTAGGTATTCCACCGCACAATTCTACTTCACTATTGCTCTCATTTTCCTGTAGATCAATGGTTCAATAATTTAACATGTGGCTACAAGGTTTGCTCCTTTGAATTTCACTAATATTAACGGTTTTCCTAATGCCGTACCTATCATGGACGTTTGGGGAGATTGCCTTCCACAGTTTAGAGAAAGAAAAGAGGATGATCCTTCGAATCACCTCATCATATTTCATCAATGTATGGATCAGTCAAATATACATCATGAAGATGTGCTCATGAATATGTTTGTGTATTCATTAGAAGCGGATGCTCATGAATGGTACATATCCTTGCCTCCTTCTGCCATATCTTCCTTGAAGGAATTCCATACCACGTTCAACAAGTATTGTAAAAGGTATTATTCTACAAACATACTTCTTGAATATTGTTGTGATTAGTTTGAGTTCTATAATCAAGAGTCAGTGGAATGTTCCTCTCATGATGAAATTTATGAAGATCTTATTGAAAAGGAGATTAAAGAAGAGTCAATTCTTGACGAAAATATTATAAGCTCTTATATTCAAGAGGAGCTTGAAATTGAAAAAGAAGATCATGATCAGTAGTTTCTCAACCTCATGTATTTGTCCTTTATACCATGCACTCAAGATCAGAAATTTATAAAGGAAAACTTTCAGGACGTCTCCATTGATATTGAAGCATGCGGTAGTCATGTGTAAGAAGAATTGCATCTGGTTGAAGATGTATTTCAAAACAAAGAAATATAGGGTTGTGCGTATATCTTTTCAGATCATCTTGTCTATGATGAATATGGATCTAATTCAAGCATTAAAGGAGAAGATAATTCATTGTCTTCCATATCTTCTTCTAAATATGTTTTACAGCAGGAGGATTTCCAAAATTATGATGTTGAAATTGATAATCATGATATTTTCGATGCATTTGACATCAATCCAAATGTTCTTATAGTGATGATTATGATACAAAAGTTGTTCCAAGTTCGTTTGAAGATCATATTGATGATAATAATTTTTAGAAATCTTCATCCTTATCATTAGAATTTTATCATGTTGCTCCCATTTTTTATGAATATGATAATGACTTCAAAATCCAAGATCCAAATATTTGTGATGTGGCAGAATCTAATCAACAGATTCATGAAGACATTCAGTTCATTATCCATGAACAACTGGAGTCGGTATATGACAATTGTGTATCTAATGGCAGTGAGGAATACATGGATCAGTTCGTTGATTCTCAAGATGGCATTGTTGTTTTTGTTTTTCAAGGAACTTATGAGCATATTCAGGATGATCTTGGAACCTTTGATTGTCAATGCTCAAATAATGTTCATGCTTTATTTCCAACAGAACAAATAAAATATCATTTGATAAGTGAAGCAGATGAACAATGTGGCCTTCCGTATCAGTTGGAAATGCAACACAACTGGCAGAACCCGGTGGCCATCTACATGGAATCATGGTTATCATAAAACTTCAGCCTTGCAGAGTTTAGAATCAAAGAGGATTGTGGTTGCAAGTATGCTTTGTAAATCAAATTTCTGCTACAAATGTTAACTTATTCTTTGATTTCTATCTACATGCAAGAAGTTCTTATAATTGGTTGGATGCTATCATGGCTTCATTGGAAGTATGATTACACATGATTAGCTTGTTTCTACCGGTTAGAAGTAGGAGACATATTATTAGCTTGTTTCTACCAGTGATGTGTTACTGCTGCTTACAGTTTGAGTTTGAGGCATGAGAAAGCCCAAAAGATATATTGTTTCACAGTCTGAGGTTTGTCTTCCTCGCATCCAATACACAGACCAAGTTAAGATCTTCTACAACAGACATACACAAAGTCTTTGACATACATTGATCAAGGTATGCATGTATGCATCCAATGAATGAGATATAATCAGGCATGATAATAACAATAATGAATGTGTATAAGTGTATGTACAGTGATATATTTATATGTACAATGATGTGTGAAGTAAATACAATTATATGATGATGATGATGCATGCTACACTATGATGAACACTCTATGATGATGATGCATGCTACACTCTTATACAATATGATGCACATGCATGCTATCATGTGATGATGCTCTCCTATGCACTATGATGTACACTTGATGTTGATGATGTATATTTGATGAGGATGCATACCCTATGACGATGAAGCATACACTATGATGATGATGCATGATGCAGACCTTATGACCAGTGAAAGCAGAGCATAACTACTTGATGAGTGGTTGTGTATGATGAGGTGTACAATGATGTACATGAACAATGTACGGCAGTGAAATGACTTATCAGTATACAATGATGACTTGGTAGTGATCAGAGAACAGAGGTTATCAACAATAGGTTAGGTTCAATGATTGGTTTTGACAGGTCCACGTCAGTTGTAGCTGACGAAGTCTAAGGGGTTGTAGTCCCTTCCAGTTGTAGCTGGAAAAGTTGTATTAAATTTGTTACCCCAATTATTGGTGGGCCAAATTTATTTTTAAGACTTGGGTTTCCACTTCAAAATATGTACATTGATGATATGTTATGATTCGTGATTAGCAACTTGCTATTGATTAAAAGTAATATTGTGTACTGTGCATCTTGTTATTTTCATGTACATTGATGATATGCTATGATTGGTGATTAACAACTTGTTATTGATTAAAAAGTCTTGTATGATGTTGGCTGTAAACTAGTGGATAATCTGCCATTTTAAGTTTTACTTTTAGTTTTTTACCATGAGACTTAAGTACAAGCTTTCTATATATAATTATTCATAAAAAAATTTATATAATTATTTCAAAGATTTAACTATGTAAAAATAAAAACTAAACTTTATTATACATTATTATACCTGCCTCAGCAGGTATATTGTAATCGATCGAATTCAAACTGCGTTGACTTTGGGTATTAGTTGGTGCATATCGGTGCATATTTAAAAGATTAAAATCTCTATTCCAAAGTTTAACTTTGTAACATGAAAAATATCAATTTTTAAATTTATTAAAATTGTATTTATTTGTGTTGCTATTGGTTAAGCAGGGATGATGTCATCCTCGAAGTTTGCTATCTGGATTTGGGTTGACCCCTGGTAACAATGACATCATATGTAACTTTTCACCTACCCGCCTTCTTCTTGTCTCTGGGGGCTCAACGGAATTTTGAAATATGCATCGGACTTTGGATCTATCATTCCCCACTATGATCTGGACCGTTGATTACTGGACTTTGCAACCTCCGCTTTCATCCTGGTCGTTAATCCCTCATCTAATCTGTGCCATGCATTGTCTGTTCATCGAACTCCGCTCTATTCCCAATCGTTGATTCAAATGTTACACATATATGCGAAGCTTACAAACCATACATGTGCACTAGGGCTTCTCCACTGAAATGATCATGATAATTAGATTACGATGCTCCCCTGATGAGTCAAATGAGAATCATGGCCACGGCTTCTGCCCTCTGCAAGCAAACGGGTATAGCTGTAACGGTGCCTAAACAACAGACGATAGAAGAAGGGAATGATTCCTGTAAACCCCTCCATTTTCTTTCTTTTCATTTCCATTCCAACTTGACCTAATCACCCAATATTTCTTATATTCACGCCACTCAACTTATGGACTGAAAATCAATAATTGATATTATGAGGATCTGATAAAAAGATTTTACGTTAACAGGACGCCGGACGCCCTGCTTCCTTCCTGCAACAATCCGGACTATCCTTTCTTCGAAGTGTTTCGATATTTATGAATATTGAAGCTCAAAGTTTGTGCTGTGCTGAATGAATTTATGTTACTGTTCACAAAATGTTCGTTTGCCTTCACCGCGACTTCCCCCATTTTTGTAAGAATGCTTTCTGCAACAATGGTAAATGCAAATGAAAGTTATAGCGGTCAATGGCAAAAAATACTACAATATCACAAATAGCAACGAAAAGAAAATACCTGGCAAAGTTAGTGCAGCAGCTTGTAAACAGGTCGTTAATGGAAGGCTTGCGAAGTACACTTACAAACAAACAAACCGTGGAGAGGAGGAAATGGTTAAAAATGGAGCAGGTGGAAGACGAAGATGAGGAAAGTAGTATGCGTGTTATATGGTCGTGGGTTGGGTGGGGGTGGAAACCAATAATTCACAGGGATTGCGAGCGCAGCGTAGTGCAGGAAAAGGAGAGAAAGTGAGAGAAAGAGCATGGATATGCGGAATTTATAACATGAAAACGAAAATGAATCATAATACCTGCATGGACTTGCCTGCAGTAGAATCCTTGGCATACTCAAACTTTCCTTGAAGTCCCTTGAGAGCTGACATGGTGCCCTCCTTGAGACTTCCCAACGCAGAAGAGGCAGATTCAGTGCTGGCATCTTTGGCAACATGTGCCATCCATTTTGCAGACTCTAAGTTATCAGAAGCATTCTCCCGCCTCTCTTCTGCCTCCTGGCCAGAAGGTTTTCTCGCTTTCTCCTATTATGAAGCCATTGATCTTGACCTTGAAAATCAAATACAAACTCCAAAAAACAAGAACAACCGAAAACTCAAATGATTCAAATCAAGAAAATGGAGATGAACGCGTAAAACAAATTTCTGATAATGTTATATATGCAGCTGATACTCTGTAGAAGATAGACTGAGTGGAATGTGCTCGGCTTCCTTTTGAAATATGGGACAGTGAGTGGTTTGAGGACGCGTCTTCTGCCAGGTGGCCTCTCTCTCGACACGCGTTGGATGTTATCTTGGTTAGCAGACGCACGTCGGCTCAGAAGGCTTTGAAGTGTCTCGTAGGCACGACTTCCATAACTGTAATCGAGTTGTTCACCACCATTTACACTATAAGCTATTCTCTTTTTCCAATATGAACAATTTTGTAATTTTTTTTATCATGATGATGAAGAACAATATCGAGAAAACTAAATGAAAAATACGATATTTAAAAACATCTCTTCACCATAAAACAAAGGTTTTTATTCTTAATGCATGTAATATTTATTTGAATGAATAATTAATTAAATTACTATTATTTGATTATTAGTATTTAAATTATTATTATTATTATTGATTGATTTTATTATATTTTTAATTATTTATTATAATTTTAATGTAATTTTTATATTTATTTGAATGAATAATTAAGTAAATTACTATTATTTGATTATTATTATTGATTGACTTTATTATATTCTTAATTATTTATTATTATTTTTGTGTAATATTTATATTTATTTGAATGAATAATTAAGTAAATTACTATTATTTATTTATTATATTATTATTTAAAACATTATATTATTAGTATTGATTAACTTTATTATATTTTTAATTATTTATTATTATTTTTGAGTAATATTTATTTTAAATGAATGATTAAGTATATTATTATTATTTAAACTAATCTATTATTATTAATTAATTTTGTTATATTATTTATTATCATTTTGTTTTAATTTAGTACTATAATAATTATTACTTAAAAACAATTTTAAATTATTAAATATTAAACAATGTATTTTAACACTATAAAAAAATTTCTTTAATTATTGAAAAATGCATGTTATTATTTTTTTTTATTAACAAGTTTGCATATTTTTTTCATTAAATCTTAGAAAGAGGAATCCACTAAGAAATAAAAAGTATGATAGTCAATAAAATCTCTATCACTAGTAAGGTATTTGTAAATTTTATAATAAAATTTAACAAAAATAGATTTTATATATCCAACATAAATATAAAAAATGCTTATAAACTTCAAAATAGGACTTAACAAAAAAATAGATCTTTTATATTCAACTTGAATATAAACATAAAATATCAAAGGATCTTCTTGAAAGGAGAAACAATATTTAAATAAGAAAAAAAAAACTTAATAACTTCAAACAAACCCTATATATATGTATTAAACTTTTGGATAGTACTCCAGAACAATGGTCTTTGGCATCGAGTTATCATTAGTAAATACTTGATACTTGAAAAAGAACTCAGTAGAGACATGGCTCAGAGGAAAGCAATTCCAGTCACAACAATGATATTAATTTATAGTCTTATAAGCTATTATTTCTCATTTC
>LPNX010808128.1:60420-74333 GCA_001517045.1 Pseudotsuga menziesii
AACGCTCATTTTTACCCCTTCTTCCTTCGCTCACTGCTTGGATAATAAGCTTGGAGTCTCCTATAACCACAACTTCGTCCGCGCCTACTTTTTGCACCTGCTTAAGGCCTTGCCATAGCCCATATGCTTCTGCCATATTATTAGTATCTTGCCCTATGTTCCAGGCAAATTCGATTTCTACTTTTCCTATGTGGTTTATGACAACTCCTCCTCCTCCTGATATCCCCGGGTTCCCTTTTGAAGCTCCATCAAAAAACAGCTTGAATATCTTTCTTTCTCTTAACCAGTTTTCGAATTGGGTTTTGTCCATTCTAAGTTCCCAGTCCTCCGATTTTTTAATAGCTGTCCTGTTATTTACCTGGATATTGAGACTATTCATCCATTTTTTCTCTTTATCTGTCAGATCAGCTTTATTGACCAAAATCTTGGTATTTCTCACCACCTCACCAAGAAGAGCATTGATTTTGACAGTTACCTTCCACGCTGGTAGGCTTCTATTCTGAAAGATTCTCTGGTTTCTTTCTATCCAAATGCACCAGCAAACAATTTTGGATAGTTTCATCCAACAGGCTCTCACCCCTTTTTTTTTCACCAGTTCGCCCTTGTACATTTTCCCCCAGTTAATGAAAAATTCTTGGTTGCTTCCATTCCAATGAAATCCTTCTCCTTCATTCAGCATTACTTCATTCCAAATTGAAACAGAATAAGGACAGTTGAAGAAGAGATGGGAAAGAGATTCTGAATTTACCGCACAAAGAGGGCATCTGAAGGGGCCTGCTATCCCCCTCTTCTCCAGGTTCTCTCCGGTCAACAGTCTTTGGTGAAGCAGTGTCCAAATGAATACATCAACTTTAGGCAGCGTTCTATTTTCCCAGTTGAGTTTCCATATAGCAGGGTTCGCTGGCACGTTAAAGGAGGCTGCGTACATGTTATACCCTTCAGCTGTCGAATAGATGCCACTTTGAGTGCCCCAGCCACGTTTATCTTTCAGGGAGAGAGTAATCGGTGCACTTCCAACCAGATGGTTGAGCAACTTCAGTTTATCCAACTCCAGCTCTTTTGGACAGTCCGGCAATGTCCAAGAGACCCAACGATTTGGCTGATTAACCTCCCAGTTTGAAATACTCTACAACGATGTCAGTCCTCTCGTCTCCATCCAGAATTGCAGCCGAGGCAGATGTGGTGGTAGTTTACCCTGTATCGTGTCCCTCTAGAAGTTAATGTCTTTTCCATTGCCCGGACTCCAGCATAATTTATCCAGAAATTGAGGCAGCGATTTTTTACACAGGTTGAAGACTGGTGATCCCTTTGTCTTCACGTGGTTACTTTCCAAACATCTCAGCTTTGGTCCTGGAAAATATTTAATTTTAAGAACCCGACTGCACCAGGTTGGATGAGGATTTAGTAAATTCCAGAGTAATTTAGCCCCAATGGCCAAATTTTGACAGTGGAGGTCCCTGATTTGAAGTCCTCCCTCATTTCTGGGCAGCTTGACGGTTTTCCATCTTACTAGGGCGTACTTTCTCCCTCCTTCATTGTTCCCACCGTTCCAGAGAAAAGATTTCAGCAGTGCCTCTATCTGGTTTATGATTTTGCCCGGTGCTAGAAGCAGAGAACATTGGTAGAGCAAGTAGCTGTTCAGGACAGCTTTAATAAGAACAACCTTCCCTGCTAGATTCAGCCATGTAGTCCCCCATCCTGAAATCTTTTTTTTGATTTTTTCCACTATAGGATTCCAGTCCGAGGATTTGGATTTTAGTTTGACAATAGGAACCCCTAGGTATTTGAAAGAGTCCCAGCTTACCACTCCATTCATATTTAGGATTCGAGATATGTCTGACATTTCTCTCGGATTGATGTTCCATCCAAATATCTGACTCTTCCTGAGATTAATTTTACTTCCGGAGACCAGACAATATCGGTTCAGTTCAGCTTTGAACCTACGAGCTATGATCTGACTGGCCCCTCCCATTAAAATAGTATCATCGGCAAACTGAGAATGATTTATTTCTTTGACTCCTCTGGTCAGCCTTATGCCTGGCAACTCCTGCTCTAGTCTAGCATGTTCCAGTTGAAAACTAAGAACCGAGGCCTGAATGGCATAGAGTAGGGGTGAGAGCAGGCATCCCTGCCTCAGGCCTCTCGAAGCTTGGAAAAATGGACCAGCTCTTCCGTTAATGAGGGGGGCAATCCATGGCTTGCTTATACAGGGCTTGACCCAAGAGACAAAATTGGGAGCAAAACCGAATCTCAGCATAACTTAAAGGAGAAATGAATGGCTGACTCGGTCGAAAGCGTGTACTAAGCAACTTTGTTGCTTATTCCACTTGTTTATATTTTTGTTATTTATATCGAACAATAACATTCTAAACATTTTTATTATAATAAGATTTACTATGTTTCAAATTTAAAATATATTTAAAATTAATTTAAATAAATAATAAATATAAGTTAAATTTTTATTTAGTTTTTAATTAAAAAAAACATTATTTTGTATTCTTCTCTCTTATTTTAACCATACTTAATTTTTTTTAGTTACTTATTTTTCTGTATAACATTTTGCTACTATAGATTTTACTAACGATATAAAGTGAAAGAAAATAGGTCACATCCACCTCTAAATATATTTCCACAAACATGATCACGAATATATTATAACTCTGAAATCCGGATCCTCATCTATAAAGAATGGCTCCAAAACAATACCGCCTAAAATTCAAATTTGAACAACCATACCAGCGAAGGTTATTAGCACAGAGGGAGCGAAGGAAGAAACAAGAAGAGCCCTTCATGGCTTCCCCTTTCGAGCTTTACAATGATAATGCCCGAACGTCTCTTCACAAGGTTAGCCACAATTCTTATCATACCCTTTGAATCTCACATCCGCCATTGAATTCCTCAGCAGGCAGCAATCAGTGCATTGTATGAATCGGAAGCATAGAATACCGGCAGGAGGATCATTATTGGCAAAGAAATGGACAAAGTAAGTGTATTGTCTCTGCATTTGGAGAAGGGCCCCCGCCAAGGCGAAGTCATAGGCTGCAGAAAGCGAGGCAAAGTCACCATTGGCAGAATCGTGAAATCCAACACTTTCACCATCAAGGAAGACGCCATTTCACAGAGGCATTTGTCCATAGAACTTAAGGACAACAAATGGGTGCTCACAGACCTCTGTTCCTCAAACGGCACTATCTTGAATGGCGCCCCGTTGTCCCCGGACAAGCCCCGGCCTCTAAAGAACGACGATGCTATAAAAATCGGAGAGGAAACCCTCATCAGAGTCGAGATCGAAACCCAGGAGTCCCCGGAAAAGAGAACCCTAAGATCTCAAGCCGGCCGAAGAAGAGGGGAGGCAACTCTTGCCAAGAAACAAAAGGCTTCGGTTCAAAACCCTGCGTCGCCTCAGTCCGTGGTTTCGTCGAGCGGCAAACCTGCCGAAAAGGTTAATTTGGGCACTGAATGCAGTCGCCAGAGTTTGGAGGACATGAGCCTAGCTGAGTGGTTTGATCAGATGGAACAGTGGTTGCCTAACTGTTTGACATTAATTTCTGAAAATATCATTGAGCAGATGCGAGCGCGGTCGGAGCAGTTCGATGCATACATCTTACAGAAGAAATGAGTTTATGTAACTGTTTTTGAGTACTTGGTTAAGAAAGTATGATTTTGGAATGAAGTTTCGACACAGGGATGATACATGCCGCTTCACATGGATAACCACCACGAGTAAAAACAACTGACACCAAAACTGCCGACAAAGGTAGTTCTCAAGTGAGAAAAGATGCTATCACATTAACTGAAGCACTTGCACTCCAAAGTCAGAGACTTGGAGACCTGAAAGAAGTTCCTAATTATGCCTTGGAGACCTGAAGGAAGTTCCTATATAATTGGGGATGCTTTTGAGCTTTTCAGGTCAGCCTTAGCGTCTCCACAGCTCTCCACATTGTTGATTGTATTTTTAACAATATGTCAGAATCTTTTATTTTTATTTTCTGAGAAAGTGAGACGGTTATTGTAAATTGGTTACATTCTAGTTGAGATTTGCTTCTCTCTCTTTACTTATTTCTATTTTGAGGCATTGTTCATTAGGTCTAATTCGTCTTACGGTAAATAATGATATTCACTGGTTAAAATTCGTCAAAGTGGGGTACTCATCTGAGTTGCGTGTATTCTGCTCAGGTGGCCTACATATTATAATTCTTGGAATAAGAATGATTTGTTGTTTTATTACATGTGTAATTTAAGTTAGTTGTGTCAGTGATTTTCATATTCAATTGTTTGCTCTTGTTTTATGATGGATGCAAGATGCTGTTTGTTATTGAGTATGAGTGACTTTGGTTGAAAAGGGGCAATTCTGTTTTATATAGAATTCATCTTTCCATCTTTCGTAGATAGAGAATATGTAGGTTGCAGAATCCTGTTTATATTTTCTTGTTTTTTTGAGCATATATTATACATGCAAGTGAGTGATGTTCATTGAGACTGCAGCTGTTATACCCCTGATAGAACCCTCTATTTTTGCTTCAGGAATCAACCTAATTAAACCTTCTCCTACCAACAGAAGGAAGGCAAAAGGAGATAAAGGGCAGCCTTGTCTAAGAACCCCTGAAGAATTGAAAAACCTTGAAGGAGAGCCATTAATTAAGACAACAATTGAAGTTGGAGACACACAACCCATTATTCAATTAACTGTTTGCGGGTTCATGCTCATTTGCATAAGAACTAGCCTAATGTACATCTAGTTGACTTTATCGGAAGCCTTTTCCAAATCAATCTTAATAACCACTGCAAACATCTTGTTAGATTTAATCAATGTTCCCACAAGTTTTTGGGATGCGGGAGCGGGGAAACACACATTGGGGACGTGTGGAGACCACTCCCAAATTTTAGCGAAATTTGGGGGGGGGACGGACGTCCAGGTCTTAATAAAAATGAATATTATAAATTATTAAATCTCGACCATAACAATTCAATGATTCAACTCATGTAAACTACTAAAAGTAAATAATAAATAGTAAATACTAACTTTATCATTGTGCAATGTAAATCAGAATATAGCAAATTAATAATACAAACACGTTATACAATTCATCATGATAATTTTCAAATTTGTCATTTGAATCTTGATATTCATAATTTTAATTTCAGTCATTGTAATTGAAAAATTGAATCAATGATATTGCATGCTAAAATAGTGAAACAGTAAATTACTAAAGACTAAGCCTGAAATAGAGACTAAACAACAATTAAAATTAAAATTTTGTATTTTAAAATTGAAATTGGGAAAATCGTGGGGGGCGTCTAGGAGCCCCCTAGTTTTAGGAGGGGGCGTGTGGGAGCCCCACTTCACCGGAGCGCGCTGCAGAAGAGGCGGATGTGCCCCCTTGTGAGTTTCAGAGAGTTTCTTGATTTTGGGGACGTTGGGAAACGTTTCGCCAAGAGCCCTCGAGTCCTCGGGGCGCACGGAGCGAGGGGGGCGCACCCCCGACCTTGGGGGCGAGTCCCCATGTAACACTTGATTTAATAGTATGCAAACCCTTCCAGGTTGTGCCCCCAACATCATGGATTTGTCTATCAAAGAGGAAACCAAATTGTTCTTTGGAGATGAATGAAGACAACATCCCTTTAAATTTGCTAAAGATCACTTTTGCAATAGTTTTCTAACAAGATTGCATAATGAAATCGGTCCAAAGTCTTCAAAAAAGGTTGCTCTTATTTGGAACAAGTGCAATAAAAGTTTAGTTCAAGGCACCATGCACCTTCCAGGAGATCCTAGATTACTCAACTAGTAAAATTTCCTCTTCTAGTAGTTCATGGAAGCCTAGGTAGAACTCCATTGTCTAGCCATCAGGGCTTGGACATTTTGCTAACTTAAATGAAAGGAGAAGAACCTTTAGCTCTTTCTTTGTGACCTCAACCTCTAGAGCTCCATTCATCCTATGATAAAAAAGCCTGGGGAAAATTTTGACTGCTTTCTATAATTTGCCGATATTAGTATTACTAAGGCCCTTAAATATTATGAAAATGTCTCATGCCTGTTCTTGGTTTGTCCTTGAATGAAGATGCCTTGGAACTAATCAACTAGGCCAATATCCTAGATTGTGCTTACACTCTTTCGATGATTAGCAAAATTGTGAAAGAACTTAGTGTCGTTATCCCCTTAAGTCGATCAAGTGGCTCTACTCTTGAGTCTCCATTTGCCCTCTTCATTATCCAAATGCCTCTTTATTTTGTTGTCAAGGGATTTTAAGGAGCTAAGCTTTTCCTCAGAGAAAACACCGGATGTATTGGAGTTAAATAGGTAAAGAATTCTTTCTTCAACTCTAGTTCCAATTGATCCTTCTTTTTCTTCACCCTTGCCCACTTAGCAACTAACATTTTAATCTTCTTTAGCTTGTTTGCATATTGATTCATGGCGGAAGCCTTCGAGGATGCATCGTCGAGCTTCCAATTATTGATTACTAAATGTTTGAATCCTTTTCACATAAGCATGCATGATTAACTTTGGAAGGAGTGGGAGGTTTCTAATTTTCACCCTCTATTTGGAGCAAGATAGGGCAATGGCCAGAAAAGCCTCCACTCCCCACCCATGATTTATTTCTATCATCTTCCTCCAAAACCTTTTTAGCCACAAGAAATCTGCCAAGTCATTTAGAAATAACCGCTTCACCTCTTTTGAACTTTCTCCATGTAGGAACTACTTTCAATGGTTCAACATCGACTAGGTTCATCTACTCAAAAAGTAAAGACAAATAATTGGCTAATGTGTTTGGTCTGGCCACCTCATCCCATACTTACTATACTTACTTGAAGCCTAAAGTCAAGTTTAGATCTCCCCAACAATGACTTTATCTCCTTTCAATGCTTCTTGATCTTTTATTGAATCCTGTAATGGTTTCTGTCAATACACGGTTCCTTAAGATAAACCAATATGAAAACTTTCTCTAATCCTTTTGATTTACTTTCTAAATTAAGATTTGCAGGAATAATATGAATAAAAAACATTAAAATTGGAATTCCAACTTATCACTAGCCCACTTGACAAACCCTCAACATCTACTAAACATAAATGCCAGTCTTTTAGAATGGAAGATGGAACAACAATAGCCTTATAACCTATGCACATGGTCTCTTGAAATAAAACAACATTAAGCTTGAAAACAATAAACAACCTTCTTAAGACTTGCTTCTTTGGGGCACACTCGACCACTCACATTCATGGATAGAATTAGCATTAGGGCACTTTCTTCTAGGGTTAATTGTTTACATTCTAGAAATTCTTTTGAAGACAAAGGATTTCCAGAATCCTTCGAAACACGTTGGGCCGGTGAACCTTGAGGGAAGGTGGATTGATCAAGAGCACACTTAATAGAGGCAAATGTGTTTTGGGCCACTCGTAACTCCTCCAACTGTTGTGCTCCATTTGACAAAAAAAGGCTTATGATCCATCGTACCTTTTGACTTGATCTCATCATCCTTAAAGTCACGTACACATCTCCAAGTACCTAATAATTCCTTCTTAGATATGAAAACATAGTGTTGTTGTTTTCCTCACTAGATGTTACACTTGTTTCATAGTTTGCCTCTATTTGTATCAAAACTTGAGTAAGATTCCTTCCTTGAGATATGCCTACAAATCTCATGGTTGCACAGGTTCAAAAAATTCATGTTTTATTGCTTTGTAGTTTGGGCTATCCTTTCCTGCATTCTTCCTTCCCATGGTTTCCAATTTTAAAATTTACAATTTTTTGCTCCATTGAATTTTGGAGTAATAATGTATATTTTGGACGTAACAACAAGCCAAAGGAAGAGAAGCCGCCTTATTTGTTTGGTCCTTTGTTTTTATGTCTTCTTACCGCCAAGGTCCAGTGCGTTAGTCTTAGTCACTGCACATTGCATTAAAAAAAAACTCTAATTTTGTCAAATCTCAAGCAGTGGCATTTAGTTTGATGTATTCGGTATTGGCATTTAGTTTGACATGTTTTTGGTTAAAAAAATATTTGCATTTGTTTTGGTTTGAATATATGTAGTCATAATGGAATTAGTTTAATTGTCTTTTATTGAACTCAATGGTGAATTTATTTTATTTTATTTTTCACGTGCGGACCTTTTTCAAATTTCCCCACACTTGGACACGAACATGAACTATGTGACAGGTTATAATTGTACTACCATGCAAACAAACAATTAGTCTAAATAATCTGATTTATAGTATGAAATTATATTTATGTTATAGACTGCAGCTCTACTTTCTAAGTTGTGAAAATTAATGTTGGGGTAACGTTTCTAGACATCATTAATATCATAGTTTCTTCAACCTGAACTCCAAGCCAACAAACTTCTTCATTTCAAAATGTGAAGTGTTTTAGAATTATTAGAACCAGACTAGTCATGGAACCGGTCAACCCCAAAAACTTGAACTGGGCTGAAACCAGAAAAAATCCGGAAAAAAACAAGACAAAAAAATTGGTTGACCAAAAAATATGTAAAAATATTCAAATTTTGAAAAAACATATATGTTCATGTGCATCCATAAGAATCTAAATCATTGCACACAAATATGCAAAGTTTCTCAAGTATATAGAAAGTAAGGGTGCATATAACTAAAATTGCATGAGGGAGCTTACTGAGGGGTGCATGGATGCAAAATAAGGTTTACTGCAACATTGTCTTGTGGTTTCAAATCTGATCATGGTGACCTCAGGAGGAGGCTTTTCAGAAGACGACAATGACAGAAGGCATGGGGGAAGGGTTTGGCCCCTCCTCCCCAACCCAAGATGTTGGGATCAAGAACGAATGCAATCAAGAGTAGCCAAAAGAGATGGGAGGAGAGGGATCGATTGGTGTTAGCACCAACCTATGATAGGGCTCGAGAGGAAGGCGATCGAGACAATGTCTTCCAAGATATGCCTAGATCCCATCCATGCAAATCAAATTTGGTAAGCTTCGAGAACAAATTCAATATATGAAAGATCATGATTTGATAGGAAAATTTGTGGGGGTCTGGCTATTTGAGAAAGACCTAATCTGGTGGAACAATACGACAAGGAAACCTCAATGACACTATGATCTTCAGTTAGGTTCTAAGGGTTTTTTCAAAGTAATTTTTTTCAATCTTGAACATCTAGACCGAATTTTTGATGGGGGAGCCTATTTTTTCTACTCTACGGTTCTTCTTCTTAAGTCCTGGAAAGAAAATTTTTTCCTTAATAAAGGAGATCTTAGTATAGCCCCAATTTGGATCAAGTTATACTCCCTCTCGAGAGAATACTGGGAACTCGAGATCTTGGAGGACATAGGTAATACCTTGGGGTCGTTCATCAAAATATCTGAACAAACTAAAATCCAGCGCTACACATCTTATGCTAGAATCTGTGTATACATGGACATCTCGAAAGAACTCTCAGAGGCCATAAATTTGACATGGGAAGATGAGGATTGGTGTAACATTTTTTTTTTTGAAACAACTAAGCCCAGTTAAACCAAAACAAGAATAATTGAGTTAGAATCAAAGTAATAACCTCTTCTAGTTTTCTCTTTTATAATTTTTTTTCTTTGCGTGCATTCTTAAACTACACCTTTAAATGTTGTAGAGAATATCTTGTTCTTCCAGAAAGATTTGATTTCAACAAAGTGAAGAGAATAGTTGGTTGGCTTATTGCGTACTTAGCCTTGGCTCAAGCAATTATCTTTTGTCTATAGGTGAGGGCTTTTGACGAGGGGTACTTGCTGATTCGACCTTCAACAATGATCAAGGTAATCTGTTTAACCAGTTTCTTAGTTACACTATTCCTTTACCTTCCTTCCATGGGATACTTACTAATCTAAAGCTTTTCAAATGTAGGGGTCTCAATTCTTGGAGTGAAAAGGGGGGTTTAAGGCATTGAACCAAGTCCTACCAGGAGAACCTAAAGGAAAAGGGGCGTGTGAACCATAGGTAACAAATAAAGCCGCTAACCTAAGTTACAACCATTATCACACCCACTACCGAAATGTCCAAGCTACATCATTCAAATTTCCCAAAGTTTAACCAGGTGTATTGACTTCCTTCCACTTACCTTAAGTCTTTAGTCGTTTCCAGTTGTTTACTACTCAAGGTAAAAGGACATCTGTCCTATCACTAGCTGGCACTCTGTCCGATCAAATGGATGTGTAAGGTTCTTGGCTTAAAGTTGGGATCTACAAATCGTGTTGAAAGTGCCATAACCATTAATACTCGTCCTATCCACGGTATGAATGATTGAAGGCAAGATAAGGGTTAACTTGTTACAGCTTTTCCTCACTTTGTGTTTTTTGCTCCTTGGGCGACTTGACCTTCTGTGAGCAAGTTAAACCTTACAGGTATGGTTTCCTGTGTAAAAAAGGGGTTTGGGTTAATGGCGAAGTCTCTACCGTATACAGGATTGGAACCCTAAAAACTTTGTAAGTTGTACTGGTGGCACTTTGTTAGCTTTGCTCCTTTGTTAAGATCGCAATTCAAAAGAAGTTTTGCAGAGTGGTTTGTAGAGTTTTCCCAGCGGTGTCCATGGTTTAGGTAAGCCTTCGCCGCACCTTACCTTTCTTTAAATAGTTCTTGTTCTATCAAAAATTGCATCTAATGTCATTCTTTGGTTGCAGGTCCCCAAGTTCCAGCTTTGGAAATTGTTGCTACGACTGCCCAGCTTCCTCGGTAAGCAATATGCCCACTTGGTATTGTCTTCCTTCGTTGATGAATGATCTCCATGGAGAACTTGCAGGTTGTTACCCTACGTTTCTAGGGGATGTGGAGTGGGAAGGAAAATCATGAACCTTCTTTGAAGGGTTGTGTTGGAACAGAGGACTTCCTGTAACATGCTGGGTTCTTTATCATTTCTTTTTGGCCTGGTAGGAGATCCTTATTCTCTGCTGTAAATGACTTTAGAAGGCCCTACGCCTCTTTTTCTCGAGGAGAAATCTGGTCTGAAACTCTATTAAGTCATAAAGTTGTTAATGAATGCTCGTTAGATTTAGCTTCTACTCTTTACCACTGGATATCGCTTTTCTTCAAAATATATTTCAATTTGTATAAGAAGTTTTACTGTATTTTTCTTGGACTCTGATTTATATTTATAAATATATCTATTTATCGTTTATCTCATTATTGTTGGTAAAAATACTACCAAGGAGCCCTTGATCTTCATAAAAAAGCCCAAGTGTCCAATCGTTTTGATACTTTGAACAAGATACCAAAGGATAGTCCATTTCAGGAGATGTGTGGGGAGGAGAACTCTAGCCCGTCCAAGGTAAATTCAGATCCAGTCAAAGAAGAAGCAAGGGACGAACTTAGGAAGGAAGTGATGCAATAGGATTCATAGATGATTGAGGAGGAAGGGTAAGATATGGAAATTGGAGAGTTAGTTCTAGAGGGCCTTGAAAAGCACGCGAGGACAAGGAAAAAGGGTATGTCCCCCAACATCAAATCATATTTCTCTAGGAAGCCATTCTCAAGGCTTGATATTCCCATCCCGTGGGGATCAACCTATGCTCCCTTCGTAAAAATAAGAGAAAGCTTGAGGACCTAGGGAAAAAACATGAGAGAAAAACTAATAGCTAGAGGATCGCAGAAGCAGGAATTAGACTAGTGTAATCAAGGCAATAACCCTACAATCAAGGATGCCCTAGGTCTCTCAAGCAAACAATGGAATATACGGGGTTTGTACAATACCCAGAAAGTCTAAATTCTAAAGAAGAATATACAAATGGAGAATCCAGTAATATTATTTCTTCAAGAAACCAAATGTGCAGAGAAATGGCTTAGAGAAATAGGAAGGAGAGCTTGGAGAGGATGTCAGGTAACAAGGATTGATGCTTCTGGCGCTATCAGAGGCTTGGGCATCCTTTGGAATCCCAATAAGATAAGACTATGGAACTTCATGGCCACCCCAAGATCCATCTTAGTGGAGTTTCAGGTAGTAGGATTCCTAATTATGGGAGTGCTAACGAATGTATATAGACCACATAACCAACACTAGAAGCTGGGCTTCTCGGCATCATTGAAATCGACTAGTAGATGGGAGGATGGAAAGCAATGGATTGTGGTGGGAGATTTTAACATGATCACTTCTTTGTCGAAAAAGAAAGGGGGTAGGAGAAACTTGGATTTGGAAAGTCGAATGTTTAGAAAGACAATAGAGGAGCCGAAATTGATAGATATGGAAACGGGGAACAACACCTTCACTTGGAACAACAGGAGGGGGGTCAACCAACATTTTGCATCACGTTTGGACAAGTTCTTGGTCTCAGATTCAATTATGGACTTTGGGAGCAAGCTATTTGTTTTGGTCCTCCCTTCGGTTGGGTCAGATCATTGGCTTGTCAATCTTTTTTGGAGTGGGTTGGGGTCTCAATTCAAGAAGCCCTTCCTCTTCAAAACCTTCTGGTTGGGTCACCTAGACTTTAATTCCAAAGTGCAACAATGGTGGGGAGAACTGGACCAGACTGATGGCCCGAGTATGTACAACCTCCAACAGAAACTCAAAGCTCTCAAGGAAAAGATTAAGAAGTGGAATAAAGAAGAGTTTGTAAACATTTTTGTGGATAAGAGGCATTTGGAGCAGAGGCTAGAAGAGATTCAACAACATGGAATGAGGGAAAGGTACTCTCCTGCCCTAAAGGAAGAGGAAACTAACACCATGACCTAGATAATGGAGAGGGAACGCTAGGAAGAAATTCTATGAGAACAAAAATCAAGGGTGAACCTGCTTAAGGAGGGAGAAAGAAACACAAGATTCTTCAATCGCTCCACCATACATAATCGACAACTAAACAAGATCCTAATGCTAAAAAATGTGGTTGTTGATTGTTGAAAAATTAGATGTATGTGTATAATTTGTAAATTTTTTCGGAGCATCTATCGTTCATAAGCATACATCTTACCTAAATAAGGATCATTGAAGGTAAGGCAATCATAGAGAGAACACCAAATTACCTTGGGAAATCCTCTTGGGGTAGAAAACCCAGCCAAAACTTCTCTTGATAACCTTCAACAAAGTACAATACCCGTACAAGACTTTTAGTTCAACAAACTTGAACTTAAGAGTGTTGAAACAATGCCTTTGTTTCAACACTTACAAACTTTACTAACAAGTGAAAATAAACTTACAGTAATAACTTGATAATAACACCAAAATTGACTGTAATTTCCTCTTGCTGTAGTCGACTTATGATAGTCACTATAGCAACTTTATCTTTATTCCTGTAATAGTCCATAACAATAGTAGTAGCTTGATATAGTAGTCATGTAATAGTAATAGTAGAACATAGTAGACGTTTGGCAGCCTTATCAGAGCAGAAGTCTTCACCAAAAATGAATGACCAAATGGTAAGGGGCAACCCCTTTTTATACATGGGCTTGGATGCCCTAAGCTACCCCTTAGGACTGCCCTAAGCAACCCCCTAAGATCGTCCTAAGCAGCCCCCTAGGGATTGCCCTAAGTAACCTAGGGATCGCCCTAAGCAACCCCCTTAGGGATCACTCTAAGCTAGCCTCTAAGTAACCCTTTGACACTTGGCATGAGCTTTTAACACTTGGCATGAGCTTTTGACACTTGTCATGAGGTATTGACACTGGACATGAGCTATTTGTAAATTTGAGCACATAGATCTATAGACAAATACACAACTCACAAAGTGGATCTCACAATTTACTCAGCAATTGAAGAATGAAACAGTGCAAAAAAAGGCTCGCAGCTGTGAATGCTTTCATTAATAAAAAAGTAATTTGATGATAATTACAATGAAGTAAAATGGCTTTAATAAGCACAAGCAATTCGAATCCACATGAGGAAGTTCGAATTGGTTAGACTCTACTTGACTGTAGGTAACCAAGACCTTGTCTAAATCACTATTGGAGGACTCAATAGTTAACTGACCTTGTCTAAACCATAACTGGAGTTCAT
>LPNX010808128.1:74538-103669 GCA_001517045.1 Pseudotsuga menziesii
ACAAACTGTAGGCCCTGATAACTAAGACCATAGGTCACCCATTACATCAAGTAAATAAAGTAACTGCTTAATACAAGGAGCTAGGGCAAAAACCACATGGGAAAAAAGCCCTCCCTCTAGCTAAGCAGGTAGAATCAGGTCTCAAGTTTGAAAAACTTGAAAATATGTTGTTGCAATCTTCATCTCTGTGAGGTAGTGAAGCAACATGCATGGTGTGCTGTGCACAGGTATTATGGGGCTTGGCATGTAGGCTTCTCCTTCTTCTCCAAAAATGATGATGGGAGGAAGGAGGAATGTAACCTTTGTCTCTTGCTGAATGAAGAGGTGTATGATCATATCCATTCTTCTGAATGTAGTAAGATTGAGCCCTTGCCATATTGCATCTTACAGGAAGTCTATTGCATCTCCCTGAAGGAGGTAAAATAGCATGACATAGCGCAAGAGTCTTTCCTTTCTTGAGTGTCAGGTGAGTTTCTAGTCATCTTCCTAGCTTCCAGTTTGGAGGTAGGGACTGAATCTAGATCTGAGTCACCCTGCATCTCAAGGTCATAAACTGATATAGATGGATCTGCAATATTAGTAGAAGCTGTAAAAGAAGTAGATGCAATGATTTTACCTTCCCTTGTAGGTGGCTGCTGAGAGTGCACTGGTTCTGAAGGAGGCATGAAATGTGAGAACTCATATGCTTTTGAAGCATGATTTGCAGTACCCTTTGCTATGATGCTCCCAGTAGAGATATCTGTGATCTCCATTGAGTCAGGACTAAAGATCACTCGCTTTGGAGATCCAGTATGGGTCATCTGATAGACAGATAATAGGTTTGAAGCTAGGGAGGGAACAAATAGCACATCTTTGAACCTTCCATGTTCAAGTTGGATAGAGCCCTTCCCCTTTGTTTTGACCAATGTTACAAATATCGTGTCGGCGAATATATCGCCGAGGGTCCAAAAAGAAATTATCGGATTTATCGGCGAAAATGTCGGCAAACATCGGCAATATATCGGCAAAATAAAAAATACAAAAATATTAAAAAAACAAAAAATAAAAAAAATTACTATATATTCGAAAAAATCGGCAAATATCACTATAAAATCAGTAAATATCGCGATAAAATCGGCAAATATCGTGATATATTAGAAAACATCGGCAAATATTGCGAAAAATCGGGAAAAAATCGCCAACAAATCGGGGAAAATATCAGGGCGATATATTGCCGATATATCGCCAATGAGTTGACATCGCGATATATCGCGATGTTGCCGATATATCGGCGATGTTTGTAACACTGGTTTTGACTTTACTGTTATTGCCCATCTGAATACTAGGACCATCAAAGGACTAAAAAGAAGAGAATGATTCTCTGGATGCAGCCATATGGTTGGAAGCTCTAGAATCAATGAGGAAGACAGGTGCTGGTGTGCAGCAAGCCTTCAGTGCATGTCCTTTCCTTTGGTATTCTTCTTCTTCTTCTTCAGAGTCTTCCTTCCTTGTGCTAGCAGGTACAGAAATGTTGTGCTTTTTCAAGAGAAGAGCCATTTCATCAAGTTGTCTTCTCATACAGGAGCTTTGTGAATGGAAGCCCCTTCCACAGTAAGAGCAGAGGACCTTGCCTTTACCATTCTTCTTGCTTCTCTTCGAACTTGAAGGTTCTTTTGACTGCTCTTTCTTCACAGGGGACTCATCTCTTTGCTTCCCTTTGTCATTCGCTACCTTATCTCCTCTTGCAACTAGAGCTAGATCTTTGGGAGATCGAATGATCCCCATTGGATCAATTTATCATTCTCAGAAATAAGAGATTGGATGAAAGCATTAAGAGTGGGCATCTTCCAATTTGGAGTAGTGAGCCTTACTGTTTGGAAGGTGGATACAAAGACTGAGTAGTCTGAATTGAGCTTTGTGAGAATAGCAAGGATGAGCTGATCTTCATCCTTCTCCACTTTGCATTGCTTCAACAGATATATCAGATTCTTGAACTTTGTGAAGAATGCATTCAGAGATTCGAAATTGGATGGAGTGAGAGTAATCAGATCATTTTCTAGCTGATGGATCCTCATCTCATCATGCTTATCAAACAGGGAGGCAAGCTTGTCCGAAACCAGCTTGGGAGTCTTCAATTCTAGAATGTGAAACCAAAGATCTTGAGAGACTGAGGAGAGCAAGTGTCTAAGGGCTTCATCAAGCCTGTTCATGTACTTAGCTCTGTCTTTATTTGAATCTGGCTCTTCCTCTGCTTCTTCTATGAGTCTGAAGAGCCCTTTGGTGCGGAGCATTACCACCATTTCTGCCTTCCACTGGTGATGGTTGAAGGGAGTGAGAGGCTCTATTGAATGAGCCATTTCGAATGCAGTAGGAAGAACTGAGCTGCTGTAGCGAATGCAGTGAGAAAAGAGGGCTGCTTGTAGCGAATACTGTAAGATAACCTGTCACACAATCAAACATACAAAATAAGGTCGACAGTCTGCGCTTTTGGAATTTCCTTCACACCCAGCATAGTTGATCAAGCAAGCTTGATCAACAATTTCTTAACTTGGGATATTAAGTGGTAAATTCTTCGCTTCTGGTGCAGTACTGGAAAGAGCAATTTGCCAAAAAAAATGATTCGACTGGAGATCTGAGGAGGAGAGGAGTCTTGTCCACCGAGGCTCTGATACCATGTAAATTTGAGCACATAGATCTGTAGACAAATACACAACTCACAAAGTGGATCTCACAATTTACTCAACAATTGAAGAATGAAACAGTGCAAAAAAAGGCTCGCAGCTGTGAATGCTTTCATTAATAAAAAAGTAATCCGATGATAATTACAATGAAGTAAAATGGCTTTAATAAGCACAAGCAATTCGAATCCACATGAGGAAGTTCGAGTTGGTTAGACTCTACTTGACTGTAGGTAACCAAGACCTTGTCTAAATCACTATCGGAGGACTCAGTGGTTAACTGACCTTGTCTAAACCATAACCGTAGTTCATCAGAGCTCTAAAACACAACTCAAGTGTTACATTCAGTGTTGACTAAGGTTAACTGACTGTGGTAGGTGAGAAATGCGCCCCACATGTGTTCAGTCAAGTAAACCTAGCGCTAACTGAATGTAGAGGACTAGAACTGAATGTAACTGACTCCTAACTTAGCTTGACTAGTCATTAACTGAAGTGAACTGACCTTGGTTGGTTTTAGCACTCCGAGTGGCTTCCTAAATTGTAGGGATTGGTCTAGGAGGCTCCTAAACTAATGCAATCAAGTGCAATCAGTGGCAGTGAGCCTCAATTAGTGTTCCCCACACTTTAGTAACTGAAACATGTGCCCCAATTAGGTCAAGTGGACTCAATGGTGTTAATGACTATAAATAGACTGGATGGACTCTCGATTTAGACATGACTCCCAATTTAGACATATGACCAAATTTGGACAAGGGAGGATTAATAATCCTAACACTATTAACACTTGGCATTAATTTTTTTTTATGTACATAGTTTAATTACATAAAAAAATAGCTTCCAAAGCTATATAATTCAACAGGAATTGTGTGGAATCTAGGGAGGAAATTGAAAGGCTTGTTGGTACACTATTTTGAGGAGGTTATGACTGATTCATGCCCGGATAGAAGGAAGGATGTCACGTCCTCGACCCTCCGACCGGCGAAGAGGACGCCACCATGGCATTAACCATCCGGGCAACCGCCCCATGAACATGTATGTACATAAAATGCTGAAACAAAATGCTTTGAACTAGAACATGCATACATGATTATTTATCATACAGCGGAAGCAAACATACGTTCATACAAGCATTCAACATGTTCATCATAATTTATTAACAGTAAGTAAATTGTAGAAGTAAAATAGACAAAAATACTTATCTTATGAAAACTGTTCCGCAACCAGCTACGTCGCTGCAACGTTCCACCCAACCATAGGCCAGCGTGCTCCTTAATCTCTCAGCAACGCTGCCACCCCCAAGTTGGGCATGATTCCCCAAGGAATAAGGAACAAGCAGGCTTACACATAGCCAAGGATACACAAAACACAGCCAAGCCAACGCAGTTGGGTTTATCAGGCCATCAACAAGACAGCCAAGCCAACATGGCCAGGTTTATCAGGCCATCAAGGAGCTGGGAAAGGCTAAATGCTAAGCTGGTGAGCCCATTACAGAGCTAGGAACACCTACACCAGAACTAGCCTGACTTCTAAGACACCCACACACACCCAACACAAGGAATCAGTCCCTTCTCTGCTACACAGCTCCTTAGGCCCTGACTTCCCTTCCAGTGCTATTTAGGGGTTGTAGAGAAGAAAGCTAGCCCTCTAGCTCTGTCTGTGTGGTTTCCAAACACACCAGGTTTATCAAGCAAACCAAGCCCCCATCCTTGCTCCCAACACAGTCCGAAGACAAACCACTGCATACACACAGTCACACAAGCGATTCACAACTTGGGCAAGGAAAACAATTCTTGAGTCGTTTTTGGCCCTGTCGTGGCCAAAACGACTTCATACAGTCCATAGCAACCAAAACGTAAGGGAGACCACAGCAACCCCGTGAATCTTGGGAAGAACGACAGCAACCACAAACCAGGGGAAGAACAACAGCCCCGATTTCAACATTGAAGTGACGGAAAAATTACACGGCCATATCAGTCTGTAAGGAAAACATACATCCACACAATCCGCAAAATCTGTATGGAGAAGCATGCACACACAGAACGTGAATGGATTATTCACAAAGGAACATCATGGGTGAAAGAACACGGCTCCCAGCTTGCTGCGTGAGTAAAAACCAGGAAGAATCCTGTGCGCGAGAATGAACAGAACTATCGTCCCTGCGTGAGGATGGACAGATAATGGAGAGAATGGCGTAGTGGAGGGAATGGGGAGTCCGCATGGAGTGATGGCGGTGGTGGTTTTTCCTTGCCAACGTGAGGGTCAACCTGCTGGTGGAGTGTGCGTGTGGGCAAGGATTGACAATCCTGCCACACTCCACTCCCCAGCCATAACTGCCCCAACTAACATCATAATTTTTAATGGTGGTAGTTGGATAAGACAAGGGAAGGTGAGCAAGTCAAAAGGGTTTAATAGCTGACACATGGCTTTTCCCTATAGGTTCAAAGTTTAATAATTCCCCCCCTTATCCTTGGGAAAATCATGCCCCTTCTCAATTTAGTTGCCGCGAACATAGCTGGTTGGGTTATTTAATTAAAGATGCATATTTACATGATGACAAAACTTAATATATGCTGTGTACCACGATAGACCATCGGCAACGATTCCGTTCGCCGAAACATAACACAACTAAATCGATGGTGGGGCTTTTGCCTTTAGCTCCACACCATGATTCATTACAATATATGCATCATGTACATTTATTGCAATGGGGTCAAAACCGGGGTGTTACAAATGATAGCCCAAATCACTCAACATATCCCAACTCTTGTCATAGATGCCCAAAATGAACTGTTAATGAGACTAGTTACCCTTTTGGAAGTGGAGGAGGCTGTGCTTCAAATGGAAGACGCCAAAGCCCTTGGGTTAGATGGGTTCATTGCAATTTTTTTTCATTTCTTTTGGGACCTTCTAAAGAATGAAGTGTGGAAATTTGTGGAAGACTCATGACGAACCAAAAGCATTCATAAGGCTTTCAACGCCACCTTTTTGACCCTTATTCCTAAGTCTGAAGGAGATGACTCCCTAGGTATGTTCAGACCCATAGCCCTTTGTAATGTCATATATAAGATCATCACGAAGGTAATTGCAAACAGATTAAAGCCTATTTTGCCTTCTCTGGTCTCGCCTGAACAATCAGGCTTTGTAAAAAGAAGGCAAATTATGGATGTTATAATCTTGGTTCATGAGGTCCTCCACTCCCTAAAAATTGTCAAGATACCAGGAATGCTTTTGAAACTAGATATTGCAAAGGCCTATGATAAGCTCAACTGGCAATATACGAATCAAATGCTAAGGACCTTTGGTTTTAAGTCAGAATGGATCCAGTGGATCATGAGTATGATGTCTTCGGCCTTTTTCTCTATTCTCTTGAATGGATCCCCATCTAGCACATTCTTGCCCACGAGAGGCATTAGACAAGGAGACCCATTATCTCCTTTTCTCTTTGTTTTGATGGCGGAAGGTTTGGGACATTCAATAAAAGCAATGATAGCATACCAAGAGATGAGAGGATTGAAGGTCCACTCCAATGTTGGCTACCAGACACACCAGCATTTTGTGGACGATACCATGTTGATGGGGCATCTTTTGGTGCAGGAAGCCTGAGCCATCAAGAGGATTCTCAACCTATTTGTGGCGACATCTAGGATGGAGGTGAATGAACGAACATCACAAATCTTTTTTTCAATACCCCAAAAGTCACCAGACTTCATCTGCCACATTATGGGCTTTCAAGAGAGCTCCCTTCCGTCCAAATATTTTGGTGCACTCCTATTTGACTCTATTATATGAAAGGGATCTTGGATTGAAATGCTAGATGAAGAAACTGGTGAGTTGGACTTTTCGCCATGTGAACCTAGCTAGCAGACTGGTTCTGGTCAAATCAGTTCTCCAAGCCATGCCAATTTATTTGTTCTCGACTATGGTAGCCTTGAAAGTTGTGTTTAAAGAGATTAGAAACTTACAACGAAAATTCCTTTGGAGTGGGTTGAGCGACATAAGAAATTGGGCACTAGTCAAACGGGAGGAAGTCTGTATCCCAAAACTCTCCAAGGGGGACTAGGGCTGAGGGATCCAGAAAAAATCAATGAAGGTAGTGAGGCCAAAGTACGGTGGAGATGGGTTAATCACAACGAGGAGTTGTGGGCGTCTCTATGGCACCATAGTTACGCCTCGAGTTAGGACAAACATGACCTAATTCGCTTCTCGAAGCCTAAGCTTGGCTCTCACATCTGGAAATCAATGCTGCAGTGGAGAGGCTTGATCCATGAGTACAACTTTTGGGAAGTATTGAATGGGGAAATGACGAACTTTTGGGAGGATTCATGGCAACAATTACCTAGAATAAACGGTCTCTTAGACTTCTTCTCTAGAACCGATGATTTCTACAATAGTCAATCCAAAATTAAAGTTAAAGACTTCTGGAAGGATGCCCAAGGAAGCAAGGAAATTCAAAAATGGTTACTATGGGAATTGTGGTAGGAAGGATGTGAACAAGAGGATGAAAGTCAACTATGGGGGACCTTGGAGCAAAGATGCATCAGAGTCCACCATAGACCAGATAAGCTTCGGTGGGGTTTCCAGCCAAAGGGGGTGTTCTTAGTTAAGGAGGCCTATGATAGATGAGTTGGACACCACCTTCTAGATCGAGAAAAGGTTTGGAAAAAAGTATGGAAATCTCCGTTATGGCCCAAAATTTAAGTTTTACTATGGTTAACCATTAAACGATAGATTTTAATAGGAGAAAATGTCAAGAAGAGAGGGATGACAGGCCCTTACTGGTGTCGCCTTTGTGAAAATGCAGAGGAGTGCATTGACAATTTGTTTGATTCATGTTCTTTCGCCTCCAATATTTGGGATAGAGGAGGGACAACCTTATGCAGAACCAAACGATAGATTTTAATAGGAGAAAATCTCAAGAAGAGAGGGATGACAGGCCCTTACTGGTGCCGCCCTTGTGAAAATGCAGAGGAGTGCATTGACAATTTGTTTGATTCATGTTCTTTCGCCTCCAATATTTGGGATAGAGGAGGGACAACCTTATGCAGAACCAACCGAATTCGAAGTTGACCGGATCTCTCTATAATTGAATGGCTAGATAATCCCTTCTAGAACCCCATTGTTAACAGGATATGGCAATTGTTTCTTGGGTTTTTGCTTTGGGAAATATGGCAGGAACAAAATCAGAGAACATTCAAAGAAAAGTCCAACTCCGAGGATGGGGCTTGGACAATTATACAACGCTGTGTGAGGGAAACCATCAGGCTAAATTAGTAGAGTGACAACGATTGGAAAGCCCAGGGTGTTGAATCACTTATTCTTGGTGCTTAGGGCTTTTTTGACCCACCCCTCCCCACTACACTTCTAGACCCTAAAAAATGCAAGGACCGAAGATAGATCAGTGGAGTCCTCCTCCAGAAGGGATAGTCAAACTAAATTTCGATGGAGCGTCCAAGGGAAACTAGTTTTGGAGGCCTTTTCAGTAACCAAAGGGGAGAAATTCTAAGAGTTTATGCAGGGTTCATAAGATAGGAAACCAATAATGCTGCTGAATTGGGAGGTTTAATGCATGGCTTGATATTTGCCAAAAGACAAGGTTTGCACCCCTTAATCGTTGAGGGGGGTTTGGAAATTGTGCTAAAAATGCCCGAACACCTCCGAAATGGGAGACAAAGTCACCATGTGTCGTCCCAATGGCGACTAGAACATCGATTGGAAAGACTGGCTGTCCTTCTCTTGGAGATTAGAGCCAGCTCCTTCAACCACGTCAAATGAAAAGGAAATGACATTGTTGGCACAAACTTGACACAACCCAGGTTCACACAATCTCATACCAACAAAACCCTAAGATACTGACCCGAAAAGGTTTTAGCCCTTTCGATGACACCTACATAGCAGATGAAGTCTCACCCGAAGTACCTTTGGGAGCTGTAGGAACTAGGTTTCCGCAGTGGTGAAGGGGAATCTCACAATACAACACATTGACAGATCAAAGACTGCCATAGAACTATCCATGACATTAACCATCTTCATGACAATATAAATAACCAGTGTAGTGTCATTTCATTTACCTATTCATTCATAGTTACTCATTCATGCATTAAGAATCAACAAGAAACCATCACATACACACATCATGCACATTGTACATCAAGATTTAACGTGGAAACCCAAGATGGGAAAAACCACAAAAGCGCTCGTTTATTATGAAGAGTCGTAGCTTGAACGCTTTAAGTTTGTGCACACAGGCTACAAACATTTCTCCAGAACTCCATTACATCAGATTTGCGCACACAACCTGCAGATCGATCTCATATCATGTGACTCAGCTTGCTCTTCGACAAAACAATACATAACTCTTTGAATGCATACAAAAGGGTTTTATCTTCTCAAAACTGGCTAACGACTAGTTAACTCCAAAAATCCCATCCCATTCCATATTGATAGGCTCTAATGGTTGTTTTTCATCTGCACCTACTACTCGATCCCATAAATGTAAGTGGACAAAACTCTAACCAACTAACCAACCTTTCGGTTGGACTTTGTCAAAATGGTTGGTCTTCCTCGATCTTTACTTAAAACTTTGGAGCTGACCGCTTCTGCGACCATTTTGTCACGACTCTTTTCACACTTTGATTGGAACTGCAAAATTGGTACCCGAAATAACCAAAACCAACCCAGGGCTAACAAGCCCCCAACACTCACATGTCGCTTGTCTCTAGCCACTTTAGATAGAAATTGGTGCTCTGTTCAACTTCGACTGAAAGTCTTGTTAGACTTTCTTTACCTCTTCAATTCGTCGTTGTGCATCTTCCTTCAGCTTGGCGTCTTACTCAACAATGTCAGAACTAATATGCTTAGAGCTTTGCCCTTGAGCCATCGCTAATGCTTGCTTAACCTCATCATGTACTGGGCCAATAGTCGCCAAGACCTGTTCAACCTCTATTTGTAGTTCTTCAACCTCATCAATTCTTCTTTGCTGTCTTTTACAACTCCGCGGCTTTTCGATTGTTTCTTAGGTTTGGGTTCGTCAGTGTAGCACTGGACTCTTGGTAGCTATCATGATGTGAGCTTAGTGGGTTATCTTCATCTTGTTGCCCACTTTGATGTGCGGCAGAGGTACCTTCCTATTGCGGTTCTACTTCAGCAGAAAGTTGGTCATCTATGACAGGTTGCTTCCATTGTTTGGCCATTCTCGAATAATGGCATCGATGGCTTCCTTTGCCATTCTTATCTTCGTTGTTAACCACTGGTTCTGTGGGTCTCGTCGCAATTGAATATAAGTATGGTGGGTTCCCACGGTAAACTTCATCATGTTTCTATAATGCTTATAGTAGCAGCTTCCACCCTTGGAATTCTCTCGATGTGATGTCGTAGTCCTTCGGCATGCATATAGAACTCGAGATTATTGTCCAATTGCCTTCGTCGATTTTCGTCATACCATAAGTTCTCATAATGGGCCCCTCAACAAGTGACATTGACAACCATGCCTTGGTAGTTTGATGGTTTTGCCCAACCAATAAAGGAAATCAGAGTTAACAACCATGAATAAGTGAATGGATTACCTTTTTCTTAAGCATTTGCAACATCAACCAACAACTCATTCAATAGAAACGTTGACCAGTTCATTTGAACGCCTGCAACACACTGCTCTGTTGCAGTTATGACTCCTGCATTACATTGATTTGGCCGCATCTTCCGCAATAACTCTTGATTAAGTTGTCATTGATGCCAATCGTGTATGGTCATTGATGCCAACAAGTGTGTCTTGGTGCCCCTTGAGGAGCCCTTGAGGGTTAAGTAGTTGTCGGAGACCTTTTGACCTTGTCCAAGCCCAAGTCTGAAGCCCTTGGAGCCCTTGGGACAATGGAAAAAGCCCTGTACACCCTCTAGAGTGTTTAAGTACCCCTAAGATGTTTCTTTGGTTCCCTAGTACCACAACCTATGCACTAGTACCATAAGAAAGTGTCCTTGGTGGGTTGAAGATGTGTAGAGTCCAAATGACCCATTCTGTGGTCATTTGTGTTTGTAAGGAGGTCATGGTACCCTAGGAGAAGTCTAGGCACCCCCACACCTTGATGGTTATGTGTCCTCACTTATAGTGACTTTCATGACCTATTAATAATTAATAAACCCTAAAACCCTTACCTTGATTCTTTTTTTGGTGCACCCTTGATGAGTAGAGGACACCCTATCATACAGAGATGACCTAACATAAAACCCTAAGACCCTTAACAAATAAAGTATTATATAATTAATTAAAACCATAAAGTATCTTCCTCATAAAAGTGGTCAACATTAAATATACTAATGTATTTAAACCCTTCTATCCTCCAACGTTGAACCCACTAACTATTAAAAAGATTTTAACACTAGCCACACTTGACCTCCCTTTAAAGGTTAACAGCATTCAATAATGAAATGACAAAACAATTTTAAATGTAAACAATTTAGGTTACCCTCCAAGAAGCCGGCTCCAAAAATTCCAAATAAAAATAAAAACAATTTTTTTTTGACAAGTTGGCTCCAAAAATATATAAAAAGACTAGCATAAATAACCAGTCAACGTCTTCATTTTTGAAAGAAGAATTCGTGGATTTAGCACTGTGATTTTTGGGTGTATTTGACTGAGGAATTTCGCTGTCATAAAATTTGCAGGCAGCAGAGACTCATTTTTTCCAGTCATTTTTCTTGGGTAAAACAGTCCGAGATTGTTTTGGGATGTTTTGGACTGCTTTTTTCGTTGGTTTAAAGTTGGACTGAGGTCCCTTTTGGTAGTTCTATTGAGGCTCTTGTTCTCTGGTCTAAAAACTTGGTGGCAGCAAACTGTATATTTTTTTGCGTGTGTTTTGACTGAGATTTAGATTGAGTTTTTCGTTGAGTAGCAGCACAATAGAAGAGCCCTCAAATAGACTCGAACTCCTCACAGTTGACAACTCCTTCAACATTTGTCAATCAAGGTGAATTCAATCCACTGTGGAAAACGCAGAGCAGATCTGATATTTTTGCTTTTGGCAGCCGCAGTCAAGGTGAATTTTTAAAGTTTGAACATCTCTGAATTCAGGAGGCAGCTACATATCTGATTTTGGGAGAAAATTGTGTCATCAATCTAGCTCTGATCTTTGGGTAAACTGAGAATTAAGTAGCCACAGATATTAAGGTCTTCAGGCAGCTCAAAAAGTCCGTGCCGAAGTTTTGATCAAGCTCTTTTTCTTGCAAAACAGACCCGATGGCGTAAAAGCAAGCAAACACTGTTCTCTGGTACTTCAAGACAACTTCAATAAGGTTTGATTTAAGGCATCCAAAAGTATACCTCAAGTGAAAGTAGATATCTTTAAGGTATATTCACGTTTGAATAGTTGAAGGAGCATGTCACATGTATGTTCACTTGAAGTATGTTGAAGTAGTATGCACGAGGTAATCAGAGAACAATCAGAGAAAAGTCCAACTCTGAGGATGGGGCTTGGACAATTATACAGAGCTGTGTGAGGGAAACCATCAGGCTAAATTAGTAGAGTGACAACGATTGGAAAGCCCAGGGTGTTGAATCACTTATTCTCGGTGCTTGGGGCTTTTTTGACCTGCCCCTCCCCACTTCTCTTCTAGTCCCTAAAAAACGCAAGGACCCAAGATAGATCAGTGGAGTCCTCCTTCAGAAGGGATAGTCAAGCTAAATTTTGATGGAGCGTCCAAGGGAAACTAGTTTTGGAGGCCTTTTTAGGAACCAAAGGGGAGAAATTCTAAGAGTTTATGCAGGGTTCATAAAACAAGAAACCAGTAATGTGGCTGAATCGGGAGGTTTAATCCGCAGGGTTCATAAGACAGGAAACCAATAATGCGGCTGAATTGGGAGGTTTAATCCATGGCTTGATAATTGCCAAAAGAAAAGGTTTGCACCCCTTAATCGTTGAGGGGGGTTTGGAAAATGTGCTAAAAATGCTCAAACACCTCCGAAATGGGAGACAAAATCACCATGTGTCGTCCCAATGGCGACTAGAACACCGATTGGAAAGATTGGCTGTCCTTCTCTTGGAGATCAGAGCCAGCTCCTTCAACCACGTCAAACGAAAAGGAAATGACATTGTTGGCACAAACATAACACAACAACTTGCACCCATTCCATCTTCTCGATTGGGCAACACATGGAGTCCAAAAGATGGTGGGGTATTTTGCAGAAAGCAACCTTTTAACTGCCACATAATTTGCAGCGTTGCCTGTGACTACTTGGACAACATTTGCCACCCCAACTTCTTTCACAACATCAGCTAACAATGAAAAAATCAGATGTTCATCCTTTACATGCGAGGATGCATCAATGGATTTTAGGAACATGGTTCCTTTAGGGAAAGCTATAACAAATGATTGTTTTGCCCCTTTGATCTGTCCACCTATCAAACAAAATTGTGCAACGTGTAAACTTCCATGACTTTTTAATGGTCTCCAATTATTCCTTAACACACTTGAGCTCCCCATCAAGCTCTTTCCCCCTAAGTGCATTATAAGAGGGGGCTTTGTATCTAGGGCCAGTAGCTGCAATGGCATCAACCATGGTATGATAAAAATATGACCCTCCATAGTTAAATGAAAGGTTGTTATGGTACCAAAACCTTTTCACTGCCATATCAGCGTCCTTTCTCTTCTTTTCATTGAAGCTCTCCAAGGAAGGTTGAGATCCTGGAGTTGTACGAGGAAGGAAGAACGAAGAAGCTATACTTCTCTTTGCTGAAATAGTTGACGTGGAGGACACTCCTGTACTTGGATTTGGTGGTGGTCCCATTGAATCTCTACTTATCATGGAAGTTTTAAACTTGTATCTTGCCCTCTTTTCACTTTGTTCTCTTATGGCATCCAAAGCAAATGCCATTTCAGATGTGACTTCATTAGGGCATTTGTCACAAACCATGACATCTTTGCAAGAAATTCTTGCAAGGTGGTATTTCAACCTATTTATGCCCCCAAACATATGGGTTGAACAAAAATTGCAAATGACCCTGTGGTCATCACTAGGATTCACCCGCACACAATATTTCCACGCTAAATCAAGAGGCCTTCTAGCCTTTGGCTTTAGGTGCCATGGAATCCAAATTGCAAAAACATTAAATGTTCTACATTAATAAATAAATGTAAACAATAAAAAAAATTGACTGTTTGTATTTGAAAACAATAAAACATTGCATTTTTAATATGGTTTTGTTGTCACAGTCCAGCAGGTCATTATTAGATTTCATATGGTTTTGTTGGAACATTTTTATGAGAGCTTGGCAAGAATTATTGACCCAGGTTCAAACCCAAGCAGGCATAAAGCCCTGGATTATAAGTTGGCTGAGTTTGATGGCCTTCATATGTAACATTAATTCAATAAAATAAAATAAAATAAAATAAAATAGAAAAGAGTTACTGGTATTCTCTCCCTTCATGTCATTTCTTCATACAGTTTACTAAACTTATAGACATTTGAAACCCTTCATGTGAATCTACTTCCTTTAGAAACTTATAAAGACATTTATACAAGAAATTATAAAAAATTAAGCTTATATCTATAATGATAGTGTTTAAAATTTAATATTAAATCAGCCCACAGGCCTATGTGGCTGAAATACTCAACCACAGGGCATACATATTACAAATGTGTATACATTGTTTGTTTGTAATACGTATGCCCTGTGGCTGAGTATCTTAGCCACATAGGCCTGTGGGTTGAGATACTCAGCCACATAGGCACAAGAAACATTTAATTAAAAATTGAAAGCAAAGTCTGGACTCTGGACTTATTAAAAATTGATAAAAAACTTAAATTTTTATAAAATTAAACTAAAATAAAAAATGGAACTAAAATAAAATAGGAAATTAAAAAAATGAAACTAAAAAAAATCGTAAACTAAAAAAATGACACTAAAAAATGAAACTAAACAACGAATTTCAAACTTGGTGGATGCTGGATGGTTGATGGTTGATGGTTGATGGGAGTCGACCCTCCTTCAACAGTGCCTCACACTCGTGACTCCACCAGTGAGACGACCCTCCTTTAGCAGTGCCTCCACGTGAGGTCCAGACTCCCACAGTGATTCCGCCCTCCTTCAACGAATCAGCACTGCCTCCACGTGAGACTCCACAGTTAGAAAACGAAAGAGACTCAGCAAAACGAATGAGACTCCACTCCACAGTCAGAAAACGATTAAGACTCCAAACTCAGAAAACGAAAACACCATCGAAGGTGAATGAATGAATGAAACTACACTCAAAACGAAAATGGTGAATGAATGAAACTACACTGGCGTGCTTAATTTATAGCTTCGTTGAGGTTAGTTTCCCTCCAAAAAATCGCGTTGTGCACACTCTACAATTGTCTTTTTTTTTTTTAATTTCACCCGTAATGGGTTGAGTCCGCATGTGTTTTTCGGCAAGTATTCCCGAGTCCGACGATTATTCTCGATTCAGTCGAGTTTTGACCGAGTCGCGAGTTTAGGGACGGGTCTGTTGCGAGTGCTCGTCCCAGCGGCCGACTCGTCGCCACTCGTGAGTACGGCCCGAGCACTGCTTCACTAGTAGTGACAAATTGGCCAACTGCGATTGAATCTGAACCATCCCAATACTAGCTTCTTCGATTGGTGGAGCTTCCAACTTCATAGCGATTTTAATGCCTCAGACCGAGACACGATCTTCTGCTGCATTAAAAGTACTCGAATGTGTGGCAATAATGCAACTATAAACCACTCTTTATGTTGTACACTAGACATTTGAAAACTGACCTTGGGCATCAGGGTTTTGAATCTCTGGTCGAAGTCCCACACTGACTTGGTCGACAACTGCTTGATCTCCTTTAATTTTGTGATGCATTGCGACTTAGACTTCGACTTCTTGAACTTGTCCATTACCCTTGAAGGTCGTGATCATATGGGCCATTTTTATGGCCTCATCCTAGACTTATCGAACAGTCCATACAACATCACAGAGGAATTGACGTTGCTTTAGATCCTCTAACCCATTTCCATTAAATACAGGTAACTTCATGTCGTCCCTAGCTATTTTATGCCTCTGGGGTACCGACACACTTGAACTTGGAGGTGTACTACTAGGAATCTTACTATTGGGCGTAGCACTATTTTGATTTGCTAGAAAACATTGCGACAAAATTTTGGGTCTTACCTTGGTTTTTGGAGATGTATGCGGGGCCGTGGGTATGCCATAGCCTTTGGTTTGGTGTAGATCTTCTTCCTCTTCTAAAATAAGTCGGTAGTATTCTTCTTCATCACATGACTCTTAGTCGAGCTGCGGCACCAATTTGTAGTCTCCTATTCTGGTCGCATTGCAACTCTCTCTCTTGGTCGCAATCCTCTTGTAGCTTGATCGAAATCTCTTCTCACTCCTCAAGCGGCTACAATCTTCGTTAGTCTCACTTGTCCTTGGAACATCTCAACTTATCTCATACATTTTCCCTAGACCTTCTTCTAGTCGATACCCATGTCCTCTGCATACAACTGCTTACTTGTCAGAATTCATTCTCAGATTCCCTTTTTCACACACTAGCATCTTAATCCACAATATTAAAGCGTTCAAGTATCTACCTCACGGACCTCGAAAAAATTCCTGCTCTGCTTTGCTATATGATTTGGCAATATCAACAACAAATTTAGTGATGTATCCTTCTAAATTGCTTTTAACCCAAAAGTTGATAGCCCTTGATATCTTGATATCTTGTTATCGACGCACTCTAGTCGTTGGATTAGCTGAGGGGTCTAGCCCTTTGGTTCGCATCCTTAGAAAATTTTCTTCTAGAGTGTCAATCTTGACAATCACTCATACAATATAATAGGAAATTCACTGATTTTTTTGTTGTGAATATCAGAGTAGACATACCTTCCCTACCACTCTCCTAGAGTCAATCGTGAATCTCGGTTTTCTTCTTGAGCAAATTCCTTCGACTTATGGTCTAACCACGCTACGATCTTAGGATTCGTCGGATGCTAGAACATGTTCCCCTCAAAATCATCTCGGTCCCGACAACAGAACCATTTGTTTGCACAAACTTAAAGCAATCTAGGTTCACACAATATCATACCAACAAAACCCCAAGATTCTAGCCTGAAAGGGTTTTAGCGCTTTTGGCTTCACCTGCAGAGCAGATGAAGTCTCACCCGAAGTACCTATGGGAGCTGTAGGAACCTGGGTTTCGTAGTGGTGAAGGGGATCCTCACCATACAAAACATCGATAGATCAAAGATTGCGACATGTATCCACAAAACTATCCACGAGATTAACCATCTTCATGACAATATAAATAACTAGTGTAGTGTCATTTCATTTACCTATTCATTCATAGTTACTCATTGATGCATTAAGAAACAACAAGAAACTGTTACATTGCACGTGTACCCAGCACACCTTCAGGTGTACCTTGTGGAGAGAGCCAAATTTTTTCGACTAGGAGGGGTGTTATTAAGCAATGGTGGTCATGGCTGGGCCCTTTGGTCCACCCTTTAGGAGAATTATGGTTCAATGGCATTGCTAATTGCCCTTTAACAAGGTTTTAACCTCGGGGTTAATGTCTGGGGCTCCTAAAGGTTGACCATTGGGTCACATGGCTCCATATCTTGTTTATGTGCTTCGGTGGCCTCTGCTTCAGCTACGAGACATTCGTCTCCCTTTGCAACCACTTTGGACACCCTCCTGACCCTTTTGTCAGCGGGTTCCTGGTCTCCCTAGACTTATCTCCTTAGAGGAAAGGAACCCTCCATGCTAGGCCTTTTCATGCTTTGAGGAGGGCGTTGAGGGGTTTTACAACATTCTAGGGGTTAGATGGGGTATAACGCCCTCCCTCTAGCTCACTCCAGCCTTTTGTTCGGAGTGATTTGCTTATTTGAGCGTGTTTTGCCACCTGGGGATACAAATACCCCATGTAGGCTACCTTGAGCTTACGCTAGGGCATATTTTATTATTATTTTCTTTTAATTTTCAGTTGACATTTTATAATTTCAAGTTGACTTATTTTAAGGCATGTAGGCCTGGATATTTTGTAAAAAGTGAGTGTGAGATCATATAAATAAATCTCCTCACTTTCATTTTAAAAACATAACTTATGGGATAATACACTATGCACTTGTTTTACCCTTGCTAGGGCTCTTTGGATGGATGCGCTCCTCTTGAGGAAGTTTTTTTGGGTTAATGCAAGCTTTTTTTGGTAATTCTTTGGTGAAATTTTTTGCTGGGTGATGTTTTGATTTGTTGGATGAACACGAGCACAAACAGGTCAGGCTTCTCAACTTTTTGTTTGAATGTTGGCGGATGTGCACGTTCAAAGTCTTAGTGGTAGCCCTAGTGCTGCACTTTTTCGTAGGATAGATTACCTTCTATTCTTGTCACCTTACCAAACTGAGGCACGTCTCTTTGTGAGGGTGCCCTGGGGTTTCTCCTTAGTTTTTCTAGGCTAGTTGCTTGACCTATGAACTCTTCCTCACTAGGTTAGCCATCCTCCCTAGAAGCCCTTGGTTGGATAGGCTTTTGCTAGGGTAGATCTCCTTTTGTTTTCACACACTATCTCTTCCAAAAACCTAGTCAATAGGGTTAGCTTGCATTTTACATGGTAGATTAGGGTAAATTTAGGTCTGCAATTTTATGCAAAAAACCCTAGAAATCATTATTTTTGCATTGTTTGGCCACCCTAAAATTTCGGCCTTCTTCCCTAAATTTTTGCCCTACCATATTTGTCCCTAGAAACCCTAGGGCGAATTTTTTGAAAGCATTAAAAATTAAAAAAAATCCAAAGACTTAATATCTGTCCTAAAAAAGCCCTAAACAACCCAAAAACCTAGCTTTTTCACTACCCTAACCTCCCCTACAACCCAATCCTTCCTCATTAGGCCTCAGATCTCCTTCTTTGGACTGTAATAGCCCTAGGTCACTTTTGTGACAGTCCTCTCTTACCCTACAGGGCTGCCCTTTACAGTGGCATCCCTCCCATACTTGTGTCTTACATACCTCTTCATTTGACCTACAGATGAACAAATATGAGGTTAGTAAAATTCTGGTATGAATTGTTAGTTCGGGCTGTCATTGAAAGTGAACTGTTTACATCCTTTTATCATCATGCTTGTGTTTAGTACTGCTGATAACATAATGTTAGTATGAATATTGCTATGGATACTGTATATGCATGTTTTGACTTGATGTAAAGCATTGAAACCTCACCTTATTACTGTACTTGCTATATACACACAGTCTGCAAATACTTACACATTTACTTCAGACTTTGTTATTGTTAGATAGTGAATGCAATAATGGTTAAATTAACACATTCGTATGCAATATGGAAGCCTGTTGACAACTGACATTCTCATGTTGCCATAAGACACTTGGGTGGTGGTTGATACATGCCGCTGCACATACTCTAATACTTATCAAATGGTGGTTATTTCTTGTGATGAGAGGACAACTACTGCTGCCATGATTTGTCATTAAAACTCATATGATAATGCTGCGTTTATAACTGTTATATGTCTCTTATGTTGCTAAATACTGATATACTGCCATACTTATGCATGCATCATTGTTTGGTACTACTAGTTGCACATTATTGGTTGTGGTTAATTAGTAACGAATGTAGTGCTGCTTTGTTCCTATTTATTTCAATGGCAACTAGTCTCATATATGATAAATAGACTAATATACTCCATAACACGACACTTTCACTCTCATATTTGCCTCCAATAAGGCACTGGTCACTAACTACCCTGACAGAGGTATCTTTTTGCATCTAGTGTCTTGGTAGAGTGGAAATAGGGCTTCCCCTAGGAGGCTTAGGCTTCCAAAGCAGTTGGGAGAAGTCGACTAAGGTGATAGTGGTCACTTCATCCTCACATGCTTACTGGTGGCTTGGACTGCCATTTCAACCGACAACATTTTGGCGTCGTTGCTAGGGACCATTTCACAATTTGAAGCGGTTGATCCCAAGTCATTCACACCCCTGGCAAAAATGACATTCGGTAAGAAAATCGAGGTAAGTCTTTCTTGGTATTTTGTAAATATAATTGTCAAGGACTAATCTTGCAGATCTTACCCGACGACTCCACAAAGAAGAAGCCCAGAAAGGCTTAACATCTTGGTGTCGTTGCTGGGGACCTCAAATTTGTTGAGGTTACTTATCTAGGCAAGAACGTCATCTTTGTAAGTCTTGAAGTCCTTGATTGTATACGATTGTTTTTAGAAAGGACTAACCTGCAAGCTTAATTGGTTACTCCGCAAAGAACTCATCCCACCCCATCAATCAAGTACACTCTTGTTTTGTTTAGTACTTTGGTGAGATTGTTTAACTAACGTGGTAGGTCTTTCTTGGCAACTCCAATCAAAGAAAAATAAAGAAGTGCTTTTTCAAAGACAAGGAAGCTCGACAAGATGGTGTCTAATTACGAACCGTGGATGGATATATTGGATTTTTTGCGCATTCCGGGATTTCACACAAATATGTCAATCGAGATGGGGGAAAGGCACCTTTCCCATTATTGCAGCAGTATAAGTACCATGTAACAACACATGTGCATGCATTCATGCAATTGCTCCAGGAAAGCAACATTGTACATGAAGACATCAGGATGAGACTCTTTCTGCTATCTCTTCACCTAGAAGACAACTTGTCTGTCAGGAATTGGTATGAGTGTTTTCCTTGCAAAAGTTTTTCTTACCTTAGTTAGTTCATTGACGCATTCAGTGTGGATTGGGATTATGGTATCGAAGAACATGAAAGAAAGGCCATGATTGACAGTATATGGGAAGAAACATTGGGAAACACCTAGACACAAGATGATTCAAGAGAAGGAATCAAAGATGATATTCCATTTGAATTTAAAGATCCTGATAATTTGGACGCTACCGAAATGGAAATAGGTTTCAATCTTCTTGATTTATCAAACATCCCAGGATATTCAGATGAGTTACCAGAGATATTCTAGCAGGCCTTCAAGGGTGACCACGATAATGCCACACATCATGTGGAATGGTTTATGACTTTGGCTTCAGAATATGGTATTAAAGAAGAAAAAGATGTTTACATGTGCTCATTTGACCTTCACCTGGGAGGAAAGGCTCTTGCTTGGTTTGTGGGCCTAGATAAAGGAACAATATCTTCCTTTGCAGAATTGGTGGAAACATTTTGTAACCACTGGGATTCAACGTCGAGACGAATGGATACCTCATGTCAAGCATGCAAGGGACTTGTTCAGTAAGGAAGCCCAAAACAAAGATAAGGTCGAAGCAACCATTGTTCCAGGTCTAATTGATGATATCTTAAGCATGATAGATGAGGTTTCCCAAGCAAATGAATATGATGATGGTCCCATATATGAAGATCCAAAAGTCCTAGTTGAAGAAGCTAAAGAACAAAAGGATAGGGTGAGCTCTTCCTCCCAACATACGGCGACTTCTTATGACATTTCAAACCTCTTGGAACATAATGATGGAAATTAGGAGGACATGGTTATTGGACATTTATGGGTCCACCTTTCTATGATTCCTCGACACCAGGTAGCATTATCTCCATACGTTGCAGCGAGAAAGAGCAGCTTGATGAAGTTACTCAGGTAGAGCCATAATTTAACACTATTTGGGACGATGAACTTTCAGTCACCTCCAACAAGGATATTGAAGACATAATTTATGAAGACACTGTTGAAAGAGATATGAAAATTCCTTCTCCTTATGAGGCTAATGACGAAGAATGGCTCAACCCTTTTGCCACCATAATTAAAGATGAAAGATCGCCAGACTTTGCGGATACTTGTCATATGTAGATGGCCCATTATGATGAAAAGTTTGAAGATTTGGGACCCTGTATCTTTGGTGATTCTTCCATGATGTCTCCCTCATACTCATCTTGTAGTAGGGAAGTATTTTGCACAGAGGATTATTTTGCATATATTTAGCATATGATGAGCCTCGGTTATCACTCTCAGTTGTGCTCCTCAAGAAGCGTTGAAGAAGTTGTTCAACCCACTTTAACCTACATCTGTAAGCCCTTAATGATACATCTCAACAAGACCAAGGAAGGTAGGTGGACAGGTATGATCTTCATCCCTCAGTTTCATAATATTTATTGTTTATCTTTTCATTTGAAGCATGGAGGTATGAATTATAATTTTGTCAATTTCAAAAGTTCAAGGATTATTGGGCTTTCTAACATGATTGTGGAAAAGATAAGCAATATACTTGTATGTCCAAATAAATGCTTGAGTAAATGCAGAGATAGGTTGTGGCTCACATATGATTTGTGAGATCCAACTTTGCAAATAGCCTCCTAAGTTCAGGATTTATGGGCAAATTTGAGGAAGAATGTTTTCTTAGAAGACATGTATGATGAAAGTGTCCCATACATAAGTTCGCTAGAAACGTGTATCGATAAAGCTTGTCAAAGCGATGCTTCCCCATGAAACCAATTTCAAGTCTTCCAGGTTCTTAAGAAGGTCTGGTTTCATGACCTCACTCAGATAAAGATCCTGGTACAAACTCAACATATCATCAATGAGGTATTGTCATGGATTACATTAAAGGACAAAAGTAAGATATCAGGTATAAATTCCTTATTTAGATGGTTACATTGGTGGTATGGTTTTACTTAACCTATTTTGGATACCAGGTTTAGGTTAGGTTAGTTGCATTAGGCATATTTTTGTGCATTGCATTTAATGTCTTTTCATCATATAATTATATTTCATTGTTCTTATAGTTTGTTTCCCTCATTTTGCTAACAAGGGAGGACGAAAGTGTCTGCCCTTAGATGCTTTTAATCCTCTCGGACATTTGATATGTGTGTAGGTCTACAGGTACCAGTAGATTCGCAGGTTCTTGAGCACTCTCGGGAAGAACTCTCGTTTCTCAATTGGCGCCAGTGTTACGCTGCACTTGTACCCAACACATCTTCAGGTGTACCGTAGGGAGAGAGAGCCAAATTTTTTCGACTAGGAGGGGTATTATCGAGCAATGGTGGTCATGGCTGCTGGGCCCTTTGGTACATCCTTTAGGAGTAGTATGGCTTAATGGCATTGCTGACTGCCCTTTGACGGGGTTTTAACCTTGGGGTTGGTGTTCGGGGCTCATAAGGGTTGACCACTGGGTCAAATGGCTCAATATCTTGTTTATGTGCTCCGATGGCCTTCGCTTCAGCTACGAGACATTTGTCTCCCTTTGCATCCACTTTGGACACCCTCTTGGGCCTTTAGTCAGTGGGTTCCTGCTCTTCTTGGCCTTATCTCCTCTGAGGAAAGGAACCCTCCATGCCAGGCCTTTTCATGCTTTGAGGAGGGCGTTGAGGGATTTTACAACATTCTAGGGGTTAGATGGGGTATAACGCCCTCCCTCTAGCCACCCTCCAACTCATTCCAGCCTTTTGTTCGGAGTGTTTCGCTTATTTGAGCGTGTTTTGGCACCCGGGGATACAAATACCCCAAGTAGGCTACCTTGAGCCTACGTTATTTTATTATTATTTTTTTTTAATTTTCAGTTGACATTTGCCTGTGGGGGGGCAGAGCAAGTGGTAAATGGAATTGTTTGTGAATGGAAGGTCATGAGTTCAAATCCCCCCCAAATTAACCCGTGTGCCATGGTTCGGGTGCTGTGGTTACACCTAGGTTTATAGTGGTAGCGGGATTGGATCCCTAGACCTCGTGTTACGCGAGTACCAGCTCGTCCCCAGTTGCCGATTCCCTTAGTTAAAAAAAATAAAAAATTTCAGTTGACATTTTATAATTTCAAGTTGACTTATTTTAAGGCATGTAGGCCTGGATATTTTGTAAAACGTGAGTGTGCGATCATATAAATAAATCTTCTCACTTTTATTTTAAAAACAGAACTTATGGGATAATACACTATCCACTTATTTTGCCCTTGCTAGGGCTCTTTGGATGGATGTGTTCCTCTTGAAGAAGTTTTTTTGGGTTAATGCAAACTTTTTTTGGTAATTCTTTGTTGAAGTTCTTTCTTGGGTTATTGCAAGCTTTTTCTGGTAATTCTTTGGTGAAGTTCTTTGTTAGGTTCCTAAAGGTAGCCTAGGGCTCTGGTAATTTAGTCGGTATAGTTCTGTTTTGTCTTAGTAGCTTTCAGTTTGCTAAGGGACGTCATTTTTGGATTCATGGGTATTAGGGCAGACTGGGGCTTGCATTGTATTTCAGAAAAAATCTGGCAGTTTTGAAGTTCTTTGTTAGGTTCCTAAAGGTAGGCTAGGGCTCTGGTAATTTAGTCAGTATAGTTCTGTTTTGTCTTAGTAGCTTTCAGTTTGCTAAGGGAGGTCATTTTTGGATTCTTCATGGGTATTAGGGCAGCCTTGGGCTTGCACATTGCATTTCAGAAAAATCCTGGGAGTTTTGAGAATGGGGCTGGGAGTTTTGAGAATGGGGCTTTCTCCCCTGCCCCTGGGGAAACTTTGTAATCGGTGCTATGTAATCTTCATCCTGATAATATAATTTCTTCTTGCTTACAAAAAATTAAAATTACATCAAGTGCAATCCATATATGACCCAAAATACATAAACAAAGAGTTTCTAAATAGTTTCTAGTGTCCAAAAAACTTTATGTTACAACAAATAACTACATATCATCAAAATCATTCCCTATATTGGGATCCTATTCATCAATAGCACCTTGTGCCCCCCACCTCTAGGCTCTAGCCCTTTCCTCTATCTCAAATCTCAAAGTTGATCCTCGAAGGACATTAGTTGACACCCTACAATTTTGATGAAACCTCCTAATCCAAGCATTAAAAAAAGGGTAGAAATAACTTCCCGTGCCTAATAAGTAATTTTGCTTGAGTGAAGGGTACATTTTTACTAAGACCATGACAAAGGAGTTAAGCAATTGGCACTACTAACATTGCTGTACATAGAGGGGTTGATGCTCTTGATTAAATGCCAATCCCATACCCTTATACATGACAGAATCCAGTTGAAACGTTGGAATTTTGAAACCTTGAACACTGTTAAGTCTGTTGAATACTGAATGAGATCTGAAATTTTTTTTTTTTGCATATGAAGTCCGACGATGTTGTAACCACTCTCAAACATCCTGAAACAATTAATGGTGATGTTAAAAATTTAAGTAAATTTTTTTACTCTAAGAATTGAATATTACCATTTAATGTTACTGACGATTACTACAGGTTACCTTCATTTATTTTAAAAAAATTACATGTTCAAAACCATGCTGTACTCACTTGTACAAAACCGGCTGGTTCAGGCGTTTAAGGCCGGTTCTGTATGTAACCGGCCTATACCAGTTTGGAACCTCGAGTTGGACCGGAATGACCCCTAAACCGATTGAACCAGCCGGTTTTGCCAGTTCATGTACTGTTCTGATAACACTGGTTTATTGTCATGCTATTCAGATAGGGTTCAGGTTTTATCTCCAGGACATGAACACATAATTTCCATCAAACAGTGGTATTCACTCGGGATGTTTCCCTTCCTCCGTATGAATATGAATTTCTTAGCCATGTATATGAATTTATTCTATTCTGTCATATAGCTAGGGCTATATTTCTTCTGTGAGATATTGCATGCCAGCCAATGCCATTTGTGATCTCTGTTTGAAAGGAGCTTCATATGTTTGGAAACAATTATTTCATATATGATAACTTTTCAAGTAGTTAGTGTTTAGATGAGATTTTTTATAATCCTATGAAATTGAGCTCACATTTTTATTGGTGGCCATAAAGGTGGGCATTGAAAAGTCAATGTTGCGTATGGTGCGTAACTTTTTGGGACAATAATTGGTAGTCCTGGTTGAATCAAAGCTTATACAGGTCATTACAATTGTATCACTTTTGGCCATGAGCATTTATACAACACCTAGGTGAACACATAATTACTGATGGAAATAAAAATTTATTATACCAACTCTATGTTTGAGGTAAAGCTAACCCATTTTCTATGCAAATTTTCTCATGATACCATAAATAGTTCTTAGATGGCTCTATATATTTAACCTTGCAGATACTCATCAGAAATCGTTTAAAATATTGGCATCTTTGTTCCAACCAGAATTGTAGTAGGAAGACTTGTAGCTAATAGGACTCGAGTTGTTATTAGCTTGGATCATGTGGAAATGCTCCTGGAATTTTCCTCGGGGAAAATGAAAGTCAATAGTGTTTTAAAAGCAGTTGAAGGTATAAAATTCAATTGTTGTGATTCACTTCCTCTCCTTTGTGGTGAAGGGCTACTCTTATCAGTTTTGTGTTGGGATTCTGGACACTGGATCTTTCATAATCGGATCATTTCCTGGGAATTGCTTCAGGATCCTTCCTGCAATATGAGTACATTATTGGTTACCAAAATACTTTGATACGATTCTGCACTTTATCGTAAAATGGTAACATGCTATAAAGATGAACCTTTAGACAATATTCAATATTTCAGTGTTTTACTAATACACAGTCACCGGGATTGAAGGAAATTAGACAATGATTTCATGAACAAGAAAATCTACATGAAGTGCTTTGTCTTCCACAAAGACAAACCCTTAGATGAACAGGACCATGATGACGACGGCGATCCAATGAATCCTAGCAGAAGAGGAAAAGGCGTGTCAAAGGATGATTCTGCACCATGTGACCACGGGGAGAACAATATTTTTAGTGATGCCAACTCTTGCTGCCATTTACTTAAGGCATATTAACTACACTATCTTGGTTTGTTATTGTGTACAACCAGTTGGAAACTGCAGGAGCAATTTAGAAAGGAAGTAAACTAAAGAGTTGAGTGAATTTGTGAAGGTAAAGAAAGAATAGGATGTAACGTTGTTGCACATTGAAGAGAAGACAGTTGCTGATCACTTCTGCGCCCCTGTTAATTTCAGAGTCTGCAACGTTTTAATTATAACCGACTATGTGCGCACGGATGTCTCTATGAGCAACGAAGATGATAGTAGCCATTTGAATATAGTGATCGTTGGTGTGTTGTGTCATGATATGATATGTGTTAGAAGATCCCTCAAAGCATCAAAGAAAAATGCAATGTTTCCACATTGAGATAAAAGAAGGAAATTCGCATTCAACAAGCGTTGCCTGGAAAGAGAGGCCGAAACATTGAGAGAGGTGCCATATTCCTGTGGATGAAAACAAAAGACAATTGGAAAGGCAGCGTTGCAACATCAAGAGGATAAGGATGGTGGTCTTGCAGTCAATGAAGAAGGCCCAACGATCTTAAAAGGTGGCTGGAGCACAACATTCAACATTCAAGGACGGCCGAAAGGGACTCTTCGCTGTAAGTACGATAGGAGTTTGGCATATAAATTTTGTTTTAAAAAAGGTAATAATAAATTTAGTCCATATGGAGTCTTCAAAATCTGCACTGATATTGTATAACATGCCATTGAGAAAATCTTGTTTAACATGGCATTCTCATTGGGTACATAATGCATGTTGGTCCCACGAGGACAAGTGAATTTAGGGGTCAAATCGAAATTGAAAGTCGCTCTCCATAAAGCAGCCAAATCATTAAGTGATGCCAAGAGTGTCAACAAAGTTGAGTTATTTGCATTTTTGAAATGGTACGATCTCTTTATTTAAAAGAAGTGGGGATTTGTTATAGTGCATCTCATGTTCAAAGAAAAGTGTCTAACGGTTGACTAAATTGTCATTGATGCCAACAAGTGTGTGTCACTGTGTCTTGGTACAAGCTTCTGAGGGTTGAGTAAGTGACAATGTTTAAGAAGACCTTTTGACTTTGTCCAAGCCCAAGTCTGAAGCCTTTGGAGCCCTTGGGACATTGCCAAAAGCTCTGTAGAGTGTTCGAGTACCCCAATGTTGCCTTATGATTTCCCAGTACCACAACCATGCCTTTTTTGTCTTAGATTGTGTCCTTGGTGGGTTGAAAAAGTTGTAAGAGTCCAAATGATCTTTTCAGTGGTCATTTGCGTTTGTTAGAGGTCATGGTGCCCTAAGAGAAGCCTAGCCACTTCTACACCTTGATGGTCTTTTTTATGAAGTTGTGGTAACTTAACTAAAGTCCTTAAAACCATTACCTTTGGTCCCCTAGCCTACATCTACCCTATCATTACATAATGATACCTTAGTACCCTTTACACCTTTATGATGCCTTAACATATCAAGACCCTAAAGTAATAATAGAAATAAAACATACACATGGTTAAGGATATATTTAAAATAATAATTAAAAGTGTTAAGAAAATATAAATTTAATAAACTTAAAAAAATTAAAATGTGTATGTTGCTTAAAACTCCTTTAATAATTTAATAAAAACAAATAGTTATTAAAGCATGTAAAAAAAAAGACTTTTTTAAATTTAACAATCTATCCCCCAACGTTGGCCTTTTTTTTTAAGTGACACTTTATAAGTTATACATTTTCTTAAATATATTTACAAACTTTAAATGGCAGAAGTCGGCCCCATCAATCAATAAAATGATAAAACATTTTTTAATTACCCTCATGAAGTCGGTGCCTAAGTTTTTTTTCCTCCTCAACGCATATAAATAAACTAACATCTTGTGACATTAAAAATCTATGATTTAGAAAAATGATTGAGGTATCCCGTAGGTTGTAGTCTGAGGCCTTTTTTTGTGGGTTTTGCATAGCAGCAGCAGCGAATTCTTCAAAGGGAAATGTTTGGGTGAAGACTTTTATAACAGTCCCGAGTTGTGACCGAAAGAGAGACACCCGAACTTAACACAGAGAGTACCCTATTTTACACCTTTTTTTTTTTTTTTTTTTTTATAAATTTTTTCGTTTGGAAGCCTGGTGTTTTCTACTGGTAATTATCTCAGACTTGTTATGACAGAACTGAGTTTCCTAAAGTGAATAGCTTGGCTTGTCTTGGAGTTGCAACAGTGACATATCCGAACTTCTACAGCAATTTTGCAGCAGTGACACCATTCTTAGACCCGAATTTTTTTACAGAATTTTTGCAGCAGTGACATATCCGAACTTCTACAGCAATTTTGCAGCAGTGACATCATTCTCGGACCCGGATTTTTTACAGAATCTTTGCAGCAGTATAGACATATTTTGAAGAAAGTGACAGCTCGAGTTTTCAAGGAAAGAACAGTCTGAAATTGAGGAAGTCTAAGATCATTCCAGTGGTGAAAACTGTGTACAATGCAATCCTTCTCTGATGATTGCTTTGGGGAGTTGAAGTTAAGCTTTATTACTGCTATGAGTATGAGTATGACCAGCCTGATGTTTGCACACTTCGTGAAGAGAGAAGGTATGTAAGAGTATACAAGTATGTAATTATGTGAATAGTAGAATACATGAAATTGTGTAGTATATGTATGTACAATGTTGTGTGTGAAGAGTATATAGTGTGTACTTGTGAATGTGTAAACAAGTGCAAGTAAATGTACATGATATATGTATAGAGCAGTATGTTGAGTGTGTAGTATATGTATAGTGAAGTGTAGAGGTGTTATGTACAAGCAAAAGTTCAACAGTGTGTACAAGTGTCTGAATATACAGTGATATACAAGTGTAAAGTGGTATATT